>OY755250.1:19603084-20145584 GCA_963576725.1 Azorinus chamasolen | reverse complement strand
TGAACACAGCAATCTACTGTTGCTGTTTATATGGATTGAACCACCTTCACTATACAGTAAAATCTCGATTATCCGAATTTTCGTTATAAACGAATTTAGACCCTTTTAGGCAGGTGGCTGCTTAATGCATGATGAAAGTCATGCAGAAAGCTCCTAGAGGAGCTTTCTGCATGACTTTCACCATGCATTAAGCTGCCACCTGTCTTAAAGATCGATGATAATGCGTATTTTAGTGTTCGGATAATCGAGGTTTTACTGTATTTGAAACAAGACTTTGCACCGTTTGCTATTTAGCAAGACACACACACGACTGTGCAATACATCAGTGTTTTATTTTCATGTCGTTAGGTTTTATTCAATAGATTTAAAAACCGATACAATTGTATTGTTCTTATCCAAGAGAATGACACAGCATTGAAGTTTCTAATCATTGACAAGGATAGAGCAAATAAAGAAAATATATAATTAGATTGCGTGTAAGAGTGCAATGAAAGTTTCAGTATCGACAAAGATAATGTTTATTAAGTCATAACTGCTAATAGATACACGACATCAAACTAGCCATTTTCAGGAAATTAATAGAACTGTATCAGTATATGTGGCAACACGGTGAAATATGAAGCTGAACCGTCGTAGTTCGTGCACGTGAAAGAGAAATGAAGCAATACTATACAGTGTTCCCTCCCTACAACGGCCCTCTCAATAACGATTCCCTCCTTACAATAACGCATGTCACTGTTTCCGAAACAACAAGACTCCAGAAACAACATTTTCCATCGTATTTTCATTATGCCTCCATCAAACCCTATGTTGTGACCACTCTTTAGAATCGTCACTTTGTGACGATTCTAAAGAGTGGTCACTCTTTAGAATCATCACTTTGTGACGATTCTAAAGAGTGGTCACAACATAGGGTTTGATTGATGCATACATAACGGTTTTAGTTCTCGAAATACACCTCATCTGGGGATCCTCTAAACAAGCTAATTATGTTTGATTTTCCCTCCCTATAACAACTCCCTCTGAACAACACATACAATATTCGTATCCCAAAGGGTGTCGTTATAGAGAGGGAGCACTGTATATAAGAATAATACGTTCGTTCTTTTCATTAAACTCGGGTAGGTTTCATGTTCTACGCCACTTAATAAGAAACACTCCAAGTGTTATATCATCTGTAACAGGTACCGACACACAGCCAACCAACACTGTTTGTGTCAAACAGTATAGAACCTGATCGGACGTCACGTTTATCACCATGGCTTCAGAACAAACAACGGTAACTGTCGTACAAAATGTAAAAACGCTCACACTCGCACGGTATATTAGGTTAAACTCGTTGTTACTCCGAAACCCGCATGGTTTATTAGATAAATTCGTTGTTACTCCGAAACCCGCATGGTTTATTAGGTAAACTCGTTGATAATCCGAAACCCGCATGGTTTATTACATAAACTCGTTGTTACTCCGAAACCAGCATGGTTTATTAGGTAAACTCGGTATATTAGGTAAACTCGTTGTTACTTCTTAACTCGCATGGTATATAAGTACACTCTTTGTTACTGCGTAACACTCACGATATATTAGGTAAACTCGTCGTAACTCCGTAACCCGCATGTGATATATAGGTAAACTCGTTGTTACTCCGTAACTCCCACGGTATATATAGGTAAACTAGTTGTTACTCCGTCTTCCGCATGTTATATACAGGTAAACTCGTTGTTACTCCGTAACTCCCACGGTATATATAGGTAAACTAGTTGTTACTCCGTCTTCCGCATGTTATATACAGGTAAACTCGTTGTTACTCCGTAACTCGCACGGTATATATAGGTAAACTAGTTGTTACTCCGTTTCCCGCATGGCATATATAGATTAACTCGTTGTTACTCCGTAACTCACACGGTGTATTAGTTTTTTATGGACATTTGGAACCATCCTTTTTTATGTATAGCAAAAGGTAATTTGGGAGTTATATGATCTAATGTACACTATTTGACTATTTTGACTTTCATCGCCGCAGTCGCATAAATGCACCACGACAAATAGTACAGTTCAAAATCAGACGCCGCCTTTTCAAGGCGGCGTCTAATCAGGGACTTCACTATTTGTCTCAATCTCTATTTCTATATATGTGCTTTATTCCTTTGAAATTTGCATTTATTTATCTCATTTTCTAATTTTACTGAATGATTTAACAAACTCGGATTGCAGACGGCAATTAAAAATCTGGCACCGAAAGGGTTAAATGTATGGGATTGTGAGAGTTTATGCGGAAATAAAAAGGGAACCCAAAGAATAGTTATCTGTATCCGAGGTGCCCATCCGGAACCCTAGATGGCCAGCTGAGCACTTTAACCCATTACATCATAGGCTATATTTAGATCCAACATCTTTGAAAAAATCTAGCGAAAAGGAGCATTAACTAGAGAAAATGATTTTTTTAGAATTTTGTAGTTTGAAACCATTGTGATAAATACAGCATTTGCTCCTACAGGAGCAAATGCTCTATTTATCACAATGGTTTCACAAAGTAACTTGAACAGAGTCGTCAAAAGTCGTCAATATGAGGGAAAGGGTTAAACATAGAAAACACTGTAATTAATCTTGTTTCTTGCATCGGAACAAAGTCTATGTGCTTACATTCGTTCTGGGATATACTTGTACAAACGCTTGTTGTCTTATGCTTTGAACAGACACAATAACAACCTTGAAGTACAATACACTTTGGTGTGAGGCTTTATTCAGTGTTCTAATAAACAAAAAGGACTTATTTGGACAATTTTCAACGATGTTCCAAGAACAAAGCCACAATCTCCATACATGTCGTCGCCGCGGTCATGCTCCATTGTTATAGATTAATGTTTTCCTGCGGGACATATCCGGACATAACAATATCACAGCAGCTCCGGCCAATGAGCAATAAATTCACTATCTTCAATTACCTCTCGCGTATAGTTTTTATTCAGCGTATCTAAAAGTAATTCCCACAATGACATTGCTATGACAACGGACACTACGCAGGAGCATGTAAACGTTCTACGAACATACAAATACGCCTGTCAACACCGACAATCAGATGCTCTCCAAGTAAATACATGCAAATTAATGCAAATGCCGACAAGAGCCTAATTATTTATACGATCTCTACATGTAATAATCAGGATATAGAACCCCCCTCCCCCCCCCCCCCCCCTAATATGACATGTACCGTAAACATTACCTGTTTCACCCTTTCGGCGCTAAATTTCTAATTTCTAAGTCTGCAAACCATTTTTGTTAAATTATACGGTAAAGTAAGGAAATGATATAAATAAATGCAAATTTCAAAGGAATAAAGCACATATATGGAAATAGAGATTGAGACAAAAGTGAAGACCCTGATCTGACGCTGCCTTGAAAAGGCGGCGTCTGATCTGGGACTGCACTATTTGTCGTGGTGCATTTTTGCGAAATTGGCGGTGAAAGGGTTAATTATTGTATATTCGATTGCAATGTGTTATTAGCTATTGAAGATTTATTGGAATTAAAAGCGCAACTTACTTATCTATAGAGTTCACGATACATGTATATGAAACAGTAAAAATATCATCAGTTGATAAAATATTGAAAACTAGACACACATATAAACAACTATATACACATATATACAAATAGACACACATATATATAACTAGACACATATAGCAACACATATATACAACTAGACACAACTAGATACACACTGACAAACATAGACACACATAGTTACAACTAAACACACATAGATACAAAAAACTACACATAGCTAGACATACATGTACATAGACACAACTGGACACACAAAGACACAACGAGACACAATTAGACACACATAGATACAACTAGGCACACATAGATACAAATAAACTAGACATAGCTAGACATAGCTAGACGCAACTGGACACACAGAGACACAACAATACACAACTTGACACACATAGATACAACTAGATACACAAAGATACAAATAAACTAGACATAGCTAGACATACTTAGACGCAACTGGACACACAATGACACAACTAGACGCACACAGATACAACTAGACACACATAGATACAAATAAACTAGACATAGCTAGACATATATAGACGTAACTGGAGAAACATTGACACAACTAGACACAACTAGACGCACATATATACATATAGACATACATCAGTGTCCGCCTCTAGGTCCATGCAAAATGGTCACATATACAAATTTTTCCACGCCTCTAGGGTCATGGATAATAGTCACATACACAAAACAGGTTATGTCTCTAGGGTCATGGATAATAATCACATACACAAAACAGGTTATGTCTCTAGGGTCATGGATAATAGTCACATACACAAAGCAGACTCTGTCTCTAGGGTCATGGATAATAGTCACATACACAAAACAGTCTTTGCCTCTAGGGTCATGGATAATAGTCACATACACAAAACAGTCTTTGCCTCTAGGGTCATGGATAATAGCCACATACACAAAACAGTCTTTGCCTCTAGGGTCATGGATAATAGTCACATACACAAATCAGTCTCTGCCTCTAGGGTCATGGAAAATAGTCTAGACACAAACCATTCTCCGCCTCGAGTGCCACGGAAAATAGTCTAGTACATTTTTGCTAGTCATAAGCCTTTCATGATTGTGAAATTCGAATGCCAAAAGGTGTAGAATGAGATCAGAAAATGCTTTTGTCTCACATCAAACAGTCACAGGTAAGGCACAAACGTCTAATGGGAAATAAGCGGGTACTTTAAATGTACTGGTATCAGTGTAAAAACGAGTTAATAGAGTACCCTCATTCTATCTTTTTTTTTTAAAAAACTAAACAAAATTGAATATGAACAAACCCTTTTCTTTGCTAGGCATCACGTTAGTTTAGGGGAACGGTTTTCTGTGAATGTCTAGCAACATGATAGCTGTTTGACATGTCGTGCTTCTAAGTCGTGCTAGATAAGCTGAGTTACTAAAAATAGCCGTACTAGAAATCCTTATCTGGAACACCCCGTAACTAGTGTATTCATACGCGCGATTGGGTAAAATCAATACTAGGGAAGGACTTCTTACAGAATTATACCAACATTTCTATAGGCAACAACCTTATGAGTTGAAATTAATATAAGTAATTAGCACGAATATGAAAATCTATCTATCATATAAACACTTTAAAAGCCTATTTGATTAACCGAAGACGTTGTTTTGTAGTCACTCAGTCATTTATATTTATGCCAAAACGTAACGTTTGTGGTTGTCATAACAAATGACGTCATTTTGGTGTCACGCCTAAAGTTATGCTGCGGTCTGTTGCTATTAGATATGGAAGTCGTATTACGCAATGTAAAGTAGTACTTCACAAAGTTCGTTAATTTTCTTGGTGTTAGGGCGTATTTCAGCGAGAAAAATAATCAAGCATGGGATTTGTTAAAGCCGGGGGGGGGGGGGGGGGTTCTATACCCTCGGTTGGTCTGTTCCTATCGGAAACGAGCTTTATCGGAACAGACCAACCTCGGGTATAGAAACCCCCGTCTTTAACAAAACCCATGCTTGATTCTATTAATCTGTTTTCTGTTTTGGCAGCTGTTTAATGCCTGAGGGGTACCAATCGTGTGTGAACACGGGGTTACTAAGCATTACTGTTCACCTTAACCCTTTCGCTGCCAAATTCTGTCGTCTACTAACTTTGTCGTTTGCTACAAATTTTCATTCTTTTGATTTTCTTCATTTTTGTTTCAAAAACATTGTAACAGTAACAAACAGTTTGGATCCTGATGAGACGCCGAATTACTCGGTGTCTCATCTGGATCCAAACTGTTCGTATAGGTAATCACAGATCCGGCATTGGCAGCGAAATGGTTAATTCTACTTTATCGTAAGAAAGCCCGGAAATTAAAAAATATTCTTATCATATAATAGCTCTAGAATGGTAATACGTGAAGCTGTCCCCTTCGGACATTTTTTACTTTATGTGTGTTATAACTATTTCTCTTTGAAACAAATTTATCCATGTATATTACAAGACATACTGACCTACTGGCCTACTTTAGCTCAGCTTGAGACGTGTAAATGGGCTTCGAGAAATGTGTTTGATCGTTATTAGGTGCGTTATGACAGACAAAAGGGGTCTTGTACGTAGATGTCATCGAGCAGCAAGTTGTAAGATGGCGCTGCATATACGGTAAAAACCTCTCTATAACGGCCACTAAAATACATCAAGTATTTTGTGTTAAAGGCAGATGGCTACTTAAAGCAAGGTGAAAGTAAAACAGAACGCTCCTAAAGGAGCGTTCTGTTTTACTTTCACCTTGCTTTAAACAACCACCTGCCCCAAATACCAACTAATTATCACAATTAAGTGGCCGTTGTAGAGATGTTTTACAGTATACAGTAAGTACACCTTTCCTGAATAGGAAGTTTATAAACAGTGTGTAGAAGTGAAAACATTTACACTAAAGAAAGAGCGACGGCATTAATCGCTTGTCAAACCTGACGACTAACCCAAATCAAGTAGTTTCACCACAGGGGTAGAATAAAATAATCGTGTTCTGCATAATTGGGGAGAGGAGGGAGGGACACTTTGAATTAATGGTTCAATGCTTCTGTAATAATATTTTCTGAAATTAGAAATGCATTATACGTCTTCTGGGGTATTATTGTGTGAATACAATTAGTAACCTTGTTGAATTAAATCTTTAGGGGAGAATTAAACATAATACTAATGCTTCTGAGGAACTCTTAAATACAGATTATAGCCATGGAATTGCACACGGCTCATAAAATGGATTACAGGCAAAGCAATTTAGATCAAAGCACAGCAAGTACAGGTAATCATTGCTTTCATGATCAATTTATTTTAGATGTAAACCTCAGGTGGTCACATGATAAGGCACCTGGGAAATGTAGTATTTTAACAATGTTTTCGATTGAATTTTACGATTTAAAGCACGAAATTTAAGGATGTCGCGGAACACACTGTCGACCTGTACTGGTACAATGTCATACACCATACTGTGTTAGTATATATCATTACTAGATGCATATTTACAATATACTTGTTAATCTGTAGCATTTTTTGAAATCAATACTATTTGGCACAGTAGAAGAAATTCTAAACCAATCATAGCTCTCTATGCCTCTGTCTCTCTGTCTGTCTCTCACTTTCTTTTCTCTCTGTCTGTGTCTCTGAAAGAAAAACACAACACACACTCTATCCTCTCTGTCTGTCTGTCCCCTTGTCTGTATGTCTCCCTTTCTGTATCTCTGTCTCTCTTTGTCTTTATCTATATCTCTGTCTGTCTGTCCCCCCTCTCTCTCTCTCTATCTTTCTCTATCTATCTCTCTCTCTCGATCGTCATTTGTAACTCTCAAAATGACATTATACCTAAACGCATACAGAGTAATTATAGCTAGATTGATCAATATATGAGCGTGTTGAGATTATACGAAGTGCTTGTTTAGCATGTATTAACCCTTCTCTTGCTGAATTTTAAAAATACATTTCTCCTTCTTTACCCATGTCCTGTTGTATAATTATATATATATTCACTGTGTAAAAGTATTTCGCTGCTCAATCACTACTATGGAGTGCATTGGCTGCACAATCAACGTGTAAATAGTGCAGACCCTGATGAGACAGATCCTGCAGGAGCTGTCTCATCTGGGTCTTCACTATTTACAGGTATTCATATTGACGTGAATAGCAAGCGAAGAGTTAATGTATTTCGCTCATATAAATCACTTACCGAGTAAACTCAGATCAAACGGATCCTGAAGGAGTATTTTGATCAAGCTATATTCTGATTTGCTTATGGGAGAAATAAATATGATTTATAGTTCCTGAAATGGCAGAAAAGTCGAATTATTGAATAAATATGCACGAGGGGCAGAGCTAAGTGGATTCATTTTCGTCGAGATTTTTTCAGCACCACACAACCGTAAATGACGTCATCTGCTTAAACCCTTTCCCTGTTGTATATTAATGTAAGAAATAATGACGTCATGAATATTAATTATATTATTTTTTATAATGGCATTTGCACACATGACATTTTGGCTTAGGAAGAAGCTGTAGAATCAGATCTATATTACAACATAAGCAAACAGAGCAGACCCTGATCAGACGGATCCTATAGGAGCCGTCTGATCTGGGTCTACTTTGTTTGCAGATGCGTCAAAATGCGCTCACATACGGGAAAGAGTTTGACTGTTCGTGTAACATTTTCTTTTCTTTTCTTCTATTCCTTCTCCCAGAATAATAATAATAATGAATAGGGAAAAAGAACAACAAGAAAGAAGTTGATGAACTTCAAAATCCAAGGATCATATTTCGAATTTTTTGTATGGAAATATCATGTATATTGAAATTCTGTTCAAGATTGATGAAAATGATTCACATCTTTTTTCGAAAACTAAATAATTGCATTTCCTTTAACGAGATGTCTGCACAATACATTAAGATTTAACAATTTGCGTTGTCAGCAAAATGTAATACAATAGATCTGAGTAGTTTCTTTCCTAAGTATGAAAAGAAACACCGCAATAGAAACAGTCAAACAAAATAATATACATTGATGAAAGTTGAGGAAAATGTTAGCTGGACTTAAATACATATTTATATACGGATGAAGAATGCGATTCTATTGTAGGTTTAAGGCAAAATGATTTTGTATTTATACAGAACTGTTACATTTGAATAAAAAAGCAATTTCTCAGCGTAAGCATAAATACAGACCATGTGAAATAAGATTGCAATTATCCACATCTGTCATCCGAAATATTTCTATAAGTAGCTTCAAATACAAAATACAATAAAACCTCTCTATAACGACCACTAAATTACATCAAATATTTTGTGTTAAAGGCAGGTGGATGCTTAAAGCAATGTAAAATGAAAACAGAACGCTCCTAATTGAGGGTTCTGTTTCACTTTCACCTTGCTTTAAGCAACCACCTGCTCTAAATACCAACTAATTAACACAATTTAGTGGTCGTTATAGAGAGGTTTTATTGTATATAACGAGGTACTCTCGTTTATGTAGGGAAAATATAAACCAGATCAGTAAGCACACCAGAGTTGCGACATCTCATCAAGCTTTATTTGCAGATACAATATGACACCCTACTTATACGAGCGTATATCTACAATATTTGAATCTGCATTGTAAAACCTATATATGTGCACTATTTGCAGCAGCATTGTAACACCCAAAATATAATTATGTGCACTATTTGAAGCTGCAATAGAACATCACACACATATATGATTCTATGCAGCTGAAATGTAACATTCCAAACATATCACTGCATTATCTGCAGCTGTAATGTAATATTTGGCATCCTAAAGATTCGCTTGTAACTTGGATTGTATTTGATCGGTGTAGACATTTCGAAATAATGTGTCAGCGAAGTCATTTATGACAATATGTTAATTTGTTATTAATGTTTCCTCAAGTGTATTATCGAAGTGTATAACGTGTCACTGACAGCTATATTACATTGTACGTGACACATATTGAATGACATCACACTTCACCAACAAATACACATTGTATTTTGTCTTCATTGGTCACCTAGATTATATCGAAGTCTATGGATTTAGGACAGGTTGTAGCTTAATGCAAAACTAACATTATGCAGAAATATATAAAAGAGTTGTCTTTATTGTTTTCGAATTGCAATTAGCAGTGAAATGTATTAAAGCAAAACCACGTGTATTCATCGATTGATCGTTTCTAATGAGTTCTTCAAACTAGTGTGTAGCAGTCAAGGTCAATAGCTCCGCGTACTGTCCAGATTTATATCTAAATTGACACTTGTTCTAGGCGCCAATTATGACTTCATATGAACCATCCATGGGCCAGCGGTTCAATACGGATAAGATCAATAATGCCAACTTGAGATCTTAATATGACCGTCGTAATATTAAGGCGTTTCGTTTGGGACCCTCTTTTTATCCTCTCGTTTCGTATCAGAGGAGATGAAAACAAGTGGGTATACATAGGCAATATTATTTTTCTTTTCTCCTTCTTGGGTAGGATATGCCAGAGATATGTATGAATATGTCTCTGGATATACATGTACTATTTCCATACTATTTCCATACATGGGACATGAATGTAGCCGTTTTCCCTCACTGTGACCATGTGACTGTATTTACTGTATACTGTATAATAGATGTAAATGCTTCTTGCATAAAAGCGAGACTCTGTATTATTTGAAATAAAATTGGATTTGGAAATAGTAGATCAGGCGAGTTGCACTGTAAAGTGTGACGTCATTCTGTAACATTTTGCATGAAAGAATCGAAACCAAGATAGGGTTTCACTTATATTCCTGTCAAAGACCAGAAACACGTGTCAAATAGTCTGGATCCTAGTGGACATGTTACTCATGAATTGTTGGCCAATAGTATCACACATCTATAAGTAAGACACACGTCACACAGCTTAACCCTTCGCTTGCTGAATTTTAAAATACATTTTTCCTTCTTTACCCGTGTCCTGTTGTACAATTACATTAATCTTCATTGTGTACAGGTATTTCGCTGTGCAATCACTGCTGTGGAGTGCACTGGTTGCACAATCAACTTGTAAATAGTGCAGACCCTGATGAGACAGCTCCTAAAGGAGCTGTCTCATCTGTGTCTTTACTATTTACAGGTAGGTATATTGACGTGAATAGCAAGCGAAGAGTTAAACATGTCAAACAGGAACATATGTGAACTTGAATGTGATTTTATCTGTAATGGAGCGAGGGCAGCAACAATAATACTCCTACAATGTAGTAGATTTCGTGTCCATCACAACTAATGACTTCCGGGTCTCTGTATAAATATCGACAAACGCTGCCACCATGATTGACATTAGGAACAAAGCTGCATCAACAACATTCAGCAAATATGTCAATCTACATTCATGGACGTCTCTCACATACTGGCACTAGAGTTTATGTAAAAGTATATGCTCCCCACCGGTAATAGTTTATATACACAGTTATATACATAGACCATTGTAAGCCCGGTTACATTTATAACTGACCTTGTGCCATTGGCCTTCCATCATTAAAACTATTTCTAAACAGCCCTTACAAACCGTGTATGTATGATACAGCACAATACATAGATTAGTAGAGCATTCAAAGAAACATAAATTACACCTGCAAATGAATCTGCTAAGTTTGCAGTACATCAACAGTCGGATATGTGAGCTTAGAAAATAAGTCAACGCCAAAAATATTTGCAGCACACCGACAGTCGGATATGTGAGCTTAGAAAATAAGACAGCGCCGCAGATATATGCAGCACACCAACATTCGGATCTGCGAACTTAGAAAATAAGTCAACGCCAAAGATGTATATAATGTGCTAAGAACCAAACTGTAACTAGAACTGTCAGCCAAAGGCTAACGAATACCCCCACCTGTCTGCTTGTCAGAACACCTACCATCACACTGAACATATGTACATACAGAAACATGAAGAGATTTAAAAACAATACATGCCCCAACCCAATTTATGCAATACAAATGATGAATAGTTCAGAGAAATAAGACCCTTTCATGAGGTTTTGTCAAATCAAAAGTTCTAAAGTTAGGTACCTTTTCAGAAAAACATTAAGTTCGAGGACCATAACTCTGACAAAAAATATTCAACCAGACCGATATTTGAACTTAAGCTGTACATATACCTCATCTAGATTTAGCTTTATGTCGAATATGAAGTTAATATATCCAACCACTTCCAAAGAAAGACCGGAAAATTGAAAATTAGACAATAAATTTCAAGTTCAAAGGCCATAACTCAGGCAATAATTAAGAATATCTATCTATCTATCTATCTATCTATCTATCTATCTATCTATCTATCTATTTATCTATCTATCTATCTATCTGTAAAACATCTAGATTTAGCTTTATGCCAAATATAAAGTTAATAGCTGCAGTCACTTCCAAAAAAAATCTGGAAAATCCCAAATTCGAAGAAAAAAATTAAAGTTCAAGGGCAATAACTCTGGAAATAATTATTCAACCGGACTGAGATTGTAGCATAAGCTGTAACTTATCTAGATTTAGCTTTGCACTACATGTAAATATAGAGTTAATATCTCGAGTCACTTCCATAAAAAGTCCAGAAAACAGGAAAACATTGGTAAGGGACTAAAAGGGGGAGATAACTCCTGAAGTAGTGGTCCGATCATAATGGAAATAAGCGGTGCACAGGTTTATATGGTCATATGGCTTTACATGAACTTTCAACTAAATTGAAGCAAAACTGTAGAAGTAGAAGACCGGACAAAATTGTGCCCACGGACGGACAGACGGACGGACGGGCAGACAGACGGACAACCTGATTCCAGTATACCCCGCGAAACTTCGTTGTGTGTGTGTGTGTGTGTGTGTGTGTGTGTGTGTGTGTGGGGGGGGGGGTTATAAAGAGGTATGTCTGTATATATAATGTATATCATCATATAATTTCGCTATCTCTTAATTAAAGCCAGCTCGTTAGTCAGCTCCGTAATACCGTTTGTTAAGGGAATGAATACGCGTGAGATGCGGAGTAGCCCGGTGTTTGATACTGTTATTTGCTGTGCAAAACAGACGGATTAATTGGGCGGCGAAATAAGAGCCAAAACCAACAGGAGACAAATTTGTACCGTAATTGCAACAGTTCATGTTTTACATCCATTCCTTTGATTCTCGTGGGTGTCCTTTAGCAGACAATTACAGATAAGGGTGCGTACCCAAATACTAAAAATCGTCGTTTCTCCACCAAACCCTATACTGTGACAGATACTCGAAGAGACGATTCTGGTAATAGTATAGGGTTTGATGGAGAAATAAAGGAGTTACCCTTGAAAATATTTCTATCTACGCATCTTATCTGCAACTCTGTAAGATACAAAAACATGTCTAGTATTTGATTTTAACCCTTTCGCTGCCAAACTCTGTCGTCTGCTTACTTTATCGTCTACAAATTTTCATTTTTTTTATTTTCTTCACTTTTGTTTCAAAAACATAGTAACAAACAGTTTGGATCCTGATGAGACGCCGAGTTACTCGGCGTCTCATCTAGATCCAGACTGTTTGCATAGGTAATCACATATCCGGCATTGGCAGCGAAAGGGTTAGGCAGATGACACATGCTAACATTGCTTACCATGCAGGCGCTTTAACAGAAGCTTCCTCTTTAATATGAACTCGTCTATCGAGTCCAGTTTTAAAGCAATTCAAGATATCGTGTATATATGGACGACGTCTTTCTCGTTACAGTATAACCTCTCTATAACGACCACTAAATTGTGTTAATTAGTTGGTATTAAGGGCAGGTGGTTGCTTAAGGCAAGGTGAAAATAAAACAGAACGCTCCATTAGGAGCGTTCTGTTTTACTTACACCTTGCTTTATGCAGCCACCTGCCTTTAACGCAAAATATTTGATGTAGTTTAGTGGTTGTTATAGAGAGGTTTTACTGCATGTTCAAGTATCGGGGTAAACAAGTGCAGATCCGTCACGTAAGACCAAACCATGGCCACAGGTAAAGTGTATCAAACTGAATGTGTAATAACCTCGTAATTGGTTGTGCCAGCATAAACGGCCATATACGACACATTGGAAAAAGCTCGCATTCTCCAACTGTCGACGGTAAATCACTGAAGTGTTCATATAGTCTATTGATTTAGTATAATGAATTGTTAATATACAAAAGTAAATCTATTTTTATCAGTTTTAGGTATGCATATTACAGTTGAACTTCGATATCTCGAACTCTGATAACTCGAACTTCGGGATAACTCGAACAAAAAGTCCAGTCCTTTCAAAACTAACAATACAGAATTGCTGTAATAATGTTTCCCTACAGATATCTAGAAACACATGTGACAGCTTAATACAGGTCTAAAGTAACACTGAAAGCTCCTACTATCTCGACTAATTTGTATGGTCCCTTGAAGTTCGAGTTACCGAAGTTCAACTAACAGTGTATTTTAATGTTGGGCTTTTATAATGCCCTCTAAGGCTCATGTTGACAATAATGTATGTCTGTTTCTGGGGAAATCACATTTTTGATTTGATTGAATCTTATCAATTCACACCTGATTTCGTTATTTACTCACATGTAAATTGACCGAAATAAGATCGAATTATGTTTCTAACCCTATTCTAACTGTTCGCGGCTTCATATAGTAAAAAAGTAAAAAAAAAAAAGTACCTAGTTATAGTCTATTTTCAGTCCGAATGACCGCTCAGCCGACTGTACATTTACTCCCCTGGTCATTGAGTCATTGGCCTACAATATTGAGCACTGCTAACATATGGCGCAATCATGCAGCCGCAGTACCGGCGAGTGATCCTCACAGGTACCCCTTTTAACCCCTGGTTGGAGAGGATGTGCGGGTGGGAGTCACGGAAAAGCGCCTCTGAAATTTCCAGGCGGGACCGGGATTTGAACCCCGGACCTCCGGACTGATAGCCAAGCGCGTAACCACTAGACCACCGCCACCTGCATATAGTACTATAAAAGTATGAGCAGTACAGTTAATACAACCTTGTCCAATGTAGTATAGTGAACCCTCGTTACAACGGAGGTGTTTGTTTCCAGACATTTTGCTGGTATAACGAGGTTGCCGTTATAACGAGTTTAAATATGAAAGGAACCATATGGTCAGTTTTAAACTAGTATAACAACAGATGAACGCTTAATGCAGAACACAGGAAGTGCAAAAAGCTCCCTTTGGGAGCTTTTTGCACTTCTTGTGTTCTGCTTTAAGCGATCACCTGTCTTATTTGCATAGCACCTATTTATTCAGTGGTTATTTCAAAGACTTCACGGTAATTTTGTTTCAATGCATACTGCAGGTATAACGAGGGTGCCACTGTAACGAATGCCGGTATAACGAGGGTGCCATTGTAACGAATGCCGGTATAACGAGGGTTCACTGTATATCAGACAAGTTAAATCAAAATTGATGTATATTGCCTTAAAGTGGGCCGCGTTCAATTTGAGTTTCAACATGTACATCACATATTCAGTGTGATACGGCTACATGTGACCATGAACACAACTGGGACCAATACATATGGGACGTGTGACAAGCCCAACTTGTAACAGCTTTAACATCATTGGTTTAACCTTTAGCACATCGACTGATCTTAAGTCTGCTCGAATTGTCATTGTACAGCAGATCTTCAAATCAATAACGTGACTATCATCTTTTTAACAGAAATACAGTATCTGTTAAGCAGGCTTCCAGCTCATCTGGTTCCATACTGTTTACAAGGATATACTCCAAGCTGCTGGTAGCATGCTAAAGATTAACATAGACCGAAGTAGTACAAGATCAATTTTTCATAAGCTCTTCACATCTCAATCTCTGTGATGGATTTCGTTCTCAGCTTTGTAGGCTTATGTCTGTTTGGTTATTGTCTCCAGTGACAGCATGATACACATCAATCATCTGGGCACTGGGTGAAGTGAAAACACGACGGAAGCAAGGATACACAAAGGGCAAACTATCGAATTAGTACATGTAAGCATTTACCTTATCATATACATTCATGCCACAGGTGCACTTTGCATGCTATGTCTTATTAACAACAACAACAACAACAACAACAACTCCATAATAGATACATTATTTTAATCACACATCATAAGTATCTAAAACATACCAAAAGATAGTTTTCTGACCAAACCAAAAATAAATATATATATTACTCGCGAAAGAGAATATGTTTTCATTTTTTGGGGGGTTTGGGTCAGAGAACTATCTTTTGGTACGTTTCAGATACAAATATACTTATGACATGTGATTGAAAAATAATGTATTTGTGATGGAGTTGTTGATGTTGAGGCAAAGCATGCGAAGGGCACCTGTGATTCAGGCCATAACTTGAGCTCTATTGTGAATGAATTACTTCGTATAGATTATTTTGAACTGGCAGTATAAGATTCTGTAATGTTCTAATAGACTAAATGCTGGGCAACATCTAGATACACACAGCTCATCTAGATACACACAACTCATCTAGATACACACAGCTCATCTAGATACACACAGCTCATCTAGATACACACAGCTCATCTAGATACACACAGCTCATCTAGATACACACAACTCATCTAGATACACACAGCTCATCTAGATACACACAACTCATCTAGATACACACAGCTCATCTAGATACACACAGCTCATCTAGATACACACAACTCATCTAGATACACACAGCTCATCTAGATATACACAACTCATCTAGATACACACAGCTCATCTAGATACACACAACTCATCTAGATACACACAGCTCATCTAGATATGCACAACTCATCTAGATACACACAACTCATCTAGATACACACAACTCATCTAGATACACACAGCTCATCTAGATACACACAACTCATCTAGATACACACAACTCATCTAGATACACACAACTCATCTAGATACACACAGCTCATCTAGATACAGTGGAGAAACTGTTATTCTTTCCCACTTAGTGCGTTTCAAACGCGTTTTAAACCCGTTTAAAACCCGTTTAGCAAACGCGTTTGTATATCCACTTACAAACGCGTTTAAACTCACTTATAAGTTAATCGTCAATATATGGTTCCGCAGGAAATATTGGGTGTTTAAACAACGTTAATAATGGTAATTTCTCATTTTTGTACTTTAAAAGTCCCTTATATATACCTAAAGCTGTACGGATTGTGTTTTGTAAAGAGTTATATATCAGTAGATCGTTAAATTAGACGATCTGTATTTCGTTTAAAGAAACCGTGATACTTTTTGTTCCAACCGAAAGAAATCGCACGTTATGTACTGCTGCTTCGTTTTAAGTGGTAAAATGGTAATTTGTGCTGTGTATGGGTGTAGCTCTGCCTATAGGTGTAGCTCCAAATCCGACAGAGACTAAATAGAATTATTTAAATTACCAAAAGACGAGAAGTTCAAGAAAACGTCCACGATGTGAACGTCTAGGGAACGGGAGTGTTTGTTCGAATTGATTCTTCCACATTTTTTTATATTGGATATTCTTACGTTGTTTATCGATGGCTGTTTTCCATGAAATTTATACTAGAGAAAAAAGTGCAGCCAATGACTTGGGTCTACAATTATGAAAAAGGATATGCTACATTCTATTATAAATGTGACTTTAGAGGTTAGCACTGTAGGTTAATGGGCCTTTTCGTCATGGAAAATTATTCAATTCAAACTATTTTTTAACAGCGTAAACCTAAACGCAGAAACTTTCTGATCAGGATCTGCTCTGATTGTTTAGTCTATATACTAATTTCTTTAGATTCGATCATGGTTGTCTAGCGTCCCTGTCATCCCTGTAAATGAATATTCACGAGGTCATGAAATCTTTAATAAATATACTTAAGAGAAAAAATAAGAGAAAAAAAGATTAATAAACACCAGTTAGCTCTGTTGACAGCAGGCACCAAATTTGCTTTAAAATCAATTTCCCAATCCTTTTCGTATTATATAAACGGCTTCAAGCACATTTGCACATTTGCAAATAGAGTAGATCCAGATCGGACAGTTCCTGTAGGACTTACATCAGGTTCTGCTCTGTTGCTTATGGAATTTTGTTGATCTAATCCTATAGTTTCTGTCAAAGCCAAAGATCCCGTTGAAAAATTAGTATTGTGAAAAAAGGCCATAGATCTCCATGAATATTCATGTAAGAAATAATTATTTCATGTAGATCAAATTTTTGTAATGATACATGAGTACAGGAAAGTTTGGCTATGACAGTAATTGTACAACCAGACCTACATGTATATTATTTCATAAGCAAACCGACAAGACCCTGATCAGTGATCAGGGAGCTACAACAGAAGCTGTCTGATCTGGATCTACTATGTTTGTAAATTTGTTTCATTACGTTTGATCTGGGTCTACTGTGTTTGCATTGACATAAACAGACACGTGGAGTGAAGGGTTTATAGTCGTGAAGTGATTTACTCACACATACCTTTTCATCAGGGAAATAGTTTATCATAAATATGATCTTTTTTGCCATTCTGGAACATGGACAATATTGACCATAAATCCAAAGGAAATAAGTAATTCCGGATTACTGAATTGTTAATTGGACGCGTTTTATAGTTTTTTTATTATTACCTACAGAATGCCCAAAACTAAATTTATGACACCATGACCGCAGTGATTGATCTCGAAATTTCTACTTGAATCTTTTGACCACGGCTACATAATGGAATGCAACAATACGTAATATACAGGATGCGAGTTTTATGGCCATGTTATAATCATTCTCCCTTGTTTGGTATTTGAATAAGGGCCACTACGATAACTGACACTGCATGGGGCCTTTAGCCAAGCATTTCGTGTGTAATATGGCTTAGTACAATATGGCCTAGGGCCATTTAACACATTCATTCATTGAGAAATTCTAATGGCTAAATTACTGTTGTTTCCCTACAAACCATAATTAAATTGCACATATACTGTAAAATTATGATAAAAAATGAAATAACAGTTTTAACATGTTGACCATAATGTTTTATAAACAGTTTTATTTGTAGTGGATTCAGTCATTTAAACATAATTCACAAGCTTTAGAAACATCAATACATTAATAAAAAAAAAAGAAAGAAAAAAGTCATACTTCAAGACTGACAACCATTTGTTATCAAGATCCACCCTTCCACTCCATCTCATTTTCCCAACAAAATTCATATTTTACTCTATTTTCTGAAAGTAATGCATTATTTTGGTATTGCAAATATTAAAGTAAATATATAATTCATTATCTATTTTTCTGTATGTTGGTGGAATTTTCTTTTTTCTAAAGTACATACATTTATACATAGCAACGAGAACACACCATTTCATCTGAACCCACTTTGCCTAAATATAAAAAAATAAAGTTGTTATAAATACATCTAAAGGTGTCCGGTTTTGTCTAACAGTTGTTTGGACCCAAGTCATGGGCGGGGCCCAAACGGTCCCTCTGATCTGAACCTTCACTATTTTGCCAATGGTCTTGACTCTAACCTCATCCTAAAAATTCCTATTTTATTGTTTTTGAATAGTGTAAATTCTCTGACAGGTAAAGTTAGTTAAGATTAAGAAAATTATTAATTATGCGTTTAATATCAAGTATCATATTGTATTTCACACTTAACATAAACATCGCACCCCTTAGATAGTTCCCCCTACTCGATACGTGTCACTTTCTATGGGTTATATATGGACGTAATGTCTGGAAAAGTGTGAAAATATGTGTGTATTTGTAAAAACTGTGAAGTCGGATTTGATCTAATTATATTAGCAAACCCTAATTAGACGGTTCCTGTAGGGTCTTAATCTGGATTTACTTTGTTTGCAGAGGCGTGAATTTAAATGAAAAGGTTAAGTTTCTGTGTATATTTCTCCCACACAAATATAATAATGCAGCATCATGTGTGATGGAAGTGATAATTCTACAGTATTTTCAATTTTTGAAAGCAGAAATATTTAACTTTATCTTTTTAGTTATAGAAACCAAAATTGGAAACTGTTTTGTAAATATCTGTCACCTGACCAGTCCATAAATAATATATATGGGGATGTATATGTCCCAAACTGTTTGTGTTTTTTGATAGATACAACAGTGTTCTATACTTCATATCCTTCAAAAACACAAACAGTTTGGTTGAACTGGACAAATTTGTGAAGTTAATGATAGATCAATCAGTAGACACTGTAAAATTTAAGGTGTGAATTTGGTCACCAATTATGATAATGGCACACATTTTGAAAAGTTTAGGGTGGGTCAATCCTATGACTACTAATGTTGAGATATCAGTCGTTTTCATTCTATTACTTTAAAAAGCAAGACAAAAATTAAACTGAAAGTAGGTTTGACCATATAAATACAAATGTAAATCGTTGGTTAACTTACTAATTCCAGATTACAGGCTGATGCAACCGATTTCAGGATGAATTTCTGGATAAACTGATCTTGTCCGGTGTTTGTTTAATAAATGACACACGTATTAGAAATGGCCCTTGTGACGGAGCTTCAAATCGTCAGCTATTGTTTGATTGGGTGTTAATTGGAGAGATAATTGACACGCCAGGGACTGCATTAGATTTATCTAATCCTAGACATGTTATGTCAATTTCGGCTTTTATTTTGGAGGACACGTTAAGGCTGCTCTGCTAAGCAATATATGGCAGATCCTGTTTCCCCATACCTTTCGTTTTTTACTTCATTCGTATAATTGGTCGGTCTCGATAATAACAAAGGTATGCCGAATGAAACGCACTTATATACGCAAAATCCGCTTACAAACGCGTTTGTATGCACAAACGCGTATATCGTTTATCGTTTGGTTTGCGTATCGTTTGCGCATCGTTTGCGCACGCGTAAGCATAAACGGGAAAGAATAACAGTTTCTCCACTGTATGCACAACTCATCTAGATACACACAACTCATCTAGATACACACAACTCATCTAGATACACACAACTCATCTAGATATACACAACTCATCTAGATACACACAACTCATCTAGATATACACAACTCATCTAGATACACACAACTCATCTAGATATACACAACTCATCTAGATACACACAACTCATCTAGATACACACAACTCATCTAGATACACACAACTCATCTAGATATACACAACTCATCTAGATACACACAACTCGTCTAGATACACACAACTCATCTAGATACACACATCTCATCTAGATACACACAGCTCATCTAGATACACACAACTCATCTAGATACACACAACTCACTGAATCAATCGGTTGATTTGTAAATCTGATCGTATTTACGGCAGATGGTTACCTAAATTAAAAGTAGAATGATAGTACTGCAGATAGCGTCTTTGGATGCATTGAAAGTAGTTAGTCGTATTTTCAGGTCTGCCAAACAAAGTATGGATTGATCAGCAAACTAATCGTATATATGCTGATCATTATCGATCGTTTTGCTTATCATTAAAGGTAATCGTAATTTGCTTATCATGATTTTATCGGTGTGATTTGCTGATGATTAAAGGTCGTTATGATTTGCTGCCCGTCACTCTAGATAGATGCAGAGCACGACAATGTATCTAATTCTTATACATCCTTGTCGGGAATAGATTGATAATCTTTTCTATTCGTCTCTCCACATCAATCAATTTTGCCTAACAAACAGCCAAATGTAACTGGTAGAAATAAATAACCTTATAACATACGATGCCTATTGTCATTCATCAACTAGCGTCAACTTTAGACGGAGAATCAAACTAGAGTAGTGTATGGTGTGATCTTAAAACAGACATCGTTCTGTAATTTACCTTTACAGGGATGAATACACGATGATATTTGAAAACAGTTTAGATCCAGATGAAATGCATGATAGTTTGGCATCTCCAGGTGCGGATCCAGGATTCCAGATTAGGGGAGGGGGGCGGGGCGTAGATTTTTTTTGGAGGTGGGGGAGGGGCGCGTAGATTTTTACGTTTGATGACATAAATAAATAGTGTGTTTGTAATACATGTTGACAAAGAGCTTCGTTGGGTAAGAGAAATTAAGCACTCCTACTGAATCATTGTTTAATTAGTTTTTAGAAGATACAGTGAAACTTCTCTATAACGACCACTAAAATACATAAATTATTCTGTGTTAAAGGCAGGTGGCTGCTAAAAGCAAGGTGAAAGTAATACAGAAAGCTCCTATGGAAGCGTTTTGCTTTACTTTCACCTTGCTTTAAGCAGCCACCTAGTTAACACAATTTCGTGGTCGTTATATAGAGGTTTTACTGTATATAGATCTAAAATATTACTAAAAGAATTGTGTTGGCAATTCGGGGGGGGGGCGTTCGCCGACCCCCCCCCCCTCCCCCTTCTAAATCCGCGCCTAATCTCCCCAGGGTCAAATCCGTTTGCGATAGAATCAATAATTTACGAGTGGAAATGTGTTTGTTATAACAGGGACATGCGACAAAAACCTGTAGACAACTTACGCATCATGTTCAATGATAATTATTTGAATATGTGTCTTCTCTGACTAATCGGCACAACGCATGACAAAACAACAGCACGTTTCAGGGCACAACATAAAATTGCCGTACAAATTATATGACTGCACAATGACGGCAAACTGCCGAGTTCAAGCAGGGAACATTGTAATTAACCTTTTCACCGATCAGAATAAATATTTTAAGGAATCGGTGAAAAAGAAGGTTCGTTGTTTTAATTTTGAAAGAACTAACTAAAAAGCTAAACAGCTTTTCCAGCGATCACATCAAAGATGAAGAAGCCATATTTTCTGTGTTGAACTAATATAGCAAATAAGGCGAGTTTTCAGTGCTCATTGCCAGTTGACGCTATCTTGTCAGTATTCAATACCGCTAGAAGCTATTTCGCCAAAGAAGCCTGACTGACAGTATTCAGTAGCGGTGGAAATCATCACACCAACATAGCTTAATTATAAGTGTTCAATACCGATAGAAGGTATCTCTCCTAACTGACAGTATTCAATAGCGATGGAAAGTGTCACACCAAAGAAGCTTAACCCATTTGTGCCCACGATCCCTTAAATAGGACATCGGCAAAAAGTGTAGACTCTGATCAGACGCCGCTTAATGCGGCGTCTGATCAGAGTCTGCACTGTTTGCTGATAGGAATTTCAATATAAAACAAAACGAAATTGAAATTTTAGGCCATGCATCCCTTAGATAAAGAATAGACTAATCCAATATATAAACATAGAAGAGTCCACTAGGCGCAAATGGGTTAATTGAAAGTGTTCAATAGCCTTGGACGATGTTATATCCAATGAGCCTAACTGCCAGTGTGCAACAGGGATAGCAGTGGTCACATCCATGGCGCCTAACAGTCAGTATTCAACAGGGATAGCAGTGGTCATGTCCATGGCGCCTAGCTGTCTGTGTTCACAGGGGTGGGTGACAGTGATCACTTCCATTGCGCCTAACAGTCAGTATTCAATATTGGTGTACGCTGTCACATCAAAGAAGATAATTGAAAATATTCAATAGCTGTGGAAGCTAACACGCCGAAGAAACATATTTGTCAATGCCCAATAGGTATGGAAGCTAACATGCCAACAAAACACACCTATCAATGTTCAATATGTGTGGAAGCTAACACACCAAAGAAACCTAAGTTATCAACAGTCAATAGCTGTGGAAGCTAACACATCGAATCAACATAATTGTCCATGTCAAATAGGTATGGAAGCTAACACACCAAAGAAGCCTAATTGCCAATGTTTAATGGCGTCGGATGCTACCGCACCAAACAAGTTTAACCCTTCACTTGCTATTCGCGTCAATATACCTACCTGTAAATAGTGAAGACCTAGATGAGACAGCTCCTGCAGGAGCTGTCTCATCAGGGTCTGCACTATTTACAAGTTGATTGTGCAACCAGTGCACTCCACAGCAGTGATTGCACAGCGAAATACTTGTACACAGTGAAGATATATGTAATTGTACAACAGGGCATGGGTATAGAAGGAGAAATGTATTTTAAAATTCAGCAAGAGAAGGGTTAAAAAAACAGATAAGGATACGCCCCTAAAATTGCCAAAACATTTTTATTTTAGTAATATTTTAGATCTATATACAGTAAAACCTCTATATAACGACCACTAAATTGTGTTAATTAGTTGGTATTTAGAGCAGACGACTGCTTAAAGCAAGGTGAAAGTAAAACAGAACGCTCCTATGGGAGCGTTCTGTTTTACTTTCACCTTGCTTTAAGCAGCCACCTGCCTTTAACACAAAATAATTGATGTAATTTAGTGGTCGTTGTATCTACTAAAAATCAATAAAACAATGAGTCCGTAGGAGTGTTTTAATTCCCTCGTCCAATTAAGCTCTTTTTCAACATGTATTACAAAAACACTATTTATTTATGTCATCAAACATAAAAAGCTACGCCCCAAGCAAATTTCTACGCCCCCCACCTAATCTGAAATCCTGGATCCGTACCTGAACCAAACTGTTTGACACTTGGGCAATAGGTTCTTGAATCGGAAGTAGTCAAATTGAAAATACTAAAAGTTTTAGCACACATTATATTTTTAGTGCAGCAAGATAATGGTTCAGTCGAGCTCGTGCAGACGTTCAATTGTATGTACAGCAGAACCCCTCTAATGCGACCACTTAATGAATAAACATGCGTGTCTTTATAAGCAGGTGGTTGCTTAATGCAGGACGAAAGTAATACAGAAAGCTCCTCTTGGAGCTTTCTGCATTACTTTTGTCCTGCATTAAACTACCACCTGCATCTAGCACCCAGAATTATACCTCTTTTAGGTGATCGCATTAGCGTGTTTGTACTGTATTAGTCTTTCAGAGTGCAAGGAAAGAGGCAAACTAAACAATTTCATCAACAGAATCCGTGTAAATTGACAACCACACATATAACACAGTTTTAATGAAAACGGATATGATTATAACTATACTGTGAATTTTATTCATGGAACGTAACTAGGACACAGTATTTCTTATAGATCGCGTGCCATTGGAAAATCAGCCTCTGCTACACAGAATGAACGAAAGTGGAAACAGTAATGCAATTTCAGCGATTCCGTACAATGCAAGCAGCAATTACTTGTGCCTATGAATGCTTGATGATTTATCACTTCTCAATTAGTCGTGTCTGCCGAACGCAATTACATTACATAGACAGTCTCTTGTTACATAATTAAGACAGGACCAGGGCGACACGTCATTGACGGTTCTGTGCAAAGGTCTTGTGGGTACTGTAAAACACCCAGAATAGCCAACAATCATAAACAGTCTTGTCGTTACTCTTTAAGAAAGGTTCCATACAAATGAAGGAGAAACATTACGCAGGGAACTTCCTTAAGAATGTTTAACATTACTTTCGTTCTGTGTTATGCAGCAAATACCTTTTAAATACCTCAGCAAGTTAAGGGGTGTGAATAGTGTTGCACCGTTAATTACTACTCACGACCAGACTCATTTAAACCGAATCTGCAATTTTCTCTTCTCGTATTGCTACTTTTGCTTTCGAAGGATCTCCCATTTTCAGAATATATATCTATAACCAAAATGTCAGTTATACAAATAAGCGTGTAGATGCAAGGAACAATGAGTTATATAAATATATATAAATAGTTATATATATAGTTATCCAAATATGATTAAAATACACATGAGATCAGTGCAAATAATACAAATATGAGACCTGCGCAAGTAAAACAAATATGAGACCAGCGCATATAGTACAAATATTAGACCAGTGCAAGTAATACAAATATGAGACCTGCGCAAGTAAAACAAATATGAGACCAGCGCATGTATTACAAATATTAGACCAGTACAAGTAATACAAATATGAGATCAGCGCAAGTTAAACAAATATGAGACCAGCGCCAGTAAAAACAAAATATGAGACCAGCGCATGTAATTAAAAATATGAGACCAATGCATGTAATACAAATATGAGACCAGTGCAAGGAAAACAAATATGAGACCAGCCCATGTAATACAAATATGAGACCAGTGCAAATAATACAAATATGAGTCCAGCGCAAGTAAAGCAAAAATGAGACCAGCGTATGTAAAACAAATACATTAAGTGGTCGTATTAGAGGGGTTATACTGTATTTGGTTTAATCCGAAGGGAACATAATGTAGTACAGAGTACTGACACCGGAGTCATACTTCCATTATAGGTTTGCACAAATTACAGTAAAACCCCTCTAAACCGGACGTAACATTTAGTATAAATATTGGTCTTGGAGACAGGTGACAGCTTAATGCAGGGTGAAAGTCATTCAGAAAGCTCCTCTAGGAGTTTTCTGAACGACTTTCACCCTGCATTAAGCAGCCACCTGCATAAACATATCTAAATTCTTCTGTACTAGACTTCCGGTTTAGAGAGGTTTTACTGTACCTCAAACATGCATCTACATTCAAAGTGAAGCAATATAGTTGTTAATGAAATATAACGCAATATCAAGCATGATGAACGCATTTGTGTAGCTCAGAATTTCACCAAATTAGTACAGTGAACCCTCATTATACCGGCATTCGTTACAATGGCACCCTCGTTATACCGGCAATATGCATTGAAAATAAATTACCGTTAACTCTTTTGAAACAACCACTTAATAAATAGGTGCAATGCCAATAGCACAGGTGATTGCTTAATGCAGAACACAAGAAGTGCAAAAAGCTCCCTAAGTTCTGCAAGCGATCACCTGTCGGTACTAGTTTAAAACTGGCCAAATGTTTCCTTTCATATTTAAACTAGTTATAACGGCAATCTAGTTTTACCAGCATAATGTCTGGAAACAAACACCCCCGTTGTACTGAGAGTTCTCTGTATATACATGTATGTGCTTGCTCTGTACAAGGTGAAACCTGAGCATTATGGAACACGGATTGTGTGTGGGGATATCAAATGAACCCTTGATAGAGATTGAAACAGTACAACAAGTCGAGTCTGTGACATATCTGAATTGGGAAATCCAATGAACCATGGGTAGAGAGTCAATCTGTAAAACAAGATGGGTGTGTGGAAGATGTGGAAGGGGAGATCAAGTTAACAATGGGTAGAGAATGAAACAGTAAATAAATCTGAGTATACGATAGATGTGACAGATCTAAATGGAAAGACCAAATGGACACTGGGCAGATAATGAAACAGTAGGTAAAGCTCGCTGCAAAAGATGTGGACAGATTTGAATGGAAAGACACTAGGCAGAGAACGAAACAGTTAGTAAAGCTGAGTCTGTGACAGATCTGAATGGAAAGACCAAATTGACACTGGGTAGAAAAAAATACCTTTTAGCGAAAACTATAATAAATAGTATAGACGTTATATGAATATAAGGAATAGTAAAACTTAACTCCTGTGCCTTTTTTCTGAGGTGCGTCAAACACTACAGTTCCCAGAAAGTCTTATATAGGTTTAGGTATACAGTAAAACCTCTCTATAACGACAACTTAATTGTGTAAAATTAGTTGGTATTCTGGACAGGTGGCTGATTAAAGCAAAGTGAAAGTAAAACAGAACGGGAGCGTTGCTTTTAGCAGCCACCTACCTTTAACACAAAATACTTGATGTAATTTAGTGGTCGTTATAGAGGGGTTTTACTGTACAGTAAAACGTCTCTATAACGACCACTTAATTGTGTTAATTAGTTGGTATTTAAGACACATGGTTGCTTAAAGCAAAGTGAAAGTAAAACAGAACGCCCAAATAGGAGCGTTCTGTTTTACTTTCACCTTGATTTAAGCAGCCACCTGCCTTTAACACAAAATACTTGATGTAATTTAGTGGTCGTTATAGAGGGGTTTTACTGTACAGTAAAATCCCTCTATAACGACCACTTAATTGTGTTAATTAGTTGGTATTTAAGACAGGTGGTTGCTTAAAGCAAAGTGAAAGTAAAACAGAACGCTCCAATAGGAGCGTTCTGTTTTACTTTCACCTTGCTTTAAGCAGCCACCCGCCTTTAACACAAAATAATTGATGTAATTTAGTGGCCGTTATAGAGAGGTTTGACTGTAGATACACATCTAGAGTAAAATGTTGTAGATTGATTATTATCTGTGAAATAGTGTAGACCCAAGACAGACGCTGGCTCTTGGCTGAGCTCAATGTTTTAGAGAAAGTTGGTAGCCGTGGTATTGGCATTGCCAATTTCTCAATTTGGAGACAATTTGTCTTCTGTGATAAGCTGTTTATGTAGACATGGTATAAATTATTCAGATACGCTGCTGATTTTACCGATTACGATCGACAGTTATGATGAATGTGCGTTTTGTATCCTCTACAATGCAGATTGGCGAAACTGTCTATTGTGTACAAACAGTATCTTTGATTCTAGAGGCGAGTTTGTAATTATATGAACAGTAAAACATCTCTAAACCGGAATTCAAGCAGACACGAATTAAGATACTTTTAGGTAGGTGTCTGCTTAATGAAGCAAATAAACCAGATCGTGATGAAATGTCGTGTATTACAGCGTCTCAATTAGATCGTGATGAAATGTCGTGTATTACAGCGTCTCAATTAGATCGTGATGAAATGTCGTGTATTACAGCGTCTCAATTAGATCGTGATGAAATGTCGTGTATTACAGCGTCTCAATCAGATCGTGATGAAACATCATGTACTACAGCGTCTCAACTAGATACATACTGACAGATCGTGATGAAACATCGCGTATTACAGCGTCTCAAAAAACTCGTGATGAAATGTCGTGTATTACAGCGTCTCAATTAGATCGTGATGAAACATCGTGTATTACAGCGTCTCAACAAACTCGTGATGAAATGTCGTGTATTACAACGTCTCAATTAGATCGTGATGAACTGTTGTGTATTACAGCGTTTCAACAAACTCGTGATGAAATGTCGTTAATTAGACCGTGATGAAATGTGTATTACAGCGTCTCAACTAACTGCTGATGAAATGTCGTGTATTACAGCGTCTCAACAAACTCGGGATGGAATGTCGTGTATTACAGCGTCTCAACTAGATCCTGGTGGAATGTCTCAACTAGATTCAGACTGTTAGTAAAACGTTCTGCTGTAGAAGACCTAACAAAATAGTTCTCTTATCTAAAAGATACCCTTCAATATAACGGAATGATAAATTCTATAAAATGGGCAAAACATTAGAGCTTCCCGCATCATGCAATTTTAGCTTTATTCACCGGAGACACGTGTTTTATAGTCGAGTGTTAATCGGGTTTCACGTGAAATCTTCTCGTGAGAGATCAACGTAAAACAATCGTAATAAAACCGGCGACCATTGCTATAGGGGAAACTAAAATAGGCATATTTTCTAATGGCCCTGTCACCTACAGCGTATGAGAGGAACGTATGAATTGCGTATGAAGGTTTTCGAAAACACTGGTCATATACACAACTTTTGAGCGTATGAACCCAATTTTTCCACCACTATCTTTCGGTATTAGCAGCGAATGAATAGCGTATGCGTGCCATATATCTGGCGTATATGATGTGCATGAGAAACGTATACGAGTGTGTATCAACTTATGTCAGCGTCAATGTAGCGTATATCAGCGTATACGTAGCGTATGCGAGCATATGAGTAACGTATGCGAGCATATGAGTAACGTATGCGAGCATATGAGTAACGTATGCTTAGCGTATGCGAGTGCATGCGTAACGTAATAGTCATGAATACGTTACAATTACGTTACTGACACGCTGTCCATATGATAGCTTTACTGACCGCCCTCATACCACCGTTTGCGAAGCATCTTATCCCTTCTCTTGCTGAATTTGAAAATACATTTCTCTTTCTTCACCCATGTCCTGTTGTATAATTACATATATCTTCACTGTGTACACGTTTTTCGCTGTGCATTCACTGCTGTGGAGTGCACTGGTTGCACAATCAATTTGTAAATAGTGCAGACCCTGATGAGACAGCTCCTGTTGGAGCTGTCTCATCTGGGTCTTCACTATTTACAGGTAGGTATATTGACGTGAATAGCAAGCGAAGGGTTAAATGTAGGTATGTATTGTACATGTATGCATATGAATACGTTTCTCTGAGAGTAGATAGAAGCGAAAACAACTTACTACAGAGAGAAATCATATGGATGTTAAATGTTACACTGTAACAGTCCTATACCTGGCCATGTGACATTTTTGTCTGCTACACATACATTTTCGTCTGCTACATGTACAAATTTTTTCGTCTGCTACACTTGTAGAGCAAATTTCCTTCCATATTTCTTACAAAACCCACAATCTGAATGTCAGATTGTTTAATACGCCTTACATGTAAATACAAACTATTTTCACATGTGATCATGACTACGCCATTAGCGTGCAAATGGTACATATAGGCGTCATTTATCGGAGCTTTCAGGAGACATAAGAACGCGTATCAAGGTGCATGTTCCCACCGGAGATAGCTTTTGTGCAATATATCTCAGTAAATGTTTTTGTCGTCGGCTAAAACCTTTTAAATTGGTATGGTATCGCTATGTTTTTCGACTAAACATTCAAGACTCGCTTTCGGGTTACATGGAAGACAATTGCCTTGAGCGAATACGTGAAAATAATCGATCGATATCGCCATAAGCAAAAAACATTAAAATAATCGAGAGAGGGACAGAGAGAGAGCTAGAGATAGACACACACACAAATAGAGAGAGAGAGAGAGAGAGAGAGAGAGAGAGAGACACACACACACACACAGATAGAGAGAGAGAGACATGGACAGAGACAGAGATAGACAGAGAGAGAGAGATAGACAGAGAGACAGAGACAGAGAGACAGAGAGACAGATAGACAGAGAGAGAGAGAGAGAGACACACATACACACACACAGATAGAGAGAGAGAGACATGGACAGAGACAGAGATAGACAGAGAGAGAGAGAGAGATAGACAGAGAGACAGAGACAGAGAGACAGAGAGACAGATAGACACAGAGAGAGAGAGAGAGAGAGAGAGAGAGAGAGAGAGAGAGAGAGAGAGCAAGAAACAGTTGAACTGGAAATGTCCGCTATCAGGAGTCTATACCGTTAACGGATTTTCTATGAACACTTCCACCGTGTGGTGTGGTTTATGGTGTTTTGTACAATCTTGTGAACGGTTTCCTCCATGTGGAGTTGCTTATGAGTTCATTTTGCAGACCTGTGAACTATTCTGATATACAGTCAAACCCCGTTAATACGACCACCTAAAAGAGGTGGAATTTTTGGTGCTAGATGCAGGTGGTAGCTTAATGCAGGACAAAAGTAATGCGAGAAGCTCCTATAGGAGCTTTCTGCATTACTTTTGTCCTGCATTAAGCAACCACCTGCTTATAAAGACACCCATGTTTATTCATTAAGTGGTCGCATTAGCGGGGTTTTACTGTATATGAGACTAGTTAGTGCGAGGTATGGACTGTCACGTGTAATCAAAGTAATGCATTTCATCTGCTCTGTCTTTGCGTTGTTCAGACATGGTGTATTTCTTTCTACATAAGTTGATTCAGTATGATACGCAGAGTAAAAGCTGCAGAAATTAGATTGACCCATTTGTGCCACCTTCCTTTAGTTAAACTCATTGTTGCATTGGAGAAATTCGTCATGTACATGAAACCCTCTCTAATACGACATGTTAACGTTAATTAGGTGTTAGGTCTTTAACCCCTTCCCATATGAATATTCATGTAGGAAATAATGACGTCATGAATATCAATAAGAATATTTTTATACTGATATATGGACACAGAACATTTTGGCTCAGGCAGAAGCTGTAGAATCAATTCTATATTACAGCATAAGCAAACAGAACAGACCCTGCTTTGCATATGTGTCAAAATGCTCATACATAACGGAAGGGTGAAGATAAGTACAGTTGAAGACTATATAAATTAGTTCGAGATAACAGAATTTCGAGTAATCCGATTTGTATTCTGGACTATTTCTCAAGTTCACAGCTTAATGCAGGTCTACAGTAATGCTGAAAGCTCCTGCAGGAGCTTTCAGCATCACTGTATACCTGCATTACGCAGTGAAATGTGTTTCTAGATATGCGTAGTGATACATTTAAGAGTAATTCTGTATTGTAAGATTTTGTAAAGACCGAACTTTTAGTTCGAGTAATCCCGAAGTCCGAGTTATCCGAGTTCGAGATATCGAAGTTCAACTGTAATAAGATACTAAACACTGTAGTTCAAGTAAAGTATAACTGATTTCGTTTAAGCAGTCAGTGCCCATTCCTCTCTTTATGTTATCAAGTGGTTGTTTCGGGTATATTCTCTCGTGCATGTTCTTGCAGTACTTCTAGTCGTTTAAGCATATAGTGTTTACAACGTAAACAAATCTGAAACACATCTATCTACTTAACTCCCATAGCTGCAACATCTGAAACACGTCTTACTACTTAACTTCCTAGCTGCAACGTCTGAAACACGTCTATCTACTTAACTTCCTAGCTGCAACGCCCGAAACACGTCAACTCCATAGCTGCAACGTCTGAAACACGTCTATTTACTTAACTCCCTAGCTGCCACGTCTGAAATACGTCTATCTACTTAACTTCCTAGCTGCAACGTCTGAAACACGTCTATCTACTTAACTTCCTAGCTGCAACGCCCGAAACACGTCAACTCCATAGCTGCAATGTCTGAAACACGTCTATCTACTTAACTCCCTAGCTGCAACGTCTGAAACACGTCTATCTACTTAACTCCCTAGCTACAGCGTCTGAAACACGTCTATCTACTTAGCTGCAACGTCTGAAACACGTCTATCTACTTAACTTCCTAGCTGCAACGCCCGAAACACGTCAACTCCATAGCTGCAATGTCTGAAACACGTCTATCTACTTAACTCCCTAGCTGCAACGTCTGAAACACGTCTATCTACTTAACTCTCTAGCTACAGCGTCTGAAACCCGTGAACTTTGAAATGTAATTTGTTAGAGTTAGAGAGCAGACAAGCGAAAGTTAACGGACGGACAGACGGACGGGCGGACGTTCTCACGGATTGAGTGTTATGTGACTATTCTTTTGTTCAAAATAGTCACATAAAAAGAAAAAGATAAAAGATCTTTCATTCTCAGTGTCACATAACCAGCAACTCGTGTGAGCGGACGGACATACAGACGGACGGAAGTGAGCGTCGTGACATACGTAATATGTCCTGTCTGAATATAATAATAACCCCCATCAAGCAGGTCAAGTCATGATGAAAATGTGTTTCATCTGTATACAAACTGTATGTATGGGTAATCACAGCGAAAGAGTTAATCAATGATGAACAAGTGGGTATATAACTTAGGCCCGCAAACAACTCTACACATTATACCAGTTCACTGGAAAGCAGCATGTTAATGACATTTAAATACTGATACATTAAACATTACAGCACTATCTTCACGTCATTTGTCTTCAATAGGCTGTTCATTGTACATGCATAAAATAACGTCAAGAAAATCCAACAGAACAACGCCTTTTAACATGAAAAGTTCTCCATAGTCATGAAGCAGCAGTAGTAGTAGTAGTAGAAGTAGTAGTAGTAGTAGTAGTAGTAGTAGTAGTAGTAGTAGCAGTAGTAGAAGTAGTAGTAATAGTAGTAGTAGTAGTAGTAGTAGTAGTAGTAGTAGTAGTAGTAGTAGTAGTAGAGTAGTAGTAGTAGTAGTAGTAGTAGTAGTAGTAGTAGTAGTAGTAGTAGTAGTAGTCACTAGATATTTGTATGTCATTGCTCACCAACCGATCATTTGCCCTGACATTTAACATCGTAAAAATCTGTATTTGTATTCTATTGTAAAGCTATTATATACTGTATGTATGTTTCCCTCATATTGTACATGTTAGTACCTGAGACGAAATTAAGATATGTTCTGTTCTGTCCTGTTCTGTAAAAATACAGTTGCAATTTATTTCATCAGATAACATAAAGTGTTTTTGTTTTCGTTTAACCAACAACAGGAATGTCTAAAAAGTTTTAACAAACTAAACAACTAATGATCTCCAAGAGTCTCAAGTGCCATCAAGTATTTTTCTATGGAAATTAAGTAAACATTACTTGTTACTCACTGACCTATTTTCCATTCTATCAAAATAATCCAACGCAGTTATCTATTGATAATTTGAAATACATGCATTGTCTGTAGTAATCAGGTGTTAATGTCCATATTTCATTTCGTTTGATCATGACCGACACTGTTTAACATTCATAATACGTTCTAACAAGGGGCTTTGGTAATTTAGTACGAAAAGTATATCTAGACTGACCAAATTTGAAAAGTATTGGATTAGGTTTGTTTGATTAAGAGAGCGGACAAGCAAAAGCTCACAGAAAATCATAAAATAAAGGGAGATAATGCTTGTGTGACGTGGTTTCTGATCTTGGTCTATTCAGTTTGTATTAGACACTTCCAGGCAGTTGTCAAGTAGTTTGAGTGTTATGAAGAGTTATAACTATTTTTTAAAGATATTTAACAGTGTCATCTGCCAACAAGTACACTTGCGAGTGTTTGTTTTCCACTTCAGAGAAAAAAAGCTGTAGGCTATCAACCACCCTTTTACCGCCGAAGTCGCAATAATGCACCACGATAAATAGGGCAGTCCCAAAACCTTTTCAAGGCGGCGTCTGATCAGGGACTTCACTTTTTGACTCAGTCTCTATTTCCATATACATGTATGTGCTTTATTCCTTTGAAATTTGCATTTTTTTTATCTCATTTCTTTATTTTACCATATGATTTAACAAAATTCGATTGCAGACGACAATTAGAAATTTGGCACCGAAAGGGTTAATAAACACGCATTATGTGGCTATTGGTGAGTAGTGCTTCAACCCTATACCCCATATTCATGTAAGAAATAATTTCCTCCAGAATATTAATTAATTTTTTATAATTTCACGTGAACATAGCAACCGACTGATCTGGGTCTACTATGTTTGCAAAGGAGTGGAAAAACATATTTATGGAGAAAAGTGTTAACCCATTCCCTCATATTGGTGCATTTTGACGCCTATAGGAGCAAATGCTCTATTTATCACAATGGTTTCAAACTACAAAATTCTCCTTTCCTCTAGTTTATGCTCCTTTTTTGTAGATTCATTCAAATTGGTTTGTTCTAAAAATAGCCTATACGGTAATGCGTTAATGAAAGGACAAGTACAGTACGACCAATCTATTACAGCAACTCAGAACTAACAGGATGGAAGTGATGTACAAATAAACCGTAGGAGTTTTATGCACTACCTTTTGTTCTGCACTAAACAACCACGTGCTTTAATGGCACACGCATTAAGAGTGGCCGTTCTGGAAGTGTACATTTCAAACTGTTCGACATTGAGACAGGATTCTTGTAAACTATGGACCCAATAAATTGTTGTTCAAATCTAAGTAAGAATCGTTTCGATCATTAAAGTACAACACTGTTGTTATAAATACGGTATTATGCCAATTGCAGTTTGGATTCAGATATGACGTCATGTTTATAGCGCTTTTCAGTCTATGTAAAGTATACAAAACTTTTGCAAGCGAGGTTTGAGATGAGTGTAATTTCATGTTACATACAGTGCTCCCTCTCTACAACGACACCCTTTGGGATACGAATATTGTATGTGTTGTTATAGGGAGGGAAAATCAAACATAATTAACTTGTTTAGAGGATCCCCAGATGAGGTGTATTTCGAGAGCTAAAACCGTTATTCCTCAATCAAACCCTATGTTGTGATCACTCTTTAGAATCGACACAAAGTGACGATTCTAAAGAGTGGTCACAACATAGGGTTTGATGGAGGCATAAAGAAAATACGATCATGGAAAAGGGTTATTTCTGGAGCCTTGTTGTTTCGGAAACAGTGACATGTACGCGTTATTGTAAGGAGGGACTTCTTATTGAGAGGGCTGTTGTAGGGAGGGAGCACTGTATATGGTAATGGTATATGTATTATGCAGCACACTAAGTGGTACAAACTTACTGCGAGCGTTTCCTGACACTGTTCTAAGAGCCCCCTCCAAGTCCGATTTCTGTAGTTGAGTTTCGTCGAACCACTCATAAGTGGAATCCTGCCGGTACTTCTTCTGGAGTTTCTTAAACAAAGCCTCCACCCGGAAATAACAATTGGACTTTCCTTTTCCCTCATCTTTGTAGTCATGATAAATTAATCCAACCTTGGTCCAGTTAAATCGTTCCATGATTGATATTATGAAGTCTGCGCCATTGGAATAGGACCCATGTACCCGAGTTAGGAACTTGTATGCCGTTTTATTGTCGAAGTCTTGCACCAATGCCCCGGCTGTGAGAAGGGGCACACCCCAATGAGGGGTGAATCGAGCCACAGGGGCTACAGCGTAATCGCAAACGGGTCCTAGAAGCACACTGACATTTTTAACCATGTGGAAATCTATGGCTGCCAATGGTCCGAATGTCTCGGAGCAGTGTGAGTCTGCCGTTATGACTGTTATATTACAGCCAGGAAGCATTCCGTCCTTCTCAACGTTCTCCACGGCGTAGTAAATAGCAGGTACGACACGCTTCAGGCTCCAGAATGTGCGCCCTTCGTCGTGTAATATAACTCCAAGCTTCACATCCAGCTTGTCTGAATCGGACACAAACGCCATGGACGAGAGCCACAATAACACACCACAATAGTACACTACCACGTCCATGGTTTCTAATGGATGCAGGTTACTGAAATGTCTTCATCGCCCTAATAATGTTATACTTCCATATTACGGTCAAACTTCTTTTTGCTGCAATTTCGCGAAACAGTATGCTTCAAATTTCATAAGCAGCGATACGAGATTTATATCCATAAATGAAGCTTGGCTAGGAAATGCTCGCTCTATTCAGTGTAGTACAATAGGCGAGAATACGTACGACAATAATGACTGCAAGGACTAACGAAGGACGTGTTAGATTTATTGGTGAATACAGTGTTGATCTATTTCATATTATAGGTAACGAGAAAAAGTCGTGAAAATTATCACTTCCATCAATAATCAATTTGAACAATCGTAATTGCACAAAACACAAATGTTGCATAATAATGTGTTCAAGTCTTATGAATTCCAAAGCAGGAGAAACAAACGGGAAGTTTCAAAATAAGTCTTATATATGTAATCATTTTAGCAGTTCTTGTTAATCCGTTTAAGAGTTTGGAAATGATGTTTAGCTAAGTATTGCGATAATAGTGTACAATGACACATTATTTAACTCAGTTAATTTATTGTGCAAAACGTTGTGATCTTTTCTTCTACGAAATCACCACGCACGTAATTAAAGAAAGCTTACTACCATAGCAAAGATTTATTTTATTACCGTTTCCCATTTTCCGACGATATTTCCATAAACACTTAATTACCACAGCTTAATTAGACAAACAATTCCATCATAATTGCACACATAAAACTTAACAAGTCTATTGGTTGCCATACGTTCACTGCTCGCTCTTGGCTTTAAATACCACAGCTTTTACAACAAATACTGAAGACAGTTACATATCACTTAGACGTAGATGTCTACCATAAAGAACCCATATCTCTTCCCCATTGTACAGGCAGCTCATTATAAACATATCCCGTTTGAACAGTTTTTACCGTATTTATGAGCCGCACGACCATCTCCCTTGGCAACCGTGCATGCTGCTATAATATCCCATCTCGTTTTTACCCGTTTCCTCGGTGAAGGAATAATCCGCGCAATCTATGACAGTAAAGCAATACTAATCCTGGATTTTATTTTGCCTCTTCTGGGACAAACATCTTCAGAAAGGATTGGCCATAAACAAGAATGCCTTAATTACTATCGGGAACCCATGGCTGATTTCATACAATAATTGCCCTGGCTTAGAAGTAATGTACCAATAAAGCCGCAGTTATCCAGCATCTTATCCTGCTCGCGCAGCCGCACGGACTCTCTCGGACTGACTGTCACGAGATACCTGTACAAGCGCAAGTTTCAACACTATCGTTTTTTTCCCGTATCAGACCGCATGACACAGGCCGCGCTATAACATGAAAAACGATGGCAATGTAACGTATTTATAATAAACAATAAAGGCAGCATGACTGTAAAGACATACATATGTCAATCTATGTATATTTGGGTTTTTTCGTTGGTGTTGGCAAAGAACATGGAACCAATATATTAGTTTTCATCTGTCTCTCATTTATGCATGATCGTTGTCACAGAAAAACAGGCATTGTGATATGTGGAAACTATGCAACACCAGACCAGCCATCGCGCTAGAACGTTAAATCGGCCCAAGGATATGCATATGTTGACAACCATTAATAACTTATTTATAATTGTTAATTAATAATAATCTTTATTCCCTGTAAACAGTACAGTTGTTCCGATGATCCATTATAATCGATAATTGATTGGCTGAGCCTGACGTCGGAGACAATCGACTGTTGTTTCAAATAATCGATGATCGGTTCATATATTGCGCGCGATTTCTCATTCCTGTTAAACATACCCCTTCATCTGATTTATTAAAGTCTTATCCTTTAGAAAAGATTGATTTAATAGTTAAAACATTAAAATGTATATTAGCCTTAAATTCAACATCTACCCAATCTATGTATATTCTCCGTATTAGAATAGCAATTTATAGGTACACATTACACTATTAGTTTATACATGTATATCTAATTATATGAACAGAACATAATTTTATTCAGATTTGTACATAGTACATCATCTTAGTCACATATAAATATTCACAAACATATAACATCACGTGACAATACGAGGATGAATACATCAGTTATTTTTCATTGAAATAATATCTTAATCTGAGAGCATCTCTTATATATATAACTAAATTATACAAAACAAGCTTATTTGTTGATTTCATTAATTTAATAAATTTAAACATTGAAGGTCTTTGAATAAAGTATTTATTTAGATATTTCACCCTCAAGTCAACAAAACGAGGACAGACGCATATGAAATGGAATTCATCTTCTATATCCCCAGAATTGCAGAATAAACAGATTCGCTCATTACGAATCAATCTATTCTGTGCAAATCTGCCAGTTTGTATTCTAAGAGAATGAGAAGACAGCCTAATTCTAGAAAAACTACATCTTAGTGAATAAGGTAAAATATCCAAATAACCTTCATAATCAATACTACTTTTCAAAAATCTGTAAGTGTTTAAAACAGGACTATTATTAACTGAAACATGCCACTGCTGTATAACATTATCAATGACTCTTTGTTTAAAAACATAAGGAAATGTCTTGATATTCAATTGATCTGCATTATAAAAAGCAAATCCAAAACCGTAATTGTTCAAAAGATTTTTAACACTCGCAACCCATTTTTCAATGAGTCCTTGTTGATACAAAGATTTAATTATAATATTATCATTATTATTAGCTAATTTTAGCCAATACTTAATAGTACTAACATAGCGAGATACATACAAAGGATAACGATCAAGTTCACCGTATACAGCATTTGAACTCGAATAAATATATCTAGTTTAGTTGCTGGACCGATTATACAATCGATAATTAGTAACTTAGCTCGAACCAATCACCAGTAGTAAAATACCACCCGATTCTCAATTCTAGTAAACAATATGCTAGTTTGGATCTAGGCCGTTTATAAATTTCCCCAATGACCAATATGAAAGCAAACTATATATCAACATCCTTGCCACACAATACTAAATTCAGGACAGAGCAGCACTTTGTGATGTTCTGGATAGACCAGGCCGATGGGCCTATTACTGAAGCATGCGGTGAAATCAAGGAACATGTTAAACATTCCCTCTGCTTACAATAAAACACCTCTTTGGAATTATGAGAGCTTAATAGTCCTAGTGGTGTTATAACTATGTCGACAATGTGTTAAACATTCACTAATCTAAGAGAACTTTCCACCAAATACTGTTACTGAAATGTATGTACATTATCTTCCGATACTCCATTTATTTAATTTCTAATGTACTTAACCTTCTGATAAAATTTGCGAACAGCTTTTTATACGCGAACGCATTAGACAAAACTGAACCAATTTGCTCCAAGTGGATTCTTCCATGCATATATATTGGGTTAGTCTATCTTTTAGTTAAGGGATGTCTGGTCTAAATTTTAATTTTCGTTTTGTTTTATATTGAATTTCCTATCAGCAAACAGTGTAGACTCTGATCAGACGCCGCATTATGCGGCGTCTGATCAGAGTCTACACTGTTTGCCTACTTCCAATATATGGGATCGTGAGAACAAATGGGTTAAATATGGACCTTGATATTTAATATTGTACCTAATACGGTCGTAAATATTGTCATATGTGTAGCAGATAAAACACTTTAAGGGAGGTTCATTGGGAAGGTTTTGCTTAAATAGAAGTGAGTATGGCAAGAAGTATGCAGAGTAAGGGGCTATGCTAGCTGTATGGGCTCGGACACACTACCAGTTCGAACATGTTCAATCAGTCTCTCCCCCTGTCTGTTTCTCTCTCGCTCTATCTCTCCTTCCCTCTAACTATGTCTGTCTGCCTGTCTCTTTATGTGTCTCTTTGTCTGTCTATAATTCTGCCTGTCTTTTTCTCTCTCCTTCCCTCTCTCCTTCCCCCTCTCTCTCTCTCCACTTTTGGTCTCTCTTTCCCTCTCTCTTTGTATCCTTCTGTCTCTGTCTAAATGTCTGTCTGTCAGTCTATATATCTCTGTCTATATGGCTCTGTTTGTCTCTATTTGTATGTCTGTTTGTTTGTATATATCTCTCTCTATCTGCCGCTCTCATAACTAACAAAGCCTATTACTAACGATCAGACTCCTGACAAAAGAAACGTCAAAATGGTGATGTGTAAGGTTTGTGATTTGAGAAGAATTATCATTTCAAACTGGATGACAACCGGGCTGCTCTTCACATGTACATGTCCGCGGTTGTATAGATTGCTGTGTATATGTACCTGTCCGCTGTGGTATAGACTGCTGTATATACGTACCTGTCCGAGCGCTATAGACTGCTCTATATATGTACCTGTCCGAGCGCTATAGACTGCTGTACATATGTACCTGTCCGCTGTGGTATAGACTACTGTATATATGTACCTGTCCGCTGTGGTATAGACTGCTGTATATATGTACCTGTCCGCTGTGGTATAGACTACTGTATATATGTACCTGTCCGCTGTGGTATAGACTACTGTATATATGTACCTGTCCGCTGTGGTATAGACTGCTGTATATATGTACCTGTCCGCTGTGGTATAGACTGCTGTATATATGTACCTGTCCGCTGTGGTATAGACTGCTGTATATGTGTACCTGTCCGCTGTGGTATAGACTGCTGTATATATGTACCTGTCCGAGCGCTATAGACTGCTGTATATATGTACCTGTCCGCTGTGGTCCAGACTGCTGTATATATGTACCTGTCCGCTGTGGTATAGACTGCTGTATATATGTACCTGTCCGCTGTGGTATAGACTGCTCTATATATGTACCTGTCCGCTGTGGTACAGACTGCTGTATATATGTACCTGTCCGCTGTGGTATAGACTGCTGTATATATGTACCTGTCCGCTGTGGTACAGACTGCTGTATATATGTACCTGTCCGCTGTGGTACAGACTGCTGTATATATGTACCTGTCCGCTGTGGTATAGACTGCTCTACACATGTACCTGTCCGCTGTGGTACAGACTGCTGTATATATGTACCTGTCCGCTGTGGTATAGACTGCTCTACACATGTACCTGTCCGCTGTGGTACAGACTGCTCTATATATGTACCTGTCCGCTGTGGTATAGACTGCTCTACACATGTACCTGTCCGCTGTGGTACAGACTGCTGTATATATGTACCTGTCCGCTGTGGTATACTGATGTAGATATGTACCTGTCCGCTGTGGTATAGACTGCTGTATATATGTACCTGTCCGCTGTGGTATAGACTGCTGTATAGATGTACCTGTCCGCTGTGGTATAGACTGCTGTATAGCTGTACCTGTCCGCTCTGGTATAGACTGTTGTATATATGTACCTGTCCGCTGTGGTATAGACTGCTGTGTATATGTACCTGTCCGCTGTGGTATAGACTGCTGTGTATATGTACCTGTCCGCTGTGATATAGACTGCTGTATATATGTACCTGTCCGCTGTGATATAGACTGCTGTATAGATGTACCTGTCCGCTGTGGTATAGACTGCTGTATATATGTACCTGTCCGCTGTGGTATAGACTGCTGTATATATGTACCTGTCCGCTCTGGTATAGACTACTGTATATATATACCTGTCCGCTGTGGTATATACTGCTGTGTATATGTACCTGTCCGCTGTGGTATAGACTGATGTATATATGTACCTGTCCGCAGTGGTATAGGTTGCTGTGTATATGTACCTGTCCGCTGTGGCATAGACTGATGTATATATGTACCTGGCCGTGGTGGTATAGACTGCTCTACACCTGTACCTGTCCGCTGTGGTATAGACTGCTGTATATATATATACCTGTCCGTGGTGGTATTGACTGCTGTATAGATGTACCTGTCCGCTGTGGTATAGACTGCTGTGTATATGTACCTGTCCGCTGTGGTATAGACTGATGTATATATGTACCTGTCCGTGGTGGTATAGACTGCTGTGTATATGTACCTGCCCGCCGTGGTATAGACTGATGTATATATGTACCTGTCCGCTGTGATATAGACTGCTGTATAGATTCACCTGTCCGCTGTGGTATAGACTGATGTATAGATGTACCTGTCCGCTGTGGTATAGACTGATGTATATATGTACCTGTCCGCTGTGATATAGACTGCTGTATAGATGTACCTGTCCGCTGTGATATAGACTGCTGTATGTATGTACCTGTCCGCTGTGGTATAGACTGATGTACCTGAGGTATAGAGTGCTGTATATATGTACCTGTCAGCTGTGGTATAGACTGCTCTACACCTGTACCTGTCCGCAGTGGTATAGACTGCTGTGTATATGTACCTGTCCGCAGTGGTATAGACTGCTGTGTATATGTACCTGTCCGCTGTGGTATAGACTGATGTATAGATGTACCTGTCCGCTGTGATATAGACTGCTCTACACCTGTACCTGTCCGCAGTGATATAGACTGCTGTGTATATGTACCTGTCCGCAGTGGTATAGACTGCTGTGTATATGTACCTGTCCGTGGTGGTATAGACTGCTGTATATATGAACCTGTCCGCTGTGGTATGGACTGAAGTACATATGTACCTGTCCGCTGTGGTATGGACTGCTGTATATATGTACTTGTCCGCTGTGGTATAGACTGTTGTATATATGTACTTGTCCGCTGTGGTATAGACTGCTGTATATATGTACTTGTCCGCTGTGGTATAGACTGCTGTATATATGTACCTGTCCGCTGTGGTATAGACTGGTGTATATGTGTACCTGTCCGCTGTGGTATAGACTGCTGTATATATGTACCTGTCCGCTGTGGTATAGACTGGTGTATATGTGTACCTGTCCGCTGTGGTATAGACTGGTGTATATATGTACCTGTCCGCTGTGGTATAGACTGCTGTATACATGTACCTGTCCGCTGTGGTATAGACTACTGTATATATGTACCTGTCCGCTGTGGTATAGACTGGTGTATATATGTACCTGTCCGCTGTGGTATAGACTACTGTATATATGTACCTGTCCGCTGTGGTATAGACTGGTGTAGATATGTACCTGTCCGCTGTGGTACAGACTACTGTATATATGTACCTGTCCGCTGTGGTATAGACTGGTGTATATATGTACCTGTCCGCTGTGGTATAGACTACTGTATATATGTACCTGTCCGCTGTGGTATAGACTACTGTATATATGTACCTGTCCGCTGTGGTATAGACTGCTGTATATATGTACCTGTCCGCTGTGGTATAGACTGCTGTATATATGTACTTGTCCGCTGTGGTATAGTCTGCTGTATATATGTACCTGTCCGCTGTGGTATAGACTGCTGTATATATGTACCTGTCCGCTGTGGTATAGACTGGTGTATATATGCACCTGTCTGTTGTGGTATAGACTACTGTATATATATACCTGTCCGCTGTGGTATAGACTACTGTATATATGTACTTGTCCGCTGTGGTATAGACTGGTGTATATATATATACCTGTCCGCTCTGGTATAGACTACTGTATATATATACCTGTCCGCATGTGTATGAATGATACAAGACAGAAGTTAACCACCACAAGATAACCACCACAAGATATCCTGGAACAGTAACCCTTCTCTTGTTGAATTTTAAAATGCATTTTTCCTTCTTTACCCATGTATAGGTACATATATCTTCATTGTGTACAATTATTTCGCTGTGGAATCACTGCTGTGGAGTGCACTGGTTGTATAATCAACGTGTAAATAGTTCAGACCCTGATACGACGGCTCCTGCAGGAGCTGTCTCATCTGGGTCTTCACTATTTACAGGTAGGTATATTGACTTATACCAGAAGTCAAAGACCGGGGGTTACTAAAGGTGGTAGCTCGGGTTTGCCAGTATCTATGCAAAACGTTCGAAACTATTGAAGTGTATCAATATTCACATATATATTGTCTTATCTTCATATCTCATGAAATATTTTCTAAACGATACATACACACGTGTACTTTACAACTCACTACCAAAATCAATGACGACTAGAAGAAATGTATTTACAAACAATATAATTTAATATATGCTCTTATAATGCGAGCAATTCAAATGTTAACAGGGTGGTTGCCTGTTATTTATTTATATAACCCCCGGCACCTGGTGAAACAATGAACGCCAGCTCCAGTGTATCCCCAGCTAATTAACAGTGGGGGCTCGTCCAGCAATTGGCATGTAGAATACATCTATCGATTCAATTCTCAGCAACTGTCATCTGTCAGGGGACGAACAAATCGGAATAAATGATCTACTCACAGGCATTATCTATTCGCCCCGGGGCAAATGTTTTTTGACGCAGAAATGGCTCCCATGATCTCTAAACTTTTTTTTCTCGGGGAATTGATTCCAGAAATTGCCATCGATTCACAGCGACATTGTGAGCGGTGCTAGACAGAAGACAGTATTCAAGTGGAGTGTGTGCTGAAGAATTTATACCATGTCATTGTTTATATATTGTCCGTAATTTCTTTGTATCTGCAGACGACTAAAACACATGTAGTGGGACCGGGTCTGTGTCTTGTCACATCGTAACACATTCCGTCCTAGTGGCGCATTTTGTCGCCTCTGTAAAAGTCACCCGTTGACACCATTGTGATAAATGGTGCATTTGCTCCTATAGGAGCAAATGCACCATTTATCACAATGGTTTAAAAACTATATAATTCTAAAATTCTCCTTTTCGATAGTTAATGATCATTTTCGGTAGATTTATTTAAAGAGATTGGGTTTAAAAATAGTCTAGGAAGGAGTGAGTTAACATGCATGTTCTGCCAAAACCATCGTTATCTGTCAGCTTCGTATTATCAACGACTCGTCATTCCGCGGTTGATAAAGTAACCTTTGTGTTTATCGTGATATCACGTTATCATTATTGATGGCACGCTTTATCGCGAGTTTTAACAGCAATTCCACGTACATTTTCATTGCGCATCTATATTATTATTATTCTTAAGTCAAATCATTATAAATTGCATTTAATATAGGTATTCAAATATTGTTTCTTATTTATCGACAAAACTCGCGATGCATTGTATTCTTATCATTATTCGATATATTAGTCGAAATACCAGACGCACTGATGTCTACCAAAAACAACAAAAAACTGACAGAAGTATACGAATAATTATATGTAAAGCTATATACGTGCTAAGATATACCAAGCAATATATCAACCAAATGACAGATCTGTAAATTCAAGCTAATTCCATTCTGGTCAAAGGCACTCACATGTATAGCTCGAACAATTTGACCTGGGCCCTCACATTTATGCAGAATACACAATGAGAGAGATGACGCTGTATAAATAAAATTCCGTTGGTGAATCCTGAAGTCTATTCTCGCTGAAATTAGCCCGTGCACATGTAAACGATACTCTCACGGGTGTATCCATGCATAGTTGCTTACCGGGACACGTGCCGACGACAAACCCGTGCAATGTTACGAATTTTATTTATGTAAATTAAGTAGGTCAGGTTCCAGGTCAAATTGTTCGCACTATACACGCCCAGTTATCCCTGAAGCAATTACGATCGTTCCCAATGACAATGTTTCTACACGTTATGCCATAGTTCAATCTAATTCACCATTATGCTTATGCATGTAAGGTCAGATTTAAATCGTTGGCATGTTTTGCCATAGTTCAATCTAATTCACCATTATGCTTATGCATGTAAGGTCAGATTTAAATCGTTGGCATCATGCATAATACAGTAAAACTTCTCTATAACGGCCATTTAATTACATAAAGGATCTTGTGTTAAAGACAGATGGCTGCTCAAAGCAAGGTGAAAGAAAAACAGAACGCTCCTATTGGAGCGTTCTGTTTTACTTTCACCTTGCTTTAAGCAGCCACCTGCCCTAAATATCAACTAATTAACACAATTTAGTGGTCGTTATAGAGAGGTTTTACTGTACACGAATTATCAATGCATTTATATCTGCCGACTATTCCAAAATTCTGACACATACATGAACCACACACCAAAAAGAAACAAAAACTATCAAACAGATCCCAATACAAACAACACACCAGAAGAAACGTTTATCATGGTGGACTTTGCCGTTTATCATGGTGGACTTTGCCTTTTATCATAGTGTTCTTTGCCGTTTATCATGGTAGACTGTACTGTTTATCATGGTAGTGCTGCCTTGCCATTGATCACCGTGACCATGTTTTATTATTGTTTAAAAAATGTTGATAACCAAAAGACTCCAACTGGCCATTGGCTGACTATCAAACGGAGTTTATCACAAGTAGATGCCAACTGACCGTTGATTGAGTAACAGATAATGTTGACCACGATTACAAACCAACTGGCTATTGCCTGAGTATCATATACTGTTGATTACTAGTCCAAACCAACTGGCTATTGACTGAGTATCATATATGTATAATGCTGATCACTAGTCCAAACCAACTGGCTATTGACTGAGTATCATATATGTATAATGTTGATCACTAGTCCAAACCAACTGGCTATTGACTGAGTACCATATATGTATAATGTTGATCACTAGTACAAACCAACTGGCTATTGCCTGAGTATCATATATGTATAATGTTGATCACTATTACAAACCAACTGGATATTGACTGAGTATCATATATGTATAATGTTGATCACTAGTACAAACCAACTGGCTATTGACTGAATATCAAAAATGATGATCCCTATTACATGTACACGCTGACTGGCTATTGACTGAGTATAAAATAATGATGATCACTAATATACGTGGACTGGCTATTGACTCAGTACCAATCACTGTTAACAACAAGTAGACACAAACTGGCTTTTGTCTGAATATCAAATAATGTTAACTAGTATACGCCCACTGGCTTTTGACAGGGTATCAGTGTTGACCACAAATAGACAGCAAATGGTATTTGACTGATTATCAGTGTTGACCATTATTAGATACCCGTTAATGACCCCTGGCTCGCATCAATTATTGCATGCAATTAGAAGTCATACAGCCTTTTGACTGTTGAAATGTCGCTTAACCGAATATATCGAACACAATGGCAGGGGAAATCAATCTTCCATCAGTAGTAATAAGCAATAGCCTCCCTTAGATATCAGAGGGAATATTGTACACCGTTCCAATATTGTAACAATACATAAATATCTGGCGTCAAAATTGTTTAAGACTCATTCAATAGCAAGTCGGCATCTACTAGAGGCCAGCATCTTTCGACACCCTTTCAATAGCGAATTCGCGTTTACTTGTTGTCAAATTTGTTTCATAAACAGTCAATAGCTATTTCAAGAAATAAATATTATGAAAACATTCTCTCTTTTTATTGTTTAGAAAGTAGTTGGCTACATATCAAACAATTTGGATTCTAAGAAGATTCCTGATTGATATGAGACTTATCTTGAGCCAAGCTGTCAGGATGAACATCTGTAGGAATGATAAAATATGTCACTTTGGCACAATTAATACACAGTCTATCAACAGCTTCAAATCCTTTAAAAAATCCATCTTGAACTGATATTTAATCCATGATTAAAGTGTAGACAGTTCCGAGAGATCTGTTCTTGTATTAACTAAATACAGTGTGAACAGGTCTGAGAGCACTGTTCTTGTACATGTAGTAACCAACTACACTGTAGACATGTCTGAGAACGCTGTTCTTGTAGTAACTAAATACAGTGTAGACAGGTCTGAGAGCGCTGTTCTTGTAGTAACTGACCGGCCGCATGGCTCAGTGGTAGAGCGCCCGCCTGTGGTACGGAAGGTCGTGGGTTCGATCCCCGGCCGCGACAGACCAAAAGTCGTTAAAAGTTGGTACTAGTAGCTCCCTTGTCTGCGCTCGACATTAAAAGGTGTAGTTCTAGGACTGGTCGGCCCGGTATCAGGATAATGTGACTGGGTGGGATGTCCTTGCCATGTGCCCGCGGCAGGGGTATTTCAGTGAGGCAGCACTATAACTTGTCTCATGCGGGTGCCGTCTGCATATAACTGAAATACTGTTGGTCGGACGTTAAACCCATCTCACTCACTCACTCTTGTAGTAACTAAATACAGTGTAGACAGGTCTGAGAGCGCTGTTCTTGTAGTACATGTAGTATACAGGTCTGAGAGCGCTGTTCTTGTAGTAACTAAATACAGTGTAGACATGTCTGAGAGCGCTGTTCTTGTAGTACATTGTAACTAAATACAGTGTAGACAGGTCTAAGAGCACTGTTCTTGTAGTAACTAAATACAATGTAGACAGGTCTGGGAGCGCTGTTCTTGTAGTAACTAAATACACTGTAGATATGTCTGAGAGCGCTGTTCTTGTAGTAACTAAATACAGTGTAGATAGATCTGAGAGCGTTTTTCTAGTAGTAACTTAATGACAATTAAACCTGACAGTGACAGTTTACATGTACAAAGGAAGAACAGTTTCGAGACTAGACTCAGCTGCCTATACTAATTGCATGATTAATACTTGGATCATAAAACAGAATGTGCAAAGCATTTTCTTTCAGAATATGAACTTCCCGTCATTATAAATTACCGTTTACTTCTGTTTAAAAAATCTTACACGTGTGTATGCTTGAACAATTTGGATATTCGGTTGGACAATGACGTACGTGACGTCTACATGTAATATAATATGGACAGACACTCTTGCAGTCGTTACCAGTGATCAGTGACACAGTTACATATGACACCTATATGACACCTATATGACACCTATATGACATCTATATGACACATATACGAACATAAGTGTGGGGAATGAAAGTCATCCGATGTATATGGTGTCAAATCAACGGGATGCCGAGACATAGTGTTCCACATTAGCACCTAAGAACCACGGGAGCAATTACAGCCTGGTTAACGAGTCCCTTGACACTTGTATCCATTACCAACCATCGCCATCATGCAGAATATATAAAACACTACCACGCAGACAGTTTAATATACGTCTAGTACATGTTGGAGGCTATATCGTATTTTCGCATGAATAAATAACTTAAAGTAAAAAAAAACATTCGCACAATGTATTTGATGTAAGACATAATGGTTGTCTCACTGTGTAGGTTATCATTCATAATGACATTAAGATTTAGATCTACATGTACACTTGCAAGGCAAATACAGAACACTCTGTGTTGTAAATTAGTTTCCTTGTATAAAACATGGCCGAACTGGTAGACAATCCGTTTATGCGAGACGAAGTCATATTACGTGTTAGATTACAAACATCCTAGATACAGACCAGACGCCACACCATGTGAGGCACTCTAATATAGACCAGACGCCAAACCACGTGAAGTACACTCATACAGACCAGACGCCACGCCACGTGAGGTACACTGATACAAACCAGACGCCACGCCACGAGAGGTACACTGGTACAGGCGAGACGCCACATCACGATAGGTACAATCATATAGACCAGACGCCACACCACGTAGGATACACTGATACAGACCAGACGCCAAACCACGTGAGGTACACTGATACCGACTAGACGCCACACCACGTGAGGTACACTGATACAGACCAGACGCCACACCACGTGAGGTACACTGATACAGACCAGACGCCACACCACGTGAGGTACAATGGTACAGGCCAGACGCCACGCCACGTTAGGTACACTCATATAGACCAGACGCCACACCACGTGAGGTACACTGGTACAGGCCAGACGCCACACCACGTGAGGTACACTGGTACAGGCCAGACGCCAAACCACGCCACACCACGTGAGGTACACAGGTACAGGCCAGACGCCAAACCACGTGAGGTACAATGGTACAGGCCAGACGCCACACCACGTTAGGTACACTCATATAGACCAGACGCCACACCATGTGGAGTACACTTACGTGAACCAGCACAGCTCTACCGTATGCATTTAACTGTTTGACAGATATTGTAGATCTTGATAAAAAAAATTATCTTGCAGTCGACATTTGTCAAGGTCTATAATGCTTGCACACACATCATCGTATCGCTTCTCAATTAAAAGATGTCAGAAATCAATAGCTGGTATAAATCACAAGTTCTTATTAGTAAACAGAGAGTAAATCAATAGATGGATAATGAAGTATATTTAGGTCACAAGAAACATACATATTACTGATATTATGTTTTTTTATGTACATAATTTAACAGTACAAATATAGAATTATTTATACCCATCTACAGATGGGACATAGCATGCTGTCCGCTTTCTAACTTAACCCTTTACGCCATGAACATTCATGTTAGAAATAAAGTCATCATGACTATTAGTTACAGTAAAACCCCGCTAATGCGACCACCTAAAAGAGGTATAATTATGGGTGCTATATGCAGGTGGTAGCTTAATGCATGACAAAAGTAATGCAGAAAGGAGCTTTCTGCATTACTTTTGCCCTGCATTAAGCAACCACCTGCTTATAAAGACACTCATGTTTATTCATTAAGTGGTCGCATTAGAGGGGTTCTACTGTTTATCGTTTTTAAAATTGTATACATATTTACTCATGGACGCTTAACAAGAGCAGAAACCATAGACTCATATCTAGCAGGGTAGATCCGGATCAGAGGGCTCTAATAGGTGTGGGTCGACTCTGTTTGCAAAGGCGAAGAAAGGAGAAACGGGTTAAAAAGGTTTTACTAAATCCGGAAGTAATCACTATGGGCATAATATCTCGGTCAATATTGATTATTTTGCTTAAGACATTTCGGAATGTTCGCCATCTGTTGCGGTAATTACTCGAAAAATACCTTTATTTGAAATTAGCTCTATAATTTGAAAGAAAAAACACACAACTGGTGTGCATTGTTCACAAACTTGATAAAGTGCGCTAGTCATCTGTATATACACTGTCTAAATGGGAAAGTCCGATAAAATAAATGGAGGCAAGAAGCTTCATTATAGAACAGTAATTTCAACCTTTAGCCTGTTGATGAAATTATTTTTACAGAATGTTTCACATACTACTTTTTCAAATTTCAAGCTATGTTCAATTTGTCTACAGAAATGCAACCTGGGTGTCAAACAGTTTGGAACCTGATGAGACGCTGAGTTACTCGGCGTCTCATCTGGATCCAAACTGTTTGCATATGTTTTCACTCATCCGCCCATAGCAGGCTAAAGGTTAAATAATTTGCTGTAACGTTTTTTCTTCAGCAACATTTTTTTTCCGACTTCCATCGTTTAATGTTCTTCCATTTTGTTAAAAAAAACTTCACCAAGGTATCAACTAGTTTGGATTCTGACGAGACGCCAACACAGTCGGTGATCAATCTGGATCGAACCTATGTGTAAAGGCGAGCATATGTTTGCCCATGATGGCGATAATGTTAGTACGGTCGTTATGTCACATTTTGAACACTTGATACTTTTCATATTGATATATTGTTGAGCCGAATCACTCATAGAATTTACTTGGTTTCCTAGGAAACTGCTTCAGACGATGTCAACTTACTATGGGTTGATTATTTACAGAATTCTGACACTTTCAATGTGTGGTTTCAAATAGCATGCTACGACACAGTCAATAACACCAATTGACTTTCTTATTACAGTAAAACCTCTCTATAACGGCCACTAAATTGTGTTAATTAGTTGGTATTTAGAGCAGGTGGTTGCTTAAAGCAAGGTAAAAGTAAAGAAGAACGCTCCTATAGGAGCGTTCTGTTTTTCTTTCACCTTGCTTTAAGCATCCACCTGCCTTTAACATAAAATACTTGATGTAATTTAGTGGTAGTTATAGAGAGGTTTAACTGTTATCAATAAACACAATGAAATGCCCTTATTCTCTGCCTCTGCTTCTAGACGTCTTTCTCTCAATCTCCTTCTGCCTCTTTGTGTCTCTCTCTATGTTTGTCTCTCTGTCTTCTCCGTGTGTCTGTATGTCTGTCTATCCAACATGGTGAATTGATGGAGTAGTAACTGATCTGCATTGACGGAGTTACAAGCAAGAGGGATTCCAAACTATATCCTGCTTAGACATTGTAAAAGAATCAAGGTTTGGAAAAGCATGTTTTGTTTCCAGATCAAATATCAAATTAATTATAGTTTGATATTCCGACAAGGACTAAAGTTTTACTTAAACACCTACCCTTCGACGTTTGAAGCCCGAAGGGTGGGTGGTTTGAATGTGTGTGGGAAGGTGAGTGTGTGTGTGTAGGTGTGTGTGGGAGTGGTGTATGTGTGGTGTATGTTGTATGGGTGGGTTTGCTTGAAGTGGGTGGATTGGATTTTACGTACATGTGAAGAATAAGTAGGTGTGATGTGGCGTGTGTGTGGTGCGTACGTGTATGTAACATGTGCGCGTGTGTGATGTGGTGTAGTGCCTTGTGTTGTCGGTAGGTGTGGAGTTTTGTGGCGTATACGCGTGTGTTTGTGTGTGTTTGTGTGGGGAGTGGCCGGGTCTTGGTATACAGTAATCACCGAACGTGGCTTTTCTATGCGCAGCTGTTATATTCTTCAAATGAATCAAGAAATTATCGGCAGTATTCAGGTTTCCTGTAACACTACAACTCTAGGAAGGAGAATATCGTGTGGTGATGTATCTGTTTCGGACATTTTCAATTTGTTACGCACCGAACACATTATAATGGGCTGTCATTCACAATATTAAGTTCGGAACAGATTAGATCTGAAGTAAAATTTGATACCAATTAAAAGACTCGGGACTTGAACAACAAGACAAATGTTTTATTTTCTGTCATTCGTTCTCCAAACTTTCTACCCTTGATCGTATAATATTTAAGTAAATATTTATATACATACATTTGCATACACACGAATACATGTGTATATTTCTAGTGCATACATTTGCTTACACACGTGTACGCATGTTTATGTTTTCTTACATTTATTCATGTTTATTCATATGTTCGTACATTCATGCATTCGTTACCGATCCAGTAGAATGACTGGATCCTTTAGACAGTTTGCACAAATACCAGGGTGTACGCTGTACAAATTTATTTATCCTGAAACATACAAAATTGGAGCCATTTGTATTTCTTTCATTCTAAATTAACCTATGAATATTCATGTAAGAAATAATTACATCAGGAATATTAATAATGTTGGGTTTTTTAATGGATCATATTGATATACATGTGTAACTGTATGTATTGACGATATACATGTGTAACTGTACGTATTGGTATACATGTGTAACTGTATGTATTGATGATATACATGTGTAACTGTGTGTATTGATATACATGTGTAACTGTATGTATTGATATACATGTGTAACTGTGTGTATTGATATACAGGTGTCACTGTACGTATTGGTATACAGGTGTAACTGTATGTATTGATATACAGGTGTAACTGTGTGTATTGATATACATGTGTAACTGTATAATTATATTGGTATACAGGTGTAACTGTGTGTATTGGTATGCAGGTGTAACTGTACGTATTGGTATACAGGTGTAGCGGTATGTATTGGTATACAGGTGTAATTGTATGTATTGATATACATGTGTAACTGTATGTTTTGGTATACATGTGTAACTGTGTGTATTGGTATACATGTGTAACTGTGTGTATTGATATACGGGTGTAACTGTATGTATTGATATACAGGTGTAACTGTGTGTATTGGTATACATGTGTAACTGTACGTATTGATATACAGGTGCAACTGTGTGTATTAGTGTACAGGTGTAACTGTGTGTATTGGTAAATAGGTGTAACTGTGTGTATTGATATACATGTGTAACTGTGTGTATTGATATACAGGTGTAACTGTGTGTATTGATATACATGTGTAACTGTGTGTATTGATATACAGGTGTATCTGTGTGTGTTGATATACATGTGTAACTGTGTGTATTGATATACATGTGTAACTGTATGTATTGATATACAGGTGTAACTGTATATGTTGATATACATGTGTAACTGTATGTATTGATATACAGGTGTAACTATATATGTTTATAATAACTGTATGTATTGATATGCAGGTGTAACTGTGTGTATTGGTATACATGTGTATCTGGGTGTATTGATATACATGTGTAACTGGGTGTATTGATATACAGGTGTACATGTAACTGTATGTGTTGATATACAGGTATTACTGTATTTACTGATATTCAGGTGTAATTGTATGTATCGAATCATTTAGACTCGGTTTGATACTGACGATCAGTGTATCATTACAATATCATAAACGATCGTACTTTAACCCTTTCCCTGTTCTGTATTTAGGCCATATTTCAATACCTACTGAATATTCATTAACAACATAGTTATACAGAAATATGGAAGGAGGACCATTGTAGACATTTTAGAAAGCAAAGAAACAGTTCTATCATATTATATTAGCAAACAGAGTATACCCTGATCAGACGGCTCCTCTAGGAGCCGTCTGATGTGGGTCTACTCTGTTTGCAAATGCGTGAAAACACGTTTGTATGAGGGAAAGGGTTAAACAGAAAAGAAGCAGACAGCAAAAGCAAGCTAAAATCAATCACTGAAGCTTAAAGACAAAGCCCGCATTATAATGCTGGCATCTGAATAACAGCGAATACCACAGCGGACCTTCCACCAAACTGTATATATTCGCCAATGAAACAGCGGTCCACAACAGCGAATAGCGATTTATGTTGATTGTGTTAAGTAAAGACGTATTCGAAACTTTCTCATTCATATATAATTGAGCTACATTCGTAAAATAGTCATTAATTAATCAATTAATTAATTTATTCATTCATTTATTCACTCAATCATTTATATTCTAGTTACTTACAGCGAGTTTCATTCATTCATATATTCACTCATTCATTTATATTCGAGTTACTTACAGCGAGTTTCTTTACACTTGTTAAATGCATTCGATCTGGCACATTGCCTACAATTTCAATCCAGATACTGAACAGGATCCAAACTGATTGATTCTTTTGCAAAACTTTTTCAAAGGTCAAAACGGAGCGTACGTTAATGACAATTACAACAATGCACTATAATGTTTAAAGCAGACATTATTTTTGCTGTCATCGTTTTAGTTACATTATTATAACGAAATCATCCTAGCGACTTCACTAGTACAGCCACTGACTTGTGTTAATTAGTTGGCATTTAGGGCAGGTGGCTGCTTAAAGCAAGGTGAAAGTATCAAAGAAGATGTAAAACGTTAATGTGATAAAATATATGCAAATTCTGGCATTAATGTTTTTTTGTTTATAAATAATTCAATTGACTAAACATCTAAATGAACAGTTTAATAATTCTCCATTGAGCTCTTATGATTTCTCTACACTCTATACATGTACTACTCTACCTCACCATCTTATAAAGGATAAACCGATTAAATAAATAGAAAGAAAAACAGAGAAAATAAAATGTCCCTTGCTTGTAATGTTCAACGTTCATTCTTTTCGAATTCATAATATTACACCATGCGGACTTGCCTTGATGTTTGTAGATCTCTAACTTTTCTTTTAGATAACATGCGTGCGCTATGGGGATACCATATATCGTCAATTTGTTGGCATACCTATGGGTAAAAATTGTGCCACTCCTGTTGCAGATTTATATTGCAATGAGAGGGATATTATTCTAAGCGTAAAACCGGATACACAAGCTAATATTATTAATGCTTTTAATAAAACTTCAAGGTATTTAGACGATATTTTAAATTTGGATAATCCTTATTTTGAAACTATCGTTTCTTCAATTTACCCAAACGAACTTACCTTAAACAAAGCAAATCGATCCTACAGTATGGCTTCCCTTTTAGATTTGAATCTTTCCATCACAAAGGATAAGTTTTTAAAAAATATACGATAAAAGTGAATATTTTAAATTCAAAATTGTTCATTATCCTTTTCTAGATGGATATGTGTCCCGTTCTACATCTTATGGGGTTATTCGCTTGCCCGACCTAGAAGATTTTAATAGTCGTAATTTAGTTATAACTGATACACACCTTAAACAAGGTTACATATATCATAAAATTCGGAAAGCTTTTTCTAAATTTCATTATCGAAATGTATCTCTCATTGGTAAATATATAATAACTGCAATATACGGACGTTACTGCAACACGGTATTTCTCATCCAGAATTCTATAGTGATGTTATCTTTAAACGTAGGAAAATTCCGAGGCATACCCATCTTTATGATTTGTTTATTAAACACATTAAAACTTTTAGAAAGAAAGGTTATGACCCCGTTATATTGCAACGCACTGCAAGTTTGGTTATTGACCCCTTTACAGTCGGTACCTCTCACTCTACTTGCGTGTGTGTGGTTGTGGGTGTGTCTTGTTTTTTATCGATGTGTTGGTGATCGTTACGTCTAGGGTGTGGCTTTACTACTTTTTTATTACTTTAGTTGACATCATTTTAGCTACCTCATGTCTGCGACATCATTTTAACGACATCATTTTAGATGACCTCAGTTTAGCGACATCTTAGTAACCTCATTTTAGCAACATTATTTAGATGACCTTATTTTAGCGACATCTAAATGACCTCATTTTTAGCGACATCATTTTTATGACTTCATTTTAGCGACATCTTAGCGACACCATGTTAGCGATATCATTTAAAATGATCTCATTTAAGCGACATCTTAGCGACATCATTATTTTAGCAGACATCAATTTAGCGACATTATTTTAGCGATTTCATTTTAACGATATTATATTAGATGAGTTTAGCGATATTATTTTAGCTGACATCAATTTAGCGATATCATTTTAGCAATATTATTTTAGCTGACCTCATTTAAGCGACATCTAAGCGACATCATGTTTGCGATATCATTTTAGCGATACTATTTTAGCGATATTATTTTAGCAGACCTCATTTAAGCGACATCTTAGCGACATCATTTAAGCGATATTATTTTAAATGACCTCATTTAAGCGATGTCTAAGGGACATCATTTTGTCGATATTATTTAAGCTGACATCATTTTAGTAGCATATAGGTTACACGATAAAAGTAAGACATTTTACAGAGTGTTGAAGTGAAAAAAAAGAGAAAATCTGCACACAATAATTTGACTTTTATAATTAAATATAAATTATTGTTCAATCATCTGTTTAAAACGTATTTCTTATCTGGTTTAATGCTGCACTCTGATCACAAGATACGAACTATGATTAGTTTCATCAACATCTCAAGAGGAAGAGCACACCGATAAATCATTTTAACCCATTCAGGTTTAATTTTCTAAGTGCACTTGTCCAATCTAATTTTCATTTGAAGGAGTGGGTTCTACAAATGTGACCTTTTAAGCAAATAGTGCAACGCCTGATCGGAGGACATTTGAAGAAACCACTAGATCTGGGTATGGATTGTTTGCTTATCATTTTAACCCTCTCCTCCATAAATACGCCTTTCAATGCCTCTGTAAAAGTCACATATTGAAACCATTGTGATAAATAGAGCATTTGCTCCTTAGGAGCAAATGCTCTATTTATCACAACGGTTGTAGAACTACAAAATTCTAAAAGTTTCCGTTTCTCTGGTTAATGTTCCTTGTCGGTAGATTTATTCAAAGAGGTTGTATCTAAAATTAGCCTAAGAAGGAATGGTTTAAAGGACACAAAAGACACAAACTATTTAAATGTTACATCGATGTAATTTTTAATCAATATTACAGTAGTGTAGTTCGATTCAATAAGATGATATACTATGTTAAAAATGATCACGATACAAAATAGATCTATGTTGACTTTGATCATGACTTGGAAGGGTATGCCGATGCTGGGAAAGCCCAGAAAAATCCGAAGCCTTATTTCCACTGGGGTCCCGAAATTAGAAGAAATACTTATGATATCTTCGGAAAAAAATGAAACTACATGTAAATATGGTTCAACAGAAATTGTGGTAAATATGCATGTGAGTAATCGTGGTAATGTAATGTATCGCTAATAAGTTCTATTAAGAATTTAACCCTTCGCTTGCTGAAATTTAAAATACTTATCTCCTTTTTTACCCATGCCCTGTTGTATAATTACATATATCTGCACTGTGTACAAGTATTTCGCTGTGCAATAACTGCTGTGGAGTGCACTGGTTGCACAACCAACTTGTAAATAGTGCAGACCCTGATGAGACAGCTCCTGCAGGAGCTGTCTCATCTGGGTCTTCACTATTTATAGGTATGTATATTGACGCGATTAGCAAGGGAAGGGTTAAGAAGAGATACATGTAGTAGCTTGATACTAGATAAGCATTATGACGAAAGCTCCTAAGCTCCTTTTGTCCTTCATTAAGTAACCATCTGCTTTTAGAATCTCCCTGATGAATATTCATGAAGAAATAATGACGTCATGAATATTAATTAGATTATTTTTTATAATGGCATATGAACACAGGACATTTTTGGCTCAGACAGAAGCTGTAGAATCAGATCTATGTTACACCATAAGCAAACAGACCAGATCCTGATAAGACGGCTCCCATAGGAGCCGTCTGATCTTGATCTACTCTGTGTGCAGATGCGTCAAAATGCGCTGACATAAGGGAAAGGGTCAATCCCATTCCCTGTTCTATGTTTAGTCAAATTTCAATACATTCTAATTATTCATGGAAAAAATATATAGTTTATAATGAAATATGGAAGTCGGAACATTGTAGTCATTTTAGAAAGTAAAGAAACAGATCTATCAAATTCCATTAGCAAACAGAGCAGATCATGATCAAACGGCTCCTATAGGATGCCTGAAAACACGTTTACGAGGAGAAAGGGTTAACAAATAACGTGGTCGCTTTAGCGAGGCTATGTCGTAGTACAGGGCACGACAGGGCAGGACAGGACAAGTAGCATAGCACAGCAAGTAGTATGGTACGATAAACAGCATGGTAATTATTCCGACTACACAGACTGGAGACAGTTATCGTCAAACGGTTTAATTTCTAAAGTTCATTATGAATGATTCTATTTAACCCTTTCACCGCCAAACACAATTCTTTGGCCATATTTATCGTTTGCTTTAGGCTTTGACGTGGATTTGTCCTCACTTAGTGTGTCTAACATTTTGGATCTTGATGATCTGTCGGGTGACTCAAAGCCATATCTGGGTAGATACAGTTGGTAATGGGTACCAATAAATCGCGTTAAATGCAGAACATCACGCGACGGAGAAAACCTCTACAATCCGATAAAGATAGAACGGTCCCTTCTGTGCCATATATTTAGTTGTATTTACTGCGAAATGATAAGAACAAGTTGAAAGCCTTCACTTTCTAAACAATTTTACGGCAAACTTTATGAAATGTACAATATATTGCATTCTTAATTCGATAGAAATAGATCGCCAAGGAACGCTCATGTCAAATTACTGAACAGAATTGAATCACGGCCTCTCCTGGCGACCATGTTATATTTGATTTTAAGCCTAAATCTAATCAAGCTAGAAGCAATACGCAACAGGCATTATTCTCAAAAGGAATAGAAACGTATGATTGATCAATATTTAAACGCGGAAAGAGAATCACACTACAAGACTTTCGCTTATTGAAAATGCCGTCTGATGAACTATTTTTCATCAAAAGTAATTCCTGAACAATTTTCCTAATTCTCTCAAAAATACTTTTAAATCGTATTAACCCTTTCACCGCCGATGTCGTATAAATGCACCACGACAAATAGTGCAGTCCCAGATCAGACGCCGCCTTTTCAGGGCGTCGTCTGATCAGGGACTTCACTTTTTGTCTCAAATTCTATATCTATTCTTTGTCCCTTTGATTGCATTTATTTATCCCATTCCCTAATTTTACCGAATGATTAACAAAATTGTTTTGCAGACGACAATTAGAAATTTGGCACCGAAAGGGTTAATAAAACCAACCCAACAGCTGAAAAGGGTGTGTCTTTATTACACGACTGCTTGTTAAACACCTGTAAAACACCGTAGCCCCTGAGTGAGAGTACACAATAAAGTACATGATAGTGTTATGGCATATAGCAGACACGTGTTGAAAGCATGGAACACATGGTCACTAGTTATCCCTACTGTGATACTAGGCACGTGTTGATAGCATGAAACATAGAGTCGCCAATTATCCCTACTTTGAAACTAGACCCGCGTTGATAGCATGAAACACAGAGTCGCCAATTATCCCTACTTTGATACTAGACACGCGTTGATAGCATGAACCACAGAGTCGCCAATTATCCCTACTTTGATACTAGACACGTGTTGATAGCATGAAACGGAAGAGTCGCCAATTATCCCTACTTTTATTCTAGACACGTGTTGATAGCATAGAACACAGGGTCGCCAGTTATCCCTACTTTTATTCTAGACACGTGTTGATAGCATAGAACAAATATTCACTACATATGCCTACTTTGATACTATTAACCCTACTCTTGCTGAATTCTAAAATACATTTCTCCTTCTTTACCCATGCCATGTTGTATAATTACATATATCTTCACTGTGTACAAGTATTTCGCTGTGATACCACTGCTGTGGAGTGCACTGGTTGCACAATCAACATGTAATTTGTGCAGACCCAGATGAGACAGCTCCTGCAGAAGCTGTCTCATCTGGGGCTTCACTATTTACAGGTAGGTATATCGACGTGAATAGCAAGCGAAGGGTTAACTGGTATATTTTCCGAAATGCTTCACTAAAATGTTACTGGTCATATACAAGTACCAGTGCTTCATTTCGTGTAAATGGCAATATCAAAGTACAAATGCTTCACTAACGTGAAACTGGTCATATACAAATACAAGTAGTGCATTACGTGTTACTGGTCATGTACCAATACAAGTAATTCACTAATCATACTTTTATTGCCCTGTTATGTAGTTTCCTTATCAAACGATACGACGTTACAAATACCTCTAACCGTGGCTGTTACAGAAGAGAGAATGTGCTGTGCATTTGTTTCCCTGGATTACTCTGGCAATTTAGGCAGAAGTAACTGGCAATTAAGTACTTCTTCTTTTATATCAAACGACGGAAATTAGGGAAATGATTGATATTGGGAAAGATCAATTGATGACAGAACCAAACGCTGGAAGTAAAAATTAATTTACCACGATGATCAAACAGACAGCTTGTATCGTATATCATCTCATTTAGTACAAATCAAAGGCAATTTTAATGGAGCTGACGAAGAAAACAAATTACATATATGAATTACAGTTAATTATTGCTGGTAACCTATAGATGTAAACTGTTTGGATCTACATCCAGCCCTTCTTCATGAGACAAACTTCTAACAATATTTAACCTTTTCTCTGGTAAATATTCATATAGAAAATAATGACGTCATAAATATTAATAATATTATTTTTTATAATGGCTTATGAACACATAACATTTGGCGCTCAGGAAGAAGCTGTAGAATCAGATCTATATTACACCATTAGCAAACAGAGCAGACCCTGATCAGACGGCTCCTAATGGAGCCGTCTGATCTGGGTCTACTATGTTTGCAGATGCGTCAAAATGCGCTTACGTAAGGGAAAGGGTTAAATGATAAAATACATCATATTAATTTGAATTTGAAGCAGACTGTAGTTGTGCAGACGACAATTACCAAGATAGTTAAATGAAACTATCAAACACCGTGACATCCCTCTACAACCAAACAGGTCTTGGCACGTGCAACCGTAATTTAACACGGCAGTTATATACATTGTTCATGCATAACGCTCCCATAGGAGCGTGTCGCGAAGCATTCGTTCTGCATGTCGCTTGCTTTAAAGCCCGTCTATTATTCATTTGTAAAATTAAAACAGACTAATTCATAAGTATCACAAACCAATAATATTTTCTATTGACGGAATGTTTCCTATTTTGAAATCCAGTGGATAGCTATGGATACAATGTACCATGTCTAATCTGGTATAGGACACGTTGAAATCACATTTGGGGAAAAAAAACTGAACTATTCTAGAGGCACTTTAAAGTGAATTAGGAGGCATGCTGTTGAATAATGATAAGAAAACTGCAACATAGTAATTGCTATATATAGGTTAATATATACTGCAATAGAATGGTTGCTACATACGGGGTCTACTGCAACAGAATGGTTGATACAGACGGGGTCTATTGCAACATAATGGTTTCTACAGATGGGTTCTACTGCAAAAGAATGGTTGCTACAGACGGGTTCTACTGCAACAGAATGGTTTCTATAGACAAGTTTGAGCAACTTTTACAAATGGTTAAAACTATTTTTAGATACAAATGGTTTTAAACCAAAAGCATGTTAACTACGGGTGCTATCGACGCCAACGCTATCCCTTTCGCTGCCAATGCCGGATCTGTGATTACCTATGCAAACAGTTTGGATCCAGATGAGACGCCGAGCAACTCGGCGTCTCATCAGGATTCAAACTGTTTGTTACTGTTACTATGTTTTTGAAATAAAAATGAAGAAAATCAAATAAATGAAAATTTGTAGCAGACGACAAAGTTAGCAGACGACAAAGTTTGGCAGCGAAAGGGTTAAATTACATTGACAACAACATTTTTCACTAACCGTTTAATCAGTCATACCTAATTCACTAGCACTCACTATTCGGCAGTTGAAAAGAGGTCGTGGCAGAATTTTTTTTTAGATTAAAACCGACAATATACGCCCGCTGGGGAAAATATATATAACAATACAGTAAATAAATATAAACAGTATTCGGATTTTTCTATCACACATTTGAATAGAAATTAGTCTCGCTTTTATAGAAAAAGCTTTTGTAATTTCCTCAAATCACAACCAGAGTCAGATCGTCTTCGAATTTCTTCTCGAAAATCGGACCCGGTTACCGATTGTAACGGATCCCAATCTGGCCAGATAATTGTTTTGTAAGCAGATGGCGGTTTCAGGTTTGAATCATATTTTAAATATTGCTACTACATAGACGTTTTTTAAACGGTGCAACATACGTTATTACTCTTCAAAGTTGTGACAATAAAACAAAAACACATATCAAAATAATGAGTGTACATAACATAATAAAGAGTGCACACAACATAATAAATTGTGTACACAACATAGTAAAGAGTACACATAACATACTAAAGAAAGTACACAATAAAGACTGTAGATAACAGAACAGTGTACACGACATAATAAAGAGTGTACATAACATAATAAAGAATGTACATTAACATAATAAAATAATGTACATTAACATAATAAACGAATGTACATAACATAATAAAGAAGGTAATACATAATAATGCATGCACATAACATAATAAAGAAAACACATAACTTAATAAAGAATGTACATAACATAAAAAAGAAAGCACATAGCATTATAAAGGATGCACACAACACAACAAAGAGTGTACGTGTGCATAGTATGCACGCATAGTGTGCTTGCAAGGTCACGAAGATTCCTGTTATTGTAGTACAACTCGCCTACACTTTTGGCAAAATCAGGCCACACAGATTCCTGTCATTGTAGCACGAGTCGCTTAAAATGTTGTCAATGTCAGACAACGGGACTCCTGTCACTGTTGTATGACTCATTTAGTCTGTAGTCATCAAGGTCACGGAAATTCATGCCCGTGTAGTATAACTCGCCTATCTTGTTGGCAAGGTCATGTCAAGGAGATTCCTGTCGCTGTTGTACGACTCGCGTTCTGTAGATTTCTGTCATTATAGGTATAAAACGTGCCTACTCTATTTCGAGGGCTTGGTGCAAAACCATTCTAACTCCTTCACAAAGTGAAGGAGTTAGAATAGTTTTGCACCAAGCCCTCGATTTGTAAGGTCATTAATATTGCTGTCCTTGTAGTACGACGATTATACGCTAACCATCCGTTTTCTGGGTAACTATGACTATAGCAATGACTATTCCTATAAAAACAGTATCGATATTCATACAGCTTACGATACATTATATAAATTCAATAAAGACTAGTATATGGCACATCTTCTGCCTGCAGTAAACGTATTCTTGGGAATAATCTATAAAATATAAATTAGGTTTAACAGTCCTTCAACATTGCACTGTCATATGCATGTCTAAACAAAATGCAAATCATATACATACTTTCAATTTCAAGCTCTACGGTTTTATGCCTAACAGAATAAAGGTGGTGATCTAAGGACAGGGTCTGCGAATACGCATGTCCACGCCTTTGCAAACAGAGTAGACCCAGATCATACGTATCCAGCAGGATATAGTATATATATCAATATAGATATCATTCTACTGTGTTCATGTGCCATTATAAAATAAATAAAATGAATACGTACATGATGCCATTATTTCTTACATGAATATTGATGGAGTAAAGGGTTAAGTTTATATCAAGCCAGAAACAATAAAACATGAAACAATGCATGTATACCATGCGACGCCAAATACTTTAGCTGTTGTAATCCTTATGTTTTTTTAAACCTTCTCTTGCTGAATTTTAAAATGCATTTCCCCTTCTTTACCCATGCTCTGTTGTATAATTAAATATATCTCCACTGTGTACAAGTATTTCGCTGTGCAATCACTGCTGTGGAGTGCACTGGTTGCACAATCAACTTGTAAATAGTGCAGACCCTGATGAGACAGCTCCTGCAGGAGCTGTCTCATCTTGGTCTTCACTATTTATAGGTAGGTATATTGACGTGAATAGCAAGCGAATGGTTAATTAAATAATGTGGACTAAATATGGGTACTATCGCTTAACCATTTCCTCATATAGAGAATATTTGAACACGTGCAAACAGAGTAGACCTAGATCATATCCTGATCAGGGTCCGATTTGTGTGCTTACGTAATAAATTGATCCAAAGCTTCAGGTTGTGTCATGGCCAAACATTGGCTATGTTTATATGTCATAAAAAACTTAATCGTATCATTTTCTATGATTATATGTCATATAAAACATAACCGTATAATTATCAGATTCTATGATGTCCTTCTTTCTTACATAAATATGCATGAGGGAAAAAGGTCGAGTCACTTGCCCAACCACGTGGTTCGTGTTTATGGATCATATTGAATACAGTTTACGTCTGACTACAGTTCTTCACGCTCTGAACAATGAGAATATAACATAACTTCTCAGACGAAAATCTCGAGAGAACGTGTAACTGTTTGAATTGTCTCCCTTGGATAAACTGGTATTAAATGCATCTTAGCAGCTTTTATATCATGTTCTTCAATTCCAAGTCTAGTTTAAGTCAAACAACGTCCTTTAGGAGCTGTCTCATCTGGGTCTGCACTATTTACAAATTGATTGTGCAACCAGAGCACTCCACGGCAGTGATTGCACAGATAAATAATTGTTGGCAGTGAAGATATATGTAATTACACAACAGGGCACGGATAAAGAAGAAGAAATGTATTTTAGAATTCAACAAGAGAAGGGTTAACTGGGGTCGATATTGTCGTATGCTAGTTAAAATACGTCCTTAATCAATTACCTCATAGGTTATTTTTAGATACAACCTCTTTGAATAAATCTACCGAAAATGAGCATTAACTAGAGAAAAGGAAAATGTTAAGAATGTTTTAGTTTGATACCATTGTGATAAATAGAGCATTTGCTCCAATAAGAGCAAATGCTCTATTTATCGCAATGGTTTCACAAAGTAACTTTTACAGAGTCGTCAAAAGTCGTCAATATCAGGGAAAGGGTTAAATTACTTAAATATGTTGGGCTATGCGAGAAGCAGATAGTGTCGTACTTCTGGTTCGAGGCTACAGACCTACGGCGAGTTTACCAGGATACTTAGAAGAATATTCCTCAAGCTGTTTACATGTATAAAGCCAGTCAGATGATCAAAACAAATGAAAAAAATGTTTTGGTTTTTACGTGATTATAATTTATAATTCCTCTCGGAAGAACAAATAACCTGGGTTTACTGCATTTCAAATACGAGGGAGAGTTTTTATCTTACATAATTGGATTGCTTCACAGATCGATAACCATGGCAGTGAAACACTCCTGAGTGTGTGTATTGCACTAGATTGTCGCGATAGAAAGGCGGTTTCTGATTATAAGGGTATATACATCAAAGACGTCGCGTATCTGAATCGCTTCAGCCTCCAAATTCAGTTACGAATTGGATTTGTACTACATTTTCATGAGTTGAAGTTGAATAATGAGATACTGATAAGATGTCACCATTATGTGTTTGTCTGTCAATTCGATTATAATAGATACATGTATTGTAACTAATTTCGAATTTCTCACTAAAACGTTCACGATAATAAACTCTTTAGAATATTCTTTACGTCAAATCTTCACACGGAGTTATGCCATTACATACCCTCCTATATAACACTTCACCAACGTCATGGCTTACATTATATCAGTTTGCAGAACATATCAGTAATTCAATTATTACATGACGTGTCAAGACCAATGCACCATATCTCAGTAGCATTGTCGTGTGTTGGATCAACTTAAATCAGTAAGATTGCCGTGTGATGTTAAATGATTCAACTTAAAAGCATTCACAATGAAGAAAATATTCCAAAAAGGGAACGAACATAATACATTAATACTTGAATTACTCTGATCTAATATTTCGACCACTAAGGCCCTTAGTGGTCGAAATATTAGATCAGAGCAATTCAAGTATTTATGTAAAATCATCCAATTTGTTCAAAATACTTGGTAGCCGTAATCGGTAGCCATACGGTGACCAAAGAACTATTCCTTCCAAATGCCATTCAAGTGGACTACCAGTTTTGGAGAAGAAGAGCTTTAAAGTGTTCCCTATAGTCATATAAGAAAATTTAGCCAAGGCCCTTGCTGCCATATTTTTCTCGGATTGCAGCATGACTTTTGGTAATTTTCAAAAGGGGTGACCACGGGACTATTACTGACTAAACCGTTTTGGATAGGAAGGTTTTAAAAGTTTTCCATTATAGGAAATTTAGCCCCGCCCATGGTTGCCATGTGTTGTTGTTTTATATCAGCTGGATTTTAGCATTTGTAGTAGAGATACTATTCCTACTAAATACATTTCAAATTGGAAAAGCGGTTCTGGAGAAGATTTTTTATAACGGTATCCCTATAACCATATATTAACCAATTACCTCATAGACTATTTTTAGAACCAACCTCTTTGAATAAATCTACCGAAAAGTAGCATTAATTAGAGAAAATTAAAAACTAGAATTGTGTAGTTTTGAAACCATTGTGATAAATAGAGCTTGAAACCAATGCTCTGTTTATCACAATGGTTTCAAGAAGTGACTTTAACAGAGGCGTCAAAAGGCGATATAATGAGGGAATTGGTTAAGGACATTTAGCCCCGCGCCAGGCGGTCGTAGGTTTAGCAGTTTAATAAAGGGTATTAAGGGAACAATTCCAATCAATTGTAGATACATAGACCGCTCCCCACGTTACAAGAACGACGTCTTTCCATATGGTAGATATAGTCGAACTACCACACTACAGGTTCAGGGTCTTACCATTGTGAAAATACATGTATAGACGAACTACTAAATTATAGGACAACGTCATACCATAGTGTAGAAACAGACCAGTTACACATCATAGGAACAGGGTGTTACCAGAGTATAGATATAGACCAGTTACAAATCATAGGAACAGGGTGTTACCAGAGTATAGAAATAGACCAGTTACACATCATAGGAACAGGGTGTTACCAGAGTATAGATATAGACCAGTTACAAATCATCGGAACAGGGTGTTACCAGAGTATAGAAATAGACCAGTTACACATCATAGGAACAGGGTGTTACCAGAGTATAGATATAGACCAGTTACACACCATAGGAACAGGGTGTTACCAGAGTATAGAAATAGACCAGTTACACATCATAGGAACAGGGTGTTACCAGAGTATAGAAATAGACCAGTTACACATCATAGGAACAGGGTGTTACCAGAGTATAGAAATAGACCAGTTACAATGTACACATCATAGGAACAGGGTGTTACCAGAGTATAGAAATAGACCAGTTACACATCATAGGAACAGGGTGTTACCAGAGTATAGATATAGACCAGTTACACATCATAGGAACAGGGTGTTACCAGGGTATAGATATAGACCAGCTACATTTACCTCATTATAGGAACATTGTCTTACCATTGAGTAAATATAGACCAGTTACCACATTATAGGAACATTGTCTTACCATTGAGTAAATATATACCAGTTACAACATTATAGGAACATTGTCTTACCATTGAGTAAATATATACCAGTTACCACTTTATAGAAACATTGTCTTACCATTGAGTAAATATAGACCAGTTACCACATTATAAGACGACGTCGTATCAGAGTGTAGATATAGATCACTCACCACATTATAAGAGTGACGTCGTACCAGATGGTATTGTCATAGTTGTTGCTATCAAAGATGTTACTTTCATTTACACCGATACCCCACTCTGTTTGATAAAGGGAGACACATCTTAGTTCATGCAAGATGCCGCCATTGCGCTTGTTTGTTGGAGCATCATGGGTAGCTGATAATTAAGCACAAATGTGTCAAGGTAAACTCTTCCACTAGTAAGGGGGGAGGGTCTTGCATGTAGATTGTACCAGATTATGTCACACAGAGATAACATGAAACTTGAAAAATAGACAAACTTATGGACGGACAATCTGACACACACAGAAGTGGACAGAAACATTAATGGACACACTTGATAATCAGACATACATATGAACAGACAAATCTGACAAACAGACACAAACATGGCACTCACACATGAAAGAAACAGAAAGATCGACAGACAAATTGACAGAGAGTCAAACAAAAGGACGGACAGTCAACATAGTGATTTAGCATTCAGGGGAGCATAGATAAGAATACCGCATGCAATTTCAAGTTTGGATACGATCGTATTGACCAGAAGTCGAATCACATGAAGTCTAGTATGGATGTGTCATCGTTTGTTTTAGCATTTTAGTCCGAGAAAAAACCAGAAAGGTGTGTTAGAGTTGTCGTTTCAATGAGTTTAACCCTTTCGGTGCTAGCATTGTCGTCTGCTGGGCATAATTTCGTTTATTTTTAGTGTAAGTGTGTGCACTTCTTCCATTTTCTTTATAAAACAGTAAACATAGTGTCAAACAGTTTGGTTCCTGATGGGACGCCGAGTTACTCGGCGTCTCATCTGGATCCAAACTGTTTGCATGTGTTATCAGAAATCCGTCATTGTGGCACGGAAGGGGTTAAGCAATTCGGCGACATTAACAAAGAAGAGAGATCTATAAAAAACATTAAATAACAGAAATTCGCAGATCTGAGACTTGTTCACTTAAAAAGCTTTTAATTCCATTTATCCAGCTAGTCAGGGAATATCCGAACAAAATCAAACCATGTCTTTTGTTTGTTTTACTTGATTATAACACGACTTCTCTCGCTAGAGGAAATAAACTGGTTTTATTGCAATTCAAAGCCGAGAATGTTTTTGTAACGTGTTAGAAAACGAAGGAATAGTGTTGTCGCTAGGGAATGCTACTGAGTTTAAGCTGCAAGTTTATAGTCTTCTAAATACGTGTAGTGGCAATTTCAAAACACATGAACTATAGTTTTACAAAGACATGTAGCGGTGATCACATACGCACACACGAACACATGCCCGCCCGCGTGTACGTGCGCATTAATTTCGTCCTACATTAACCCATTTGCTCCCACGATCCCATATATTGGACGTAGGCAAACAGTGTAGACTCTGATCAGACGCCGCATATACTGCGGCGTCTGATCAGAGTCTACACTGATTCCTGATAGGAGATTCAATATAAAACAAAACAAAAATGAAAATTTAGACCAGACATCCCTTAGATAAAAAATGGACTAATCCAATATATAAACATAGAAGAATCTACTGGGAGCAAATGGATTAGGTTCTCCTTTATTCATTGTATGGTCGCTATACTGTACATCTAAAAGGATTGACAAACTACATGCACGCATGGATATGGCGAACTATAGTTCGATTTTGACCCGTGAGCTGCGACCTTTAGGACGAGTCCATCTGTGGAGGTAAAACGCGTCACAAACCATGTATTTGTTCCGGAGTTACCTGTGGTTATACAGACCTGTAATAAGCATATACTTAGAACCACATAATGAATAAACATGTGTGTCTTTATAAGCAGGTGGTTGCTTAATGCAGGACAAAAGTAATGCAGAAAGCTCCTAGAGGAGCTTTCTGCATTACTTTCGTCCTGCATTAAGCTACCACCTGCATCTAGCACCCATAATTATACCTTTTTAGATGGTCGTACATTGTATTAGCGGGGTTTTACTTATATACTAATCCTGCACGATTACTACGAGTTTCGTGTGACAATCATCGTCCACTTACCCATCAATTAGAATGGTTGCACCTTCTATAAATAGAAAAGTGCAGCCAAGGCTCAGCTCTCGGAATCGAACTACAGTGCTCCCTCTCTACAACGACACCCTTTGAGATACGAAGATTGTATGTGTTGTTCAGAGGGGGTTTTTATAGGGAGGGGAAATCAAACACAATTAGCTTGTTTGCAGATACCAAGATAAGGTGTATTTCGAGAACTAAAACCGTTATGCCTCAATCAAACCCTATGTTGTGACCACTCTTTAGAATCGCCACAAAGTGATTCTAAAGAGTGGTCACAACATAGGGTTTGATGGAGGCATAAAGAAAATACGATGGAAAAGTTGTTTCTGGAGCCTTGTTGTTTCGGAAACAGTGACATGCGTTGTTGTAAGGAGGGAATCGTTATTCAGAGGGTCGTTGTAGGGAGGGAGCACTGTATACATATGAACTACATATGGACATGGCGAACTCCATATGGACATGGTGAATTACATACGGCATGACGAGCTATATACGGCCACGACGAAAAGCATACGGGCATGGCGAAGTACATATGTACATGACGAACTACATATGGTCATGGTGAAGTACACAATTATGGACATGGCGAACTACAGAACATGGCGAACTACATATGGACAAGGTGAAGTACATAATTATGAACATGACGAATTACATACGGACATGGCGAACTGTACACGGACATTGCGAATTAGACCGACGACAGCTATTTAATGATCCTAAAAGCTTGATACAGGCACTTGGTATTAAAGTGAGCTTAAAACGGCAACAGATTACAATGATATCATGCAGATTCAAGTGGACGGGACGATTGAGACTCGAAATAATCGAGAAGACTATGATGAATGGGGCGGTAATTGCTCTACGACGGGTTGTCACTTTGTAATCAAAGTGGCTTTGATTAACTGAATTTTGAAACGCGAATAGTGTTTGATAAAACGACAATAAATTGGATGAAGTGAATAGCAACGCTTCTTGTGATTCTCTCTAATGATGTATGTCAATGTGGGAAGAATTACAACCAGTTTTTGCAAAACGTTTAATAGTTTGATTTGTTGTATTCATTATGTCAGTGAAAGATAATGGTGTACAAAACAAGCCCTTACATGTTACAGTACAGACATTTAGGTGCATATGCACATCAGGAAAAAAGCTGCTTATAAAACATATGATGATCAAGGTCTACACTGTTTGGAACAATTCTACACTGTTTACAATCATTTCCTACATTCAAAGGGTTCAGGTCTTGTAACATGCTACAATTGTAATAATAATAATAATAATAATAATACATGTGTAATAATAATAATAATAATAATAATAATAATAATGATAATAATAATAATAATGATAATAATAATAATAATAATAATAATAATAATAATAATAATAATAACAATAATAATAGTAATAATAATAATGGTAATAATAATAATGATTATGATAAATGAATAAATAATAATAATGATAATAAAAATAAATAGATAAAAATATAAAACAAGAGGGTCATCGGAAGCAGATGCCATTACAGATCTATATGAAAGGGTGAAATGCTTGCTAGTGCATGGAGTAATCTGTGGAGAGAAGCATGACGTAACAGCTAGCCTAGTTGTCAGTGTTGTAACCTTTAGCCTGTAGTTTCTGATGTGAAGAAGTCTATTTAAAAATAAAGCCCCGGATGGAGCCATTTTTAGCCCTGGGTCATAATTTTACCAAACTTGGCAGACGTCTATTAGGTGATGCTTCATACCAAATATCTAAGTACTAGGGTATGCGATTTCAGAGAAGAAGATTTTTAAAGGTTTCCGATATAAGTCAACGTAACACTGATAAGCCCCGGGTCGGGGCCATTTTTGACCCGGGGCTCATAATTTGGACAAACTTGGTAGAGGTCTATTAGATGATGCTACACACCAACTATCGAATTTCTAGGGTTTGTGGTTTCATAGAAGAAGATTTTTAAAGATTATAAAAAAAGCCTGATAAGCCCCGGGGTGGGCCATTTTTTTTGGCCCGGGTCATATTTTTAACAGACTTGGAAGATGTCTCTAGAGTTTTTTTATGTGATACTTCATACCACATATCTAAGCTCTAGAGTATGTGGTTTGTATTCCTATATACCTCTATGTAAAACTTACAAGCCACGGGGAGGGGCCATTTCATAATTTGAACAAACTTGGTAAAGGACCATTATATGATGCTACATACCAAATATTAAAGTTGTAAGATTTGTGGTTTCAGAAAAGAAGATTTTTAAAGATTAAAAAATAAAACCACTGATAAGCCATGGGCCGGCCATTTTTTGCCCGGGGTCGTGATTTGAACAAACTTGATAGCGAACCCCCTAAGGTACATTTCTGTGAAATTTATTTGAAATCCTTCCAGTGGTTAAGGAGAAGAAGTCGACGGACGGTCACAATAAATAATAATGATAATAATAATAATATAATAATAAACATTCTGAGAGTATTGCGTTTGCAATACAACATCCACTACCGGCTTGGAAAAGTGAATGATTTGGGGATTTACAGCTGACTATAAATTATATAAATGTAATTTGTTTCGAAATAAGAGACACTTTATTAATATTTAATATCCAACTGCTATATTTCCGTGAAAATCGATACAGCGCAACAAAATTCAAACTTAATCCGTAGCTCATCATAATAAAGCTACATACCAAATATCACTTCGATATCTGCAGGGGTTTGGAAAAACTGAAGTGTGACTGACGGACGGAAGGAGTACAAACCTATAATCCCATTCGGCGTAGATAGAATAATAATATAAACAAAATATTTGAAAGGGCAAACATATTGCGCTGTGTCTCGTTCCAATACATCCCGAGCTTTTCGTAAATGATTACATTTGTATGCTTTACGCGAGTTCCGAGTGGTTTGTAATGCGAATTCGTCTAGGAAGGTGGAAGAAATGAATGTCACGATAAGTCTTGGGGAGCCACTACTGTGGCGGTGAAGATTTTAGATTTATTGTTTTATTTATGAACTCTATGGAATGTGACATGTTCTTCGATTGATCTTCTCGATGTGACTACTGAAGGAAACCAAATACAGGCGCCCTCGGCACTGAAATAGTCATTAGGTTGCATCCACGTGATGATTAGAGGGATTCAGCTACATACAAGCTCGGGACTGCAATAGACATTGGGTTGTATCTAAGCGAGGGCTAGATGGCTTCAGCTACATACAAGCCCGGGACTGCAATAGACATTGGGTTGTATCTAAGCAAGGGCTAGAGGGATTCAGCTACATACAAACTCTGGACTACAAGGGACATTGGGTTGAATTTCAGCGAGGACTAGAGGGATTCAGTTAAATACAAGCTCGAGACTGCAATAGGCATTGGGTTGTATCTAAGCGAGGACTAGAGGGATTCAGTTAAATACAAGCTCGAGACTGCAATAGGCATTGGGTTGTATTTAAGCGAGGAGTAGAGGGATTCAGCTACATACAAGCTCTGCATTACATCTAGGACAGATTTGGATGAATTGGACTGCATACGAACTCGACACTGCAATAAGCATTGGGTTGAATCTACGTGAGAATTAGAGGATTTCAACCCGGTACGGTCCTAGGCATTATGTCGTATCCGAATGTTTGTGTTTTTGTTCGGTTCAGAATAATCCTTATGTGCACAGCAGAGCTCAGATAAGATGCGTAAATTGAAATATTTTCAAGTATAACTTCTTTATTTCTCCACCAAAACCTATGTTGTGACCACTCTTTAGAATCGTCTTGAAGAGACGATTCTACAGAGTGGTCACAACATAGGTTTTGGTGGAGAAATGACGATTTTAGTATTTAATGACGATTTTAGTATTTAAGTCCGCACCGTTATCTGTAGCGCTGGAGCCCCAGTCTTAATTTTTTTCACACACCCAGTCATAATTATCCTGACAGTTTTATTGGTGGATCAGTCTTTAGTTTTTATCCCATGTTTTTTTCACATTTTATAACAGGGCCTGATAGGGTTTGACCTTTCCCTCAAAGTGATATTGATTGGTAGACAAGTGTCTTACCACTGTTCTAAAAGAGCACAGGTTTCGCTTGTTTTTAGCTCCACTTTTTCAAAACGTGGAGCTATTGTCATGACCCTCTCGTCGGCGTCGGCGTCGGCGTTGGTTAACCTTTTTGTTAATGTCCTTTTCTCAGAAACCATCAAAGATATTTGGTTCATATTTGGTATGTATGTTAACTATCACAAGGGGAACCCATTTCACAACGGTAGGTAACCCTAAAATTAATTTTGCTGTTGTTATCTGCCCTTTCTGACTTAGACTTCCACTACACTATCCAGCACTACAGAAAATTGAGCGCGCTGTCTGCGGATAGTTCTTGTTTAACTGATCGGTAAAGACAAATAGTAAAACCTGTCCAAATTAACCTCCCAACAGGAGCATGAGTGTCAGCATTTTAACCCATTCCCTGATATTAACGACTTTTGACGACTCTGTAAACGTCACTTTGTGAAACCATTGTGATAAATAGAGCATTTGGTTTCAATATACAAAATTCTAAACTTTTACTTTGCTCTAGTTAATGCTCCTTTTCGATAGATTTATTCAAAGTGGTTTTATCTAAAAAAAATAGCCATTTGAGGGAATAGGTTAATGCAGTAAAGGGTGTTCCTAGATGTAACAATGTAATTTAATCTAGTAGTGTAAAACACACTAATACTGTTCTTCATGAAAAACACAACATGTCGATTTATTACGATTATATCGAACATATGTCAGGAAGAATGTATAGCTGTGCAAAATTAGCATTGAGCAACTCAGTTTCCTGCTCATCAGCTAAGGTAGTCCAATTAAAGGTAACACAATAGTGGGCATTTATAAGTTATAGCCGGCTAAATGTAACTCAACATTTTGTATCTGCACTTTCTGCACTTTTATTTAATTGGTAAAGTAGTTAGAGTATTTGGTGTAGGGTAATCTATTGTGTAGGGTAACAATAGACTAATTGGTGTACATGAAAGTTTAAAGGTGCTTCACAAATTTGCGGTTATTTCTGTCAGAGTTTGGAGTATGAAGATGAAAATGTATTACTCAATTTTATCGAAAATAGTAAATATACATCTTTAATCAAATAGATTTTTATCATGGGAATGCATAATAATATAATTTTGTACCAGAATTATTAAGAAATTAATATGACATTGTTTTAAGTTGTGAAATATAATGAATCATTTTCATTTTGAATAAACATTATTAAGTTGATTTCACAAAGTATAAAATTGTCATTCTATTTTTGTAATATTCTTAATAATTCTGATACAAGATTGTAAACTAACATAATAAAGAACTAGACATTTTGTATCAGAGTTTGCATTTCTTAGTACATGTATCAATTTATCATGAAATAGCACTATATTAAAAAGGGTATAATTTTGTGTAATAATTAAGAAAATTAATTCAAATTAATATCCAAATAGTAAAAAATAATGAATAATTATCTCTTTAAGTAAATATAATTATATAACTTTATTTCCTCCGATTTCTGGAGAGCATATATAAATATTACATCAATGTGGTAAATAATGAATCACATAAAAATGATATGATACAAGCAAACTTACATATGAACAAATAAATATGTTATACATGTAGTGTATCTAACACAGATGAAACGTCATTCTGTACAGGTGGGATATACCATTCTCCCCCAATACTAGAGCACGTGCAACAACCGCAGCATCCCCAACAATGTCAGTTGCAAGGTTAGACAATGAGTTACTCCGCGTCTAAACATGCTCTGAACTATGTGTCGTTTAGAACTTGGGACAGAGTAGTAATCCCCCACTGCAATGCATTCATATACGCCGACCCATCCATCCTTCAAGTTAGATTCTGACTACGAAATCGAAATGAAACAGCTTAAAGGACGGAAGTATGGTTATGCATTGGATATACAATACTTATATAAATACCAATGAATCCCCGTATATAAATGTGCTTCTGCGAAAGCGAAAGGAAACACAAAAAGGGAGGCATTAACATACACGTCTGTTTAACTCAAGAAGCCCTGGTTACACGTATAGGCGTTCTCCACCCGGAGTATACTTATAAACTTATCAAAAGCAACAATAGTAGACCCAGAACATGTGACTCCTACAGCAGCCCTCTGGTCAGGGTCTCCAGTATGTCAATTGCCATATATTGCAAAGAGCAACGGCACCCCTAGAAAGATACTTCAATGGAGAGTGAAAGTGTCCGTTCGAAGTGCCAGGGGTCTATGGGTTAATCAGCCCGTGTTATTAAACGTCAAAAATATGGCTTGTAATTCTTTTAAGTAAGTTGCGTCATAACACAGGAAATCAGGACATTGATCAGCATTTAAAACGCGTTGAATCTGGCTGTCCACAAAGCCTAGGAGATAGTTTACTCTCTTTGAGTCAGTAGTAGTTTCAGTTAACAGATTATACAAGTCGTAGCCAAACTTTGACCTAAGTTCTGTAAAATGCTCTTGTCTACGCTGGTATAAAATAGTAAATAAATATGATAGTGATAGAAAATTTTGTATTAGATTTTGCATATTTGGTAAAAATGTATCGTGAAATATCGATATATTAAGAAAACTGATATGAGTTTGTACCAGAAAAATTACGAAAATTAAGAAGGTTAATGACAACTATCGAAGTTGTGCAATAGCATGAACATTTGTAACATATTTGCGTCTGTAGTATGGTTTCATCATGAAATAGTACTATATGAATTCATCATGAAATAGTATCAATTTATCATGAAATAGCACTATATTAAAAAGGGTATAATTTTGTATAATAATTAAGAAAATTAATTTCAATTAATATCCAATTAGTGAAAAATAATGAATAATTATCTCTTTAAATAAATAGACAAAGTGAACATGGTTAAATTTATTTGTGATTGCACTTTCTTAGTTTACTTAATAATTCTGGTATATAATAGTAAATAAATATGATAAAGTAGCTACATGTAGAAAATTTTGTATTAGATTTTGCAATATTGGTAACATTTTATCGTGAAATATCGCTATATTAAGAAAACTGATATAAATTTGTACCAGAAAAATCACGAAAATTAAGAAAGTTAATGACAACTTACTAATTTGTGCAATAAAATGAAATTTTGTAACAAATTTGAATTTGTAGTATGATTTCATTATGAAATAATACTATATGAATTCATCATGAAATAGTATCAATTTATCATGAAATAGCACTACATTAAAAAGGGTATAATTTTGTATAATAATTAAGAAAATTTATTCCAATTAATATCCAATTAGTGAAAAATAATGAATAATTATCTTTTTAAATAAATAGACAAAGTGAACATGATTAAATTTATTTGTGATTGCATTTTCTTAGTTTACTTAATAATTCTGGTATATAATAGTAAATAAATATGATAAAGTAATACATGTAGAAATTTTGTATTAGATTTTGCAATATTGGTAACAATTTATCGTGAAATATCGCTATATTAAGAACACTGATATAAATTTGTACTAGAAAAATTACGAAAATTAAGAAAGTTAATGACAACTTACTAATTTGTGCAATAGCATGAAATTTTGTAACAAATTTGCATTTGAAGTACGATTTCATCATGAAATAGTACTAACTGAATTCATCATGAAATAGTTGAGTATGTACTATACTAATGCACTATGGTGTTAACCCTTTCCCTGTTCTACATTTATACCAAATTTCAATACCTACTAAATATTCATGGACAAAATAGTTATAATTAAATATTGAAGGGGGAACAGTATGGCCATTTTAGAAACTAAAGAAACAGACCTATCAAATTCCATTAGCAAACAGACCAGACCCTGATCAGACGGCTCCTATAGGAGCCGTCTGATCTGGGTCTACTCTGTTTGCAGATGCGTGAAAACACATTTATACGAGGGAAAAGGTTAAGGCACAAAACTACTATCAAGCGTATCCGCTGATTATACAGTAAAACCTCTCTATAACGACCACTATATTACATCAAGTATTTTGTGTTAAAGGCAAGTGGATGCTTAAAGTCCCTGAACGCCTTTGCATTAAAAAATAAATATATGCTGAATGTATCCTTCAGTATACTATTTAAACCGTCTTGCTTTTTATTTGATCGTTTTCTGTTGAGAAACGACAATAAAACTCTAAAATACATCGCCCTGTATTTTTTGTTCCAGCGGTCAAAAAAGTATGACAGAGTACTTTATAAATATTCGCTATAAATATAGAAAACACTTCGCGCATGTGCCTCTCGATATCAAACAATGCATTTTAGGCTTATTGGCAGACGAAGTGGGATGAGCACTGTCTCTAAAAATATTGTCGCCGAAGAGGAAAGAAAATGTAGAAATAAACATACTCACAGTCTCTATATTTAAACCTACATGTACTTTCGTTTTCTCTCTATATTCGAACCTACTTTCGTTTTCATCGATTTAAAAAATGTAATTTAACACAAAACCTTACGTTTGAAACTTGTTCAAGACCAGTTCTTACAAACTGTCATTTTTTCGATCTCAGGACGTCCAGTGACTTTAAAGCAAGGTGGAAGTAAAACAGAACGCTCCAATAGGAGCGTTCTGTTTTACTTTCACATTGCTTTAAGAAACCACCTGCCAAAAATACCAACTCATTAACACAATTTAGTGGTCGTTATAGAGAGGTTTTACTATATACAATACTAAAGCACGATCGTGAAAAAAACGCCGACATATTATCAACAATTCTCCGTAGACTATACAGTAAAATCTCGATTATTCGAACACTCAAATTCGTATTGTTATCGATCTGTAAGACAGGTGGCAGCTTAATGCATGGTGAAAGCCATGCAGAAAGCTCCCCTATGAGCTTTTGTATGACTTTCACCATGCATTAAGCAGCCACCTGCCTATAAGGAACTAAACCCTTCTTTACAGAAAATTCGAATAATCAAGATTTTACTATATATGTACAATATTAACGCACTACGGTGTCAACGCACTAAAATATTATCAAAGATAATTGTGTACACTAATAAATGCACTTTGGTGTCAACGCATAAAGATATTACTAAATAATCTCCTTTTATTAAGTACAAAACTCATGTACTTTGATATCAACGCACCAAATAATTACCAAGGAATCTTCGTTGACTATATACAATGCTAACGCACTTTAATGTGAGCACCAAACCAGTACTAAGGAATCTCCGTTAGTTATGTATTGAACACATTCATATAAATGAGACCCTTGACAGAAATTAAGAATCTTAACAACAATAAAGTAAAGAAGACAGTTTCAAACAGTTTCCAAATCCAAGTAATACGAATTTACAAGACGCATGTTGGCTAATCACTGTTTCAAAGGTTTTCCATTTTCTCCACGTATGGTTCCGTATAAATGAGATGTTCTTGGAGGAAGGGGGGGGGTTATTTGGAATTGCAACCAGCATCAACCCAGATCAGAGATCACGTCTATGCTAATGTATCTGATCAAGAATCATGCTGTATGGACAGAGAAAGAACAAATACTATGGAAATTGGTGAGTGACAGCCCAGACCAATACACTTTGTCGAACAAATGGCGGCTGGTCCACGTCTATACTGCTGTAATTCAATAAGACCCCCGGAAAACTGTTCAAGTATTGTCAACGCATCGACATGTTATTAAGGAGTCTCCGTTGAGTATGTGCAATACTTATACTATTTGATATCAACACAGCACAATATCACCAAGGAATCTCCGTTGATTATGTACATATACTATGTTAGGCACCATGGTTCCAAGCATTGACTGACTAGATACAAGAGGCAGGTTGGCTAGATACAAGAGACATGCTGGCTAGATACAAGAGGCTGGCTAGATACAAGAGGCAGGCTGGCTAGATACAATAGGCAGACTGACTAGATACAAGAGACAGACTGACTAGATACAGGAGACTGACTGACTAGATACAATAGGCAAACTGACTAGATACAAGAGGCAGGGTGGCTAGATACAAGAGGCAGGGTGGCTAGATACAAGAGGCAGGGTGGCTAGATACAAGAGGCAGGCTGGCTAGATACAAGAGACATGCTGGCTAGATACAAGAGGCAGACTGGTTAGATACAAGAGACGGGGATAATTACATGAGCAAACAGAGCATGCCCTGATTTGATGGCTCCTATGGGCACCGTGTGATATGGGTCTACTCTTTTTAACAAATGCGTAAATCGATCCGAACCTACTATGCTGTTAACTCTTTACTCCATGAATATTTATGTAAGAAATGATGACATCAGCAATATAAAAAAGTGTTATTATGGCACATGCACATAGGCAATTTTGGACATGGCAAAACTATAGAATCAGACACAGTAAAACACTCTAATTCGACCACCAAAACAGGTCTAATTCTGGATCTTAAAGGCAGGTGGTAGCTTCATGCAGGGAGAAAGTTATGCAGAAAGCTCCAGCAGGAACTTTCTGACTAACCATCGCCCTGTATTAATCAACCAACTGAATTTTGAAATACATTTCTCCTTCTTTACTCATGCCCTGTTGTATAATTACGTATATCTTCACTGTGTACAAGTATTTCGCTGTGCAATCACTGCTGTGGAGTGCACTGGTTGCACAATCAACTTGTAAATAGTGCAGACCCTGATGAGACAGCTCCAGTATTTACAGGTAGGTGTATTGACGTAAATAGCAAGCGAATGGTTAAGCTTGTCAATTTGTACTTATATAAAAAAAAGCCACTGTGATAGAAAATAAACCATTTTTTTCGATACTTATATTTTTGTTACACAAAAAGATATTACCGACAAACGTCGAACAGCTAACCAAAGTACAGCACAACCCGACTAAATACAATGCCGACTATCAGTGGGGTCTTTGATATCTAAGACATGTAAGTTTTTGTCATCTTCGGCGTTTATTCGACTGCTTTTCTTGCGATATACAGTTGAACTTCAATAGCTCGAACTTCAAGGGATCATACAAATAAGTTCGAGATAACAGAGGTTCGAGTAATCCGAATTCTTATTTGAACAATTTCTCAATGCCACAGCTTAATATAGGTCTAAAGTAATGATTAAAGTACCTATAGGAGCTTTCAGCATTACTTTAGACCTGTATTACAATGTAAGCTGTCACGTGTTGTTTCTAGATATCTGTAGCGATACATTTTAAAGCAATTCTGTATTATAAGTTTTGAAACGACTGAACGTTTTGTTCGAGTTATCCTGGTGTTCGAATTATCCGATTTCGAGATATCGCAGTTCAACTGTACCTCCTTTCAGCATTTGAACGATGCTTTATGTAATTGTTGGCCATTCTTAATACACATGACAGGTAGAGATCATCAACTTAAACTAATTGTTATCCCTACTTAGAAATTGTCTGAAATGTCCAAATGAGAAATACATGTACAAAATACCGTTTCCCAAATAGCGTGTTCTACCGCCACGAACTGTGGTGTAAAAAACCGTGTTCGGTGTTCAACAAGAGGGCTGGGTTTACGCCATAGTTCCTAGGATGTTCATGGAGTGTCCCTCATTAATGACTACTATACGATTTGGTTACTTAACCTTTTCCCTTATGTAAGCGCATTTTGACGCATCTACAAACCGGGTAGACCCAGACCAGACGGCTCCTATAGGAGCCGTCTGATCAGGGTCTGCTCTGTTTGCTTATAATGTAATATAGATATTGGAGCGTTCTGTTTTACTTTCACCTTGCTTTAAGCAACCACCTGCCCTAAATACCATCTAATTAACACAATTTATTGAGCGTTATAGATATACTGTACTCTAATCTGGTATACCTGTATATACCAAGTGCACTCATATATAATAATTCACGGAGACTACCGAAGATATATATTGAAACCCAGCGTAGTGTGAAACTTTGATAATAGAGGTCAGCAACGTCAGGTAAATCTTGTTAGACTATACCTCTTAATATCTGGAAATGTAAAATACGGATATACAGAAATAGTTATTAGATACATACTTAAAACAAACGAGTTTATAAAATAGTGAACTGAAACAAATAAAATTAATAATGCTCTGTATGTTTCACTTGTATTTTTATCTGCACTTACTTCTGGCGCTCGTGGACACTTTTGTCAGCAGATTGTGGAACGAGAATGTGTCCGGTTTGTTCTCGTCGAACTTGAAATGGTTTTGACGAGTTCCGTTCTGTCGTAGAACTATTTTCACATACAATGCCGCTATTTGAAAGAAACAACTTGACCTGCCCTTCACTTGGTAATCTTTGTTGTCGTGGTACAACAGACCAATGTGCGTCCAGTTGAAGTGATCTGTTATGTCAATAACGAACCGAGCCGAGTTCGAGTATGTACACTGAACTCTAGTAAGCATGCTGTACTCTCGCTTCTTATCGAAGTCAGAAACAAACGCCCCAGCAGTCAGAATTGGGATACCCCAGTACGGACTGAAGCGGGCGACTGGGGCAATGGCATACTCACACACAGGACCGAGGAAAATATTCACCTTGAAGTTCACATGGAAATCAATTGCCGCTAAAGGTCCAAAGGTTTCCGAACATTTCGAGTCTTCGAACTTAAATGTCAAATTGCGTCCATTGAGTAGACCGTCATTATTTACACGCTCCTTGGCAATTTCTATAGCTGGTTTAATCCTCACCATACTCCAGCGATAATCCAAACTCTCCGGCAGGATAACACCAGCAATTATTTCCGAACAAACGCAAGGTCCCGTGAAAAACTTAAGAAACGTTACCAACGCGACCATGTGAACACCGCCATCCCTCATTTTGAAGACAAAATTGTAACCCTCGGCTATTGATGCCGTGATTTAGGCTTGTTATTGTTCTAACGGATGGTTCGAAGACTCATAAGCGTTGTAATAGCATCTATCAGGAATTAAACACGGGTCAGCTCTCTTGGGAATGAGATCGGCTTTAACAGCTTTAGTCTGCCATGGCCATAATGTTGTTCATACTATTCCGGGAATTAATTACGCTTTAAATTTCTACAGAGACCAAAGACAAAATGCCAGATAATAGCTTCTATCACATAAAGCCAATTACCAGCCAAATAATTGGTGTAGCCATTAACACGCATGCATTCAGTACCATTATATAGAGGCCTAATACGAAACTGAACGCAGAGCACACCCCAGAGAGCCTACTGTCAACGCATACAAGATAATGCATATTTCACAGTCAACAGGTTGTCTGAGTCTTATCCTGGTAGCTTTAAATAAGCTTCTCCTTACTGTCGTTCATTTTTTTGTCTCAATTTTAACACTATTTAGCTATTAAATGTCCGTAAAACGTATATAACGTACAGTCCTAAGCAGTATAATGTCAACACGAGCCAGTCTGCAAGCAAGTACTCTGGACGCCTGATATATATCTTAATTCTTTTTCCCGACCAAATGTGTTCTAAAAGTTGTAGACTAAAAGGATTAAATCTTCAAACTAACACTATATATCTATAAGGCAAATGGAGAGGAAGTCACTTAAAATCCAAATAGAAAATAGAATTATCTACATCGAGCCTAGGGCTTTGTTTCTGTTCTTATGTGGAACTTGTTTTCAAAGTAAGGCGAAAATGTCTCTTTCACACCTAATAAATTCCCATAATATGTGCTTTATTTATAGAGTCGATATGACATTAACATGTAAAAAGCATACTGCGAATGAGATTTTATCCCTTAGGATAAACCAAAGCTTGTATAGACAAAACTTGCATAGACAAAACTTGTACAGACAAACTTGTATAGATAAATACTTCTATAGACAAAACTTGTTTAGACAAAACTTGCATAGACAACCTTGTTTAGACGAAACTTCTATAGACAAAACTTGTATAAACAAAACCTGTATAGACAAACTTGTATAGACAAAAGTTGTATAGACAAAACTTCATAACAACGTCCATCAAGTTTATATCCCTTTTAAAGTTATAAATACGAAAATATGCTGTTTATGAAAGTAACCACAATAGAAATAGTCCACGATTCAGCAAAGAAACTGGTTGGTAAATAAGATAAGTTTTAAGCATGTATCTTCCATTTAAACTATTTTGCCTATGCCCATGCCCATGCCCATTTGCATTTGTGATTGCATTAACAAATATCCATTACACAAAACCCGACTAAACGTTCAACTATAGTTCGATTTCGAGCACTGAGCCGTGACTGCACTTTTCTATTTATAGAAGTTGCAACAATTCTAATTTATTGGTAAGTGGACAAAGAGTGTTACAAGTACAAGAAGCTCGTAGTAATCGTGCAGTATTAGTATATATATATATATGCTTATTACAGGTCTGTATAACCACATGTATAGTTCGATTTCGAGTGCTGAGCCTTGTCTGCACTTTTCTATTTATAGAAGTTGCAACCATTCTAATGTATGGGTAAGTGGACAATAATTGTCACAAGAAGCTCGTAGTAATCGTGCAGTATTAGTATATACAGTAAAACCTCTCTATAACGGCCACTAAATTACATCAAATATTTTGTGTTAAAGGCAGATGGCTGCTTAAAGCAAAGTGAAAGTAAAACAGAACGCTCCTATAGGAGCGTTCTGTTTTACTTTCACATTGCTTTAAGCAACCACCTGCTCTAAATACCAACCGATTAACGCAATTTAGTGGCCGTTATAGAGAGGTGTTACTGCATCTGCTTATTACTTGTCTGTATAACCACAGGTAAGTCCGGAACAAATACATGGTTTGTGACGCGTTTTACCTCTACGGGTGGATTGGTCCTAAAAGGTCACAGCTCACGGGTCAAAATCGAACTATAAAAACATCAATCACTTACTGTCCAATTTTGCAGTCCATGTGAAACACTGACAATCTCATTTTTTGCACATATTTCAATAGGCTTGATACCAATATACCAAAATGCTTACAATTTATATAAGTGTTCATGAACTAAATATTGCATCCAGTAGCCATGGTAACTGAACGTAATACAATATTTTGAACGTTCTCTTGTGTGTCCTTATTTGTGAAAGTTTTATCATTTATATGTATGAAACGGACCCTTATGAAAATCCGCCAGATATTCAAAGAGATGCGGCAGCTATTCCGTGTCTACCCAGTTTGCGAGGCAATAATTCTTATTTTTCATGAGAGCAGCTCATATTACACCACTTGTTTGCCATGAATACCAGTGTAAGCTTGAAACCTATGTCTGCTGGTCGAATACACGTACTGCTTTAATGTATATTGAGTGAATCTAATTTTCAATTTGAGCCGTCCTTCTAAAAAATTCGTTTTGCTTATGTGATTTTCGACAAATAATTTATAGAAAAAAATCGTAGGTAAAACAAACAATACTGATTCTTATCGGGTCTCACTAGGAATCCCTCTGATCCAGGTCTATCTTTTTTCATCACATTCTGTTTTAACCCTTTCCTCCATAAAAACGCCTTTCTACACCACTGCAGAAATCACCTGTTGAAACCATTGTGATAAATAGAGCCTTTGCTGCTATAGGAGCAAATGCTCTATTTATCACAATGGTTTCAAACTACAAAATTCTAAAGTTTTCCTTTTCTCTAGTTAATGCTCCTTTTCGGTAGATTTATTCAAAGTGGTTGGATCTAAAAAAGCCTATGGAGGGAATGTGTGAATTAATTGACACTTGCAACAAATTTGTTAACCGAGCAAGAGATAATGGAGCGTACTCAAATATTAAAATCGTTCTTTCTCCGCCAAGTCAAATGTTGTGACCACTCTTCGATCCCAGTCGAAAAAGTGGTCGCAGCATAGGGCATGGTGGGTGAATAAAGAAGTCATTCGTGAAAATGCTTTGATTAACGCATCTTATCTGAGCCCCTGTGTTAAAGTTAAAGGCGTGAAAGCTACATGACACAAGCAAGTACAAGAAAACAGAGTCAGTAAGTACATGTACCAGAATACAGAGTCAGTGAGTACCAGAATACAGAATGAGTAAGTACCAAAATACAGATTCATTAAGTACCAGAATACAGTCAGTAAGTACCAGAATACAGAGTCATTAAGTACCAGGGTATAGAGCCAGTAAGTACCAGAATACAGAGTCAGTAAGGACCAGACTACAGAGTCATTAAGTACCAGAATATAGAGTGATTAAGTACCAGAATACAGAATCAGTAAGTACCAGAATACAGAGTCAATAAGTACTAGAATGCTGAGTCATTAAGTACCAGAGTATAGAGTCAGTAAGTACCAGAATAAAGAGTCAGTAAGTACCAGAATATATAGTCAAACAACATCAGAATACAGAGTCAGTAAATACCAGAATACAGAGACAGTAAGTACCAGAATACAGAGTCAGTAAGTACCAGAATACAGAATCAGTAAGTACCACAATACAGAGTCAGTAAGTACCAGAATACAGAGTCAGTAAGTACAAATGTACCAGAATACAGAGTCAGTATTTACCAGAATACAGAATCAGTAAGTACATGTACCAGAATACAGAGTCAGTAAGTACCAGAATACAGAGTTATTAAGTACCAGAATACAGAGCCAGTAAGTACCAGAATACAGATTTATTAAGTACCAGAATACAGAGTCATTAAGTACCAGAATACAGAGTCATTAAGTACAAGAATACAGAGTCAGTAAGTACCAGAATACAGAGTTATTAAGTACCAGAATAAATAGTTATTAGGTACCAGAATACAGAGTCAGTAGGTACCAGAATACAGAGTCAGTAAGTACCAGAATACAGAGTCAGTAAGTACCAGAATGCAGAGCCAGCAAGTATATCATGAGAATCTTCATAAGATACAGAAGGAAAAAAACCCGACCCTGGTTATTACACAAAGAGAACGTTTGTAACGTTAATTGGGTGATTTTGATAATTAAATATGAAATGATTCTGATAAGTTAAACGATAGATATCCAAAATCATGTATATCAACTCAATCAACACGCTAACATCCGAGGTGATAATCTCTCGAACAGACACACTTTTAAATTACAGAGAAACACACACTATATCAATAAAACCAACGCTAAAAAGATACTGTTTCAATCTCTGAATTAATAACTATTCGTTAAAACCCAATTTAACCCATTCCCTCATATTGACGACTTTTGACGACTCTGTAAAAGTCAATTTGTGAAACCATTGTGATAAATAGAGCATTTGCTCCCATAGGAGCAAATGCTCTATTTATCACAATGGTTTCAAACTACAAAATTCTAAAAATGTTTCCTTTTCTCTAGTTAATGCTCCTTTTCGGTAGATTTATTCAAAGTGGTTGGATCAAAAAATAGCCTATGAGGTAAATGGGTTAAAAGAAACTATTGAATCATAATAAACAGTTTCACGAGAAACTTGTCCACTTCCGTTTCGAAAATTAGACACAAACAAATACTTCAAATCAAAATCCAGTGATGAAGTCACGATGTTTCATTATTCTTTCTTTCGCAATCTGGAAGTTCGTTTATATATAGGAATCTGTCGCTATTCCCTCGCGACCTGACAATAAACCCCGTGCAAACTTGATAGTTGATGAAAAACATGCTGTAACAAAACACAGAAATTCCATATTGTGATTGTAAGTTTTCGACAAGTCTAAAATCGGTGTCATGGTAACGACATTAATATATGTATTATGGCCACAATTACATGGTTTGTAAAATATTCAACATCTGCCATCATGATTAGGATAATAGGTAGCTAGTTGCCGTCACCACATATGTCATATATAATCACAAAACCTTTGTTTTGAAAATTATACCGCTTGAAAGCAAACGTTGTGTAATGTAAACATGAGAATTTAAGTAGCATGCGTCGTTTCTCGGAGGTGTGCCAAATTATTCCCATGGCAACGCATTATGGGACTCCTCTACGAGCTTTAATTCTGTCTCCAGAGAAATATGAAATATACTTTAAGTTAACAAAATTGAATATTCTCTCCTGCAAATGCAGTTAATACTTATATGCTGTTTTTATCCTCACATATCTTCAGGTCTTCAGTTCTTTATCATTACATACGGTTTAACGATCTTAACTTTTAGCCTGTCACAGACACAGTTAGCCTGTCACAGACACAGTTAGCCTGTCACATACACACTTAGCATGTGACAGACACAATTAGCGTGTTTATATGTTAGCCTGTCACAGACACAAAATGTCAGAGATACAGTTGGAATGTCACAAACATACAGTTAGCATGTCACAGACACAGTTAGCCTGTCACAGACACAGTTATCATGTCTGTGTGTAGGCCTGTCACAGACACAGTTAGCCTGTCACGGACACAGTTAGCTTGGTACAGACACAGTTAGTCAGTCACAGACACATCTAGCCTGTCACAGACACAGTTAGCCTGTCTGTGTGTTTTATCTCCTAGGCAGGGGCGCTGATATGTTGCTTTATATGTCTATAAAGATTTTTTTCTCCAGAACAATAACGTCTCGAGCAATTATATTTTGTACGTATTATGTGCAAATGGTCCACTAACACGATTGTTCAAATATTTGCATTGAGTTCAAATTGACCCCATTCTTCGGGCTTCCCTAATGTACCAGAATATAAAGGACAGTCATTGAAAACCTGCTCAAGAACGTTGAGACATAGAGCATTCGCATTTAGTATGTGCCTTGTACCTGGCCACAATACCAGGCCTTATAGACATAGACCGGCCACAATACCAGGTCATAGACATAGACCAGCCACAATACCAGGTCATAGACATCGACCACACACTACACCTGGTTATATACGTAGACACGTCACCTTTCACTGACATACCAGCCACCATACAAGATCATACACATAGACAAGCCACATTATCAGATCATAGTCATAGACTAGTCACAATACCAGGTCATAGATATAGACCACCCGCCATACCAGATCATAGAAATTGACAAGCCACTACACCATTTCATAGATATTGCAGGTGGCGGTGGTCTAGTGGTAACTCGCTTGACTATCAGTCCGGAGGTCCGGGGTTCAAATCCCGGTCCCTCCCGGAAATTTCAGAGACGCTTTTCCGTGTCTCCCACCCGCACATCCTCTCCACCCAGTGGTTAAAATGGGTATCTGTGAGGGTCACTCGCCGGTACTGCGGCTGCATGATTGCGCCATATGTTAGCAGTGCTCAATATTGCAGGCCAATGACTCAATGACCAGGGGAGTAAATGTACAGTCGGCTGAGCGGTCAATCGGACTGAAAGTAGGCTATAACTAGGTACTTTTTTTATTGACCGGCCACCACACCATTCATAGATAAAAACCAGCCATACCACGTCATAGATACAGACCAGCCACATTACCACGTCATAGTTATAAACCAGCCCCCATACTACGTCATATATATAGACCAGCCACCATATCGTGCATAGATATAACCCAGCCTGACAATAACACGTCATAAATAGAGACCAGCCACCATGCTATTCATACATACATGTATAAACCAGCTTCCATACTACGTCATTGATATATACCGACTACCATACCAGGTCATAGATATAAACCAGCCACTATACTATGTCATATATATAGACTAGGTACCACACCGCGTCATAGATATAGACCAGCTAGCATACCATGTCATATATATAGAGCAGGTACTATACCAAGTCATAGATATAGACCAGCTATATCTACCATACCACGCCATTGATATAGACCAATCACCATACTACATTATAGATATTTATCACATAATCAGCCGTGTGGATTTGCCGAAACAGAGTGCTGTAAATCGCGGAAATGCACAAGTGTATATGTTATGCAAATGAGCAGTTGGAATCCGGCTGTAATACGCAGTAAACAATAGCCGAGTTAGCAGTCAGATATAGACTGTTTCATTTTCTATGGGACTTTTAGGGTTATGTGATAAAAAGAATCTTACATTCGCGTTCATTACAAATTGTTTTCATAAAACACGTTTACGAAAATGAATAGAACACTCGCTAAAGTTCGTGTTTGATCTAAAATCAGACATAATGTTTATAATGTTTTACATACAGTGGCAAATAATTCTATAATTTACAACTATGATATGCAAATGCTTTTTCTCCAAACAACTTTCGATCCTGTGCCAGTGTTCTCAACAAAACAGTTCCTTGTAAAACGGCGCCTTTATAAAACACATGTTTGATAAGAAATTATTGCAGACCTCTCTTTGGCTTTCTTTTTAAAGAGATCCAACTTGTATATTTAAGTTGCGCTGTCAGACACTGTGACCAAGAATCATCAGCGCATCACAGACCAAGTGTCGGGCCAGTGTTGGTGGTTTGACTTACAACGTATACTGCAATTTTTAACCCATTACCTCATAGGCTATTTTTAGACTCTTGAATAAACCTACCTAAAGAAGCATTAACTAGAGAAAAGGGAAATCTTAGAATTGTGTAGTTCTGAAACCATTGTGATAAATAGAGCATTTGCTCCTATGGAGCAAATGCTATATTTTTCACAATGGTTTCAGAGAATGATTTTTACAGAGGCGTCAAATGACGGCAATGTGAGGGAATGGGTTAGAATCAATCTTGAAACAGTTTGGAATCTAACGAGACAACTGGTCTTGCTTTAAACTATACTGAGCTGTTGTCTTGGAAAATGGCTCTGAATGTATCATAAACCTCATAGGCTATTTTTAGACTCTTTGAATAAACCTACCCAAAAGGAGCATTAACTAGAGAAAAGGGCTCTGTTCTTGCTTTAAACTATAATGAGCTACTCTGAATGTATCGCAAAAAGTGCAGACCCATATTGACGCTGTATGGAAAGGTAGTAAAAACTACCACATTATAATGACGAGCGCCAAACAGTGCAGACCCATATTGACGCTGTATGGAAAGGTAGTTAAACTACCACATACTATGACGAGCGCCAAACAATGCATACCTATTCCCAGACAGCAACTCATTTGTAATTCCTAACATACTGTAGTCTCACCAACTAACTCTAGTTACAGTAGAACTTGTCTTAAGCGGCCGTTAAAAAGAATTTTTAAAACAGGTAGTACAGTAAAACCTCTCTATAACGGCCACTAAATTGTGTAAATTAGTTGGTATTTAGGGCAAGTGGCTGCTTAAAGCAAGGTGACAGTATAACAGAACGCTCCTACAGGAGCGTCCTGTTTTACTTTCACTTTGCTCTAAGCAACCACCTGCCTTTAACAAAAATACTTAATGCAATTTAGTTGTCGTTATAGAGAGGTTTTACTGTACCTTAATGCAGGATAAAAGTAATATAGAAAACTCATATTGTATCACATTTGCCTGTATCAAGCAACCATCTTAACCCATTACCTCATAGGCTATTTTTAGATACAACCTCTTTGAATAAATCTACCGAAAAGGGGCATTAATTAGAGAAAAGAAAAATTCTAGAATTTATAGTTTGGAATCATTGCGATAAAAAGAGCATTTGCTCCTATAGGAGCAGATGCTCTATTTATCAGAATGGTTTCACAAAGTGACTTTTACAGAGTCGTCAAAAGTCGTCAATATGAGGGAAAGGGTTAACCCATTCCCTCATATTGACGCCTTTTGACGCCTCTGCATAAGTCACTTTGTGAAACCATTGTGATAAATAGAGCATTTGCTCCTATAGGAGCAAATGCTCTATTTATCACAATGGTTTCAAACTACAAAATTCTAAAATTTTCCATTTCTCCAGTTAATGCTCCTTTTCGGTAGATTTATTCAAAGAGGTTGGATCTAAAAATAGCCTATGAGGTAATGGGTTAAAACAGTTTCAAAAGTAATGCGGTTAAAAGATCTGCCCCATCTGGTATGGGACATCGTTGCATCATTGCCAAATTGCTACGCGAGAAACCATGAATATGATAGTGTTCAACTAAAGATACATTGTTCCACGTACAACAAATGATCACAATCCGCCAACAATAGGTACGTGGGTCTTATCAGTGCAGTTTGTTTTGGGTATTAACATCTGCCGAGTGCCGAGGGATGGTTCTTGTTTCGAGCACATATGTCGAGGAAAGCAGCATTGGTAAACAATATTCTAGTAAAACGACAACCTGGTATCGTTCTTTTCAAGTAGTTTATCCACACATCTGTTGTTTACATGTACATAACGTCGGTAAAACAGCGCGTGAGCACGCGCATTGAATTATTAATACATGTGTTTGGGACTAAACCAGTACCACCACACTTTGCGCTATATCCCTTAACGTTTAATAACATCTTATAGAATGGCAAATAGATATAATTTAGATAAATAAGGTTATATACTTGGGAAATCATAACGTACGATTTGCTTGAGTTACTTTGTGAATATACAGAAAACTGCACACACTTCGCGAATGCACAAAACAGTGTCTTTACTACATGTATATGCAAATGCATTGTTAGGAAACTTTATATTTAGATCGCTCTACATGTGTGCTTGGACGTTATTCTCTACCTGAAACAATACGTTATGCTTTTATATGCAGTTCTAACCCAGTTCTTAGATGAGTTAATGCAGATGACGAAATCAACCAACTACGCTTGTTCGTGACAAATATTTTCCATGCATTTACGTGCTGGCATTCCATGTAACCAATTTCTGATTAAGTTTTTCTGATATTCAATATGCATAGATATGCCAATAAAAGATATACTCTGTCCGTTTTTATATAAATATTTCAACATAATACGTGAAACACGTGTTGATATTATTATCTGCCATTCTATATACTTCCTGGTAAATACAACTAATAGCTTAATACCGGTAAATACAACTAATAGTTGAATACTGGTAAATACAACTGATGGCTGAATACTGGTAAATACAACTAATAGCTGAATACTGGTAAATACAACTAATAGCTGAATACTGGTAAATACAACTAATCCTGGTAAATACAACTGAATTCTGCTAAAACAACTAATAGCTGAATGCTGGTAAATACAATGAATACTGGTAAATACAACTGAATACTGCTGAAAACAACTAATAGCTAAATACTGGTAAATACAACGGAATACTGGTAAATACAACTGAATACTGCTAAAAACAACTTATAGCTGAATACTGGTAAATACCACTGATAGCTAAATACTGGTAAATACAGGATGTCCCAGAAAAAATGCAACCCATTTTCAATTTCCTATTACTCTAAATCTATTTAACTGATAGAAAAGATTTATATACCAGTTTTTAGGTACAGCAGTGGTTCACATTTGTGTAAAATTACAGCTTAAATGCTTGTTTAGATTTTGAGATACTGCGTAAATACTGAAGGCACCCTGTTTTCACTTTTCCCAGAAATTAGAATTTCGTAATATATTGACCCTGTTGATTGTATATTGTTTAGCGGATAACCAATACAACCCGTTTTGTACCCAGAATAATACTTACATGTGTGTTGATGACTTTTGTCACATCATAGTATTAAATATTCCACTTTTACGGTACTTTTAGTTTTTAACGAATAATTCAGGCTCGTACAATTTATGCACAGATAAACAGATACATATTTTATCTTATTGCATATGTTCAGAGAATACAAACAATTCTTAAAGTGTTAAGCAGTCAATGAAAATATAGAGTCGTTTAACTGGCAGGACTCTCAAAACAGATTATCTTTTGAACAGTATTGCAGTACTTGTTGAAATAATAATCACTTAAACCATAATTTATTTATTGATTTTCTTGAACAGTTGATAACGTATTACTTTAGTATTTCTGTGATGTAAATTTATTAGGGCTTCAGATAATTAAATGAGATCACATTAGATGGAATTATTAAGCTGTTAATATTTTCCACTAAATATAATATTTTACAAGTGTATTACAGAACTTTACATTTGTTTCAAGGTAATTTGTTTTAATAAACATTGGTGACACATTTTGTGATGAATAAATGAGATAAAATGCCAAATTATTTTCAAATATACTTATCATATCCATAATCCTATTTCTGGGAAAAGTGAAAACAGGGTACCTTCAATATTTACACAATATCTCAAAATGTATAAAAGCATTGAAGCTGTAATTTTACACAAATGTGAACCACAGTTGTACCTAAAAACCGGTATATAAAACTGTTCTTTCGGTTGAATAGATTTAGAGTAATAAGGAATTGAAATTGGGTTGCATTTTTTCTGGGACATCCTGTACAACGGACAGGTGAATACTGATAAATAATACTAATAGCTGAATACTGCGAAATCCTTGGAAAATCGTCGCTTTTCTGAGAGACAGGAGTGAGTGAGTTGGGTTTAACGTCCGACCAAAAGTATTTCAGTTATTTGCAGACGGCACCCGCATGAGACAATTGAGAGACAGGAAGCTTTGTTGATAGTTATGGAAATATTTGACCACCACTATGCATATCAATGAGGCACCATTCAAAAGAGAAACAGTGCAACAGAACGTCTAGCAAGTATTTGTTGAACTACCTGTACATGAAGTATGTCAGATATACTCAATACATACTTACAACACAATCCGCTGAATGGCAAACGTGTTTCCGTTGATTTCCGTAGGAATAAAGCTTTCTCATTCCTTTTTGAAACTAACAAATCTTTCCTTACCCTACTTTGCAGCGAGTGTAAATGAATTTGTTATGTAAAGTTTGCGACAATATGAACATATTACATCAAGATCAAACATCTGCATGAGATATCTGATACAGAAAAGGGTCAGTTATGTTTGTTTATGGTATACTATAAATCATATACATGTACAGTTGAACTTCGATAACTCGAACTTGAAGGAACCATACAAATTAGCTCGATATAAAAGTTCGAGTCATCCTATTTCTAACCTGAACAATTTCTCAGAACACCAGTTTAATAAAGGTCTAAAGTAATGTTAAAGCTCCTGTGGGAGCTTTCAACATGACTTGAGACCTGTATTAAGCTGTCACACGTGTTTCCAGATATCTGTAGCGATACATTTTAGAGCAATTATGTATTGTAAGTTTAGGAAGGATCGAACTTGTTGTTCGAGTTATCCCGAAGTTTGAGTTATCCGAACTCGAGATATCGAAGTTCAACTGTATAGTATTATGCACCTTCAAACAAATCAAAATAATTGGTATTCATAATGGCATTATTTGTTAACCTTTTCACCGCCGCAAACGCATAAATACACCACGACAAATAGTGCAAGGCGGCGTCTGGTCAGGGACTTCACTTTTTTGTCTCAATCTCTATTTCTATATATGTGCTTTATTCCTTTGAAGTTTGCATTTATATATCTCATTTCCTTATTTTACTGAATGATTTGCAGACGACAATTAGACAAATTTGCGCCGAAAGGGTTAAAAATATTTACAAAGTAAAGGATTAATTAGATGATCTATAATGGCATATAAACAAACGGCACTTCAGACTCCTATATGGGCTGTCGGACTGGGGTCTACTCTGTCAACCTTTCTCTATCAGGTAAAGAGTAAATTCATATCCTGTCAATAGACAGTCGATAAGTGAAAAAAAGTCATGTCAACCGGGCCAGTCCACGGGTAATGGAATATATGTGTACGATGTTGAATATACAGCAACACATCTAGTGCTAGAGATGGTTCATCGTCTCAGACATATCCTTAGGGAATAAAGTGACAGTAAACAACATTAAATGAATGGACTTTACTTTATATTGTTTGGTGGACTGAAGAAATACTTGTGGGACATCTGTGGTCGAGTGGTTATGGTATTTGATGGAAGTCCCAATGTTGACAGTGCCTGAAGGAGGGAGTTATGGTATCGAGAAGTGTCCTCTATAAACCCCAATGTTTACAATGTCTGAAGGAGGGGGTTATGGTACATGTATCAACTTCAAGAAGTGTCCTCTATAAATCCAAATGTTGACAATGTCTGAAGGAGGGAGTTATGGTATCGAGAAGTGTCCTCTTTAAATCCCAATGTTGACAGTGTCTGAAGGAGGGGTTATGTATCGACAGATGTCCTCTATAAGTCCCAATGTTGACAGTGTCTGGAGTAGGGCTATGGTACATGTATCGACAGAAGTCCTCTATAAGTCCCAATGTTAACAGTGCCTAGAGTAGGACTATGGTATCGAAATAGATTATCCATGAGTACGAATGTTGCAAGTGTTTGGAGAAAAACATTGAATAGCTGTTTGGTTGTAAGTTTTTTTTGTACAATCCTAATACATTTTACATATTAGATCCATGCACCAAACTAACATGTATGAGAATATTCGTTTGTTTTGGGTCTGAGAATAAGGGCTGGTGACGATCCAAAACCATGGTTTAGCAAAGGCGTGAAATTCAGTAACGAAGATTGTTCATCACTGAGGTGTCTTCTGCCAGGTATAGATCCACCTAATTTCGAAATGGACACTTGCTGTCCACAAAGTTGAAACGTGAATAAATCTGCACTGAGAATAATCGATAAAATGTAATCAAATAACTTTTCTCCTGAGAGATTACTGCAAACTCGGAAGAACATATGGCCATATACAATGTCAGACGCATGCACAGTGATAGCAAACTGCACACAGCACCTAAATACGGGCGCTGGGATTTTGGTAAACAAGGCAGACCTTGACTAGACACAACAATTAGGAAATCAATGATGAAATGGGTTTTTTATATTTCTCCGCCATGGACTGGCTGAAAAAGGGGATATTTGGATATTTGGATATCATACTTGGAGAATGTGTAGAGATCTGAAAACTAAGTATATCGCGGTCAATTGGAGAGATAATGGCTTCATACTGCTACCAACCCCGGACACAATGCGTCCAATGCAATTAGACGCCGGACTAAACATTACAGTACACGGCACTTAACACCACCAGAAACTGCACTCGACAATATCAGACACCACGCTAAGCGTCACTAGACACCATACTGAACACCACCAGATACTGCAATCAACAACATCGGACACCACGCTAAGCGTCACTAGACACCATACTCAACACCACCAGATACTGCACTCAACAACATCGGACACCACGCTACGCGTCACTAGATACAATGTACCACAATCAACACCACCAGATACGCGTCACTAGATACCACACTCAACACCACCAGAAAAGCTACTATCTGCGAGCATGCTAGTATCTGCGAGCATGCCAGTGTCTGCGAGCATGCTAGTGTCTGTGAGCATGCTAGTGTCTGTGTGCATGCTAGTATCTGCGAGCATGCTAGTGTCTGTGAGCATGATAGTGTATGTGAGCATGCTAGTATCTGCGAGCATGCTAGTATCTGCGAGCATGCTAGTATCTGCGAGCATGCCAGTGTATGTGAGCATGTTAGTGTCTCCGAGCATGCTAGTGTCTGCGAGCATGCTAGTGTCTGTGAGCATGCTAGTATCTGTGAGCACGCTAGTATCTGTGAGCACGCTAGTATCTGTGAGCATGCTAGTATATGTGAGCATACTAGTATCTGTGAGCATGCTAGTATCTGTGAGCATGCTAGTATCTGAGAGCATGCTAGTATCTGTGAGCATGCTAATATCTGTGAGCATGCTAGTGTCTTTGAGCATGCCAGTATCTGTGAGCATGCTAGTATCTGTGAGCATGCTAGTATCTGCGAGCATGCCAGTGTCTATGTGCATACCAATGAGAGTATTTTAGTGTTCGTGAACATTCAAGTCCCCTTGAATATATGCTAGTATAAGCATCTTAGTGCTCGTTAGCATGGTGATATTCGTGAGAAAATGCTTATCTTAGTGAACATGCTAATATCAGCGAGCATGCTAATATAAGTGCGCATGCTAATATCCGTGAGTACATGTATGCTAATGTCGATGAACATGCTAATATCAGTAAGCATGCTTATCAGTGAGAATGCTAATATCAGTGAGAATGCTTGTGGCTAGTGTCCGTGAGCTACAGACACAGTCCAGCAGTTTGCGTTCGGGTTATTTTATAGATTAGAACCCTTTACTGTATGGATATTCATGTAAAATATATTCACATGAATATTAACCCTTCGCTTGCTATTCACGTCAATATACCTACCTGTAAATAGTGCAGACCCTGATGAGACAGCTCCTGCAGGAGCTGTCTCATCAGGGTCTGCACTATTTAGAAGTTGCTTGTGCAGCCAGCACACTCCACAGCAGTGATTGCACAGCGAAATACTTGTACACGGTGAAGATATATGTAATTATACAACAGGGCACTGGTAAAGAAGGAGAAATGTGTTTTAAAATTCAGCAAGCGAAGGGTTAATCAGATTATATGAACACAGGAGCTGTTAGCAAGGCACTGACCGTGGACTCAGCTTTATATTATATTATAATCCAACAGATCACATTCTAGGGATAGCATGCTGTAGAATAGTTTATTTTGCTCGTTTTATTGAATGTTACAGATACCGCAATATCAGTTCACTGACTCAAGTCAACTATGATTTTTTTGTATTTATAAATTACGGATTGGGGAGCGTGTTATCAACATCGAAAGCTGATGTTATATTTTACGATTAATTTCATGCCTGTTGCTGAATTTTTTTCAAATGAATTTAATCAGTTTCGCAAGGAAACGAGGCTAAAACGAAATATAATTTATGAGATCAATTACGTCTAAAAAACTATGCATTGATGCACACGAAACAAATGAATCTCTTCAACGCGGAATGTCAGGAGAGTTACACGACCTAGCTGTGTCACGCGGAATGTCAAAAGAGTTACACGACCAATCTGTGTCACGCGGAATGTCAGAAAGATTCAATGTGACCGTGACGCTGAATGTCAGGAGAGTTACACGACCAAGCTGTGCCACGCAGAATGCCAGAAGAGTTTCACGAGCAAGCTGTGCCACGAAGAATGTCAGAAGATTTACACGAGCAAGCTGCGTCACGCGGAATGTCAGAAGAGTTACACGAGCAAGCTGCACCACGCGGAATGTCAGAAGAGTTACACGAGCAAGCTGCGTCACGCGGAATGTCAGGAGAGTTACACGAGCAAGCTGCGTCACGTGGGATGTCAGAAGAGTTACACGAGAAAGTTGTGTTACGCAGAATGTCAGAAGAGTTACACGAGCATGCTGCCTCACGTGGAATGTCAGAAGAGTTACACGAGAAAGCGCGTAGCGCGGTATACCAGAAGAAATACACGAGTAAGCTGTGTCAAATGAATTATAGAAGATTTGAAAAGTAGAAAACGATGTACAAGTGTCTTCTTCTTAAGGGAATTTACAAATATGAAAACAAAAATATACAAGATAACAAGCAGAAAGATATTTACATACTGGCGATTGTATAATTCATATGCTCTAGAGCTACTATGCACTTATCCTATTAATATGACAATACACACTGTCTCTCTTTCTCGCTGTCTCTCTGTCTCACGGTCTCTCTTTCTCTCTCTTTCTCTGTATATGTGTGTGTCTGTCTATTATATCAAAATACTACCCTTTTAACTAGAACACAACCTTTCAGCATTTGATTCCAGTTCCTCAAACAAATTTCATACTCCTCTTTGGATACACTAATCAGAAACTGGTAAACTGCAGATTCCAGCGCACTTCTGAGCCTTTAACTTCTATACAAGATAGGTGCTTTTTCAATTTCGGAAAGAGAAAATATCGCACGGGGCCAGGTCTGGGATGTATGGAGGGTGTGGTAATACATTGATCTTTTCAGACTTCAAAACTGGACAACAGTTGATGATTTATGGGACATTGTCTTGTAACAAATGGACCAGGTGCAGTCCTGTTTTAGGACGTAATTTGTCTTTTTTGTTCGCATTATTTCCAAAACCACACTCTTGTAGAAGCTTTCAGAAACATCCCTACATTTAGGAACAGCAGTTTGCATGCTTGGTCCACTATTTCTAAAGACACTTGTGAATAACACCTTCTTTGCAGTCAGTGTTCGTTGTTTAGCAATACTGGGCCTTTTGGCAAGTTTCAAAGCCTATATATTGTTGTCAACCTTCCAATTAGACTCATAAAAATGGACCCATGTCTCATCAATCGTTATGACACTATCAAATCACTATCAAATACCCTTTTCCGAATTTTTGAGTGTTTCTACAGCAGTTTCTTAGGCATATGTAACATTATATGTTTCTGCTCGTCAGGGAGTAAATGTGGGATCCAGCTAGCTCTTATTTTTCTTATCTTAAGAATTTTCTTCAGAATGAAGTGGACATAATTATGCTAAACCCAAGTGTGTCATTTGTGCTAGTTGTCTGACAGTGATACGCGCATCTTTCTCAGTGATTGGCTTGATTTCATTGATGTTCCATTTGATAACTGCATACCTAGGTCTTCCTGAATTAAGGGGACATCTTTGACCGATTCGTAAACAGAACGAAATTAAGTAGACCACCAATAAAACGTGGAAAATGACATTCGTTTTCCCCCGTAAACAGCCCATATCGCATCATGTATATTTTTGACGCTCAATCTCAACTTACATTCTCAATCCCGTACTTCATTCTCAGTGTTGTTATACCTTCTGATCCTCCGAGATCATGCATTTCAGTACTTCTTGGTCTGAAAATTGAATACCGCTTAAGCCGGTGCTAGGGGCGTGAGCAGTGTTGCACTTTCAATTACTGTTCATGAACAGACTCAATAAACCCGAGTCTGCAATTTTCTCTTTTTGTGTTGCAATTTTTGCTCTCGGGGGATCAGCTCCCTTCAGAATTTACAGTAGGCTTTTATATAATCCCTGATTTCAGCAACATTTTCTGTTCGTTTTCTAACCATATTCAATACAGTGTATGAACACACCTGCGAACAATTAAAATTGCAAAGGAACCGGTTTGTTGAACTTCGTTATCACGAACTCAGATAACTCGAACTTCGGGATAACTCGAACTTAAAGTTCGATCCTTCCAAAATCTTACAATACAAAATTGCTCTAAAATGTATCACTACGCATATCTAGAAACACATTTCACAGCTTAATGCAGGTCTACAGTAATTCTGAAAGCTCCTACAGGAGCTTTCAGCATTACTGTTGACCTGCATTAAGCTATGGACTTGAGAAATTGTCCAGATTAGCAAATGGATAACTCGACCTTCCGTTATCTCGAACAAAGTTATATAGTGCCTTGAAGTTCGAGATATCGAAGTTCAACTGTATATTTATACACATAGTACATCGATGAGCGGTGAACCAGTTCGTACAGGTTTTATATTCGAGTATACAGTGCGTTTACACAAGTTTCCGAACATTTCTGTTGTTTTTTGTTGTTGTTTTTTTACGTCGCTTTTAACAGTATTTCAGTTATACATGTATCACGACGTCGGTTTTAACAGTATTTCAGTCATATCACGAAGTCCAGCTAATTAAAGGCGAATACCACATATGTTCTTCTGTGCACGGAACACATTGCATTATTCCGTGCACAGAAGAACATCCAGGTAGAACCACCGACCTACCGCAAAGCCAGCAGGAAGGCTTCCTCACATGAAAAATCGACATGCCCAGACCGGGATTCGAACCCACAACGATGAGGGGCTAAGCGATTGTCAGTCGAGGACCATAACCACTCGGCCACGGAGGTCTAATCACTCCTCGTAAACATTAACCCCGTTTCCTAATTATAATGTAATATAACTTTATGATTGCACTATATATTTTATAATAGCAAATGAACAAGAAAATGTTTTGAGGTGGCGGAAACTGGAACATCATATTTATCAGCAAACACAGCAGACCTTGATTACAAGGCAGGTGCGGATCCAGGATTTCAGATGGGGGGAGGGTATAAGTTTTGGAGGGGGCGTTTTTTATGTTTGATGACATAACTAAATAGTCTGTTTGTAATACATGTTGAAAAAGAGCTGTGTTAAAGCAAGGCGAAAAAGAGCTGTGTTAAAGCAAGGTGAAAGTAAAACAGAACGCTCCTACAGGCTTTAGACAGCCACCTGCTCTAAATACCAACTAGTTAACACAATTTAGTGGACTGTCTGGTCTGGGTCTACATTGTGTACAACTCCTACACGGACTTCAGATATGAGGCTACCTATTTACAACTCGCACACTGACTGTAGTATATGGGTCTACATGCTTTACAACTCCTAAATGCACTACTCGTTATAAAGTCCTACAATGACGGCCTGATCTGGTGATATTCTGTTTGTGATTTCTACAGGGACAGCCTCAGCTAGGTCTACCCTATTTACAAATGTGTAAATATTTGCCTTCACCACCTTAAATGGTACAGCATCAGGACGTGACGTAAGGGGATACATTGATGTACCAGACTTGAAGGGTTTAGATGTACAAGGCTTTCTAATCCTTATTCATTTGAGATAATTTTGTTTGTACATGTACATGTACATATTCAACTGCGACAGTTTTCCTCCAAAAGCACATTTATAACTGTTATATTTTTGTCTCCAGCAGTCCATGTACAGCTTCGACAGTTTTGTCTCCCAAACGCACATTTCTAACTGACAGTTTTGTCTCCAACAGTCCTTGCACAACTTCGACATTTTTGTCTCCAAATGCACATTATAACTGTGACAGCTTTTTCTCCATCAGTCCATGTACAACTCCGACAGTTTTGTCTCCAGATATACATGTACAACTGACACAGTTTTTTCTTTCCATATATAACTGCGACAGTTTGTATCCACATGTACACAGAAAGGTTGTGGGCTAACAGTTGTCCTGTAGTTTAGATACTAATAACACATTCCTAGTGTTGTTTTAACTGGATCAGTTTTTGATGATGTAGATCAAGATTAGATGTCTCATCGATAAAGGAATGGTTTTCGAAATACAGCAGAACCTCTCGAATGCGACCACTTAATAAATAAATATGGGTCTTAAGAGCAGGTGGTTGCTTAATGTAGGACAAACGTAATGTAGAAAGCTCCTAAAGGAGCTTAATGCAGGACAAAAGTAATGCAGAAAGCTCATAGAGGAGCTTTCTGCATTACTTTTGTCCTGCATTAAACAACAACCTGCATTTAGCAACTAGAATTATACCTCTTTTAGATGGTCGCATTAGCGGGGTTTAACTGTATTAGTAATGAGGGGTCTCATCAAGATAGAAATGGTTTTTGAACTTTTGTTATGTATTGGAAATGAAATTGCATGAACCTCGAGTTTCAAAGCCTTACACAGACAGTAGTCGTAACAGATGAAAGAGTTAAATAGTATAATGCTTTCTCAACCCACGGTACGATTGTGTTTAAGATATTTGTATAAGAGTCTACTCGGTCTCGATAATTTGTTTCCATAGAGATATCCCTTGTGAATTACAATACAACTGGTTTTGAGAATCATGCAAATATCACACGCGAATTGTCAGCGAATTCAGCGAATTCGGGGGATTTTTTTATATTGTCATCTCATTTTCCTTGTTTTGCTTCTTCATCCATTAACCACAATTCAAGTTACACTTTAGGATATTTTAAAACGTTGTTCGGTTTAAGCCACACTTAGACGTGTGATCTTTTCTCTCTAACAATGAAGAAGTTAGACATTTAACCCGGGTTTCAAATATTTGTAAAATAGACTTTAATGCTGTAAGCAAATACAGTAAAACCTCTCTATAACGTCCACTAAATAGCATCAATTATTCTGTGTTAAAGGCAGCAGGCTGCTTAAAGTAAGGTGAAAGTAAAACAGAACGCTCCTATAGGAGCGTTCTGTTTTACTTTCACCTTGCTTTAAGCAACCGCCTGTCCTAAATATCAACTAATTAACATAATTTAGTGGCCGTTATTGAGAGGTTTTTAAACTTTTACTGTAAATACTTATATTATCCTCTTCTCCTCTATTCCCCTTGATGTAAAATAGTGAAAAGCAACAAATCAGTCGTAAATTACAGGATATTTCAAACTCGGTAGAGGCGTCGAGTCAACAACATATTTCAAACACGCTCAAGCCTCGAGACACAAATCAAACCAGCTAAAAAGCGTCCGGTTATACAGATCTTAAACCCGATAATAGCTTCGAGTTGCAACATATTTCAAACATTCTAAATGCCTGAGTTATAATTGATCTCAACTCGGTCTAAAACCCTCCAGTTAAAACAGACCTCGGGCCCGCTCGAAAACATCGAGCTGTCTCTGATATATCTCGGGTCTCTATCTGCATTTTCATCCAGTACAGGCTGGAATATAATAACTTCCTGATAAAAGAGAATTCTGCAGATGCCTGTAAACACATATTTCTGCGTTTCAGTGCTTACCCAGTACAGTTGAACTTCGATAACTCGAACTTCAAGGGACCATACATATTAGTTCGAGATAATAAAAGTTCGAGACATCCGATTTCAAATCTGAACAATGTCTCAAGGTCACAGCTTAATACAGATCTAAATAATGCTGAAAGCTCCAGTAGGAGCTTTCAGCATTACTTTAGACCTGTATTAAGCTGTCACATGTGTTTCTAGCTATCTGTAGCGATATATGTTAGGGCAATTCTGTATCGTTAGTTTTGGTTGGACTGAACTTTTTGTTCGAGTTATCCGAGTTCGAGATATCGAAGTTTAACTGTATTTGTATTTTCGTGAAAACTTCTGAGGAGTGGTAGACAGATTTTATACTTTATATTTGCAAATCAAACATTAACAGTAAGTTGCACCCTCCTAACCACTGTAAACAGTGTAGACCATGACCTTTCGCAGCTGCCCCGGTGAATCAAGGGTAGGGGTCGCCAGCTGGTGCCTAACATTGGCTCCAATGCCTCATATTGATTATTTATTAGCTGTGCAATTGGATGTGTGAGGCCCCTTCGAGATTTATACCAAGTGTTCCTTAATAGGAACATACCAATGGCAGTGTAAATGGTATGTGTATTCTAACAGATGAGAGTCAAACTATGTGTAGTCTAACACATGAGTGCTACACTATGTGTATTCTAACACATGAGTGCTATGTATACACTAACATATGAGTTCAAACTACAGTTGAACTTCGATATCTCGAACTTCAAGGGACTATATAATTTAGTTCGAGATAACAGAAATTCGAGTTATCCAATTTGTAATCTGATCAATTTATGAGCTTTATAGCTTAATGCGGGTCTACAGTAATGCTGAAAGCTCCTGCAGGAGCTTTCAGCATTACTGTAGAACTGCATTAAACTTTGAAATATGTTTCTAGATATACGTAGTGATACATTTTAGGGCAATTCTGTATTATAAGATTTTGGAAGGACCGAACTTTAAGTTCGAGGTATCCCGAAGTTCGAGTTATCCGAGTTCGAGATATCGAAGTTCAAATGTATGTGAATTCTAACACATGAGTGCTACACTTTGTGTATTCTTACACATGAGTGTTATATGTATACTACCATACGAGGGCAAACTATGTGTATTCTAACACATGAATGCTATACTATGTGTAGTCTAACAGATGTGTGCAAACTATGTGTATTCTTACACATGAGTGCTACACTATGTGTATTCTAATACATGAGTGTTTTGTGTATACTAACAGCTGAGTGCAAACTATGTGTATTCTAACACATGAGTGCTACACTATGTGTATTCTAATACATAATTGTTATGCGTATATTATCAGATGAGTGCTACACTAGATGTATTCTAATACATGAGTGCAATATGTAAAATAATAAACGAGTGCTGCACTATGTATATTCTAACAGATGAGCGCCAACTTTGTGTATTCTAACAGATGAGTGCCAACTTTGTGTATTCTAACAGATGAGTGCTACACTATGTGTCTTCTAATACATGAGTACAAACTATGTGTATTCTAACAGATGAGTGTTACACTACATGTATGTGTCTTCTAACAGATGAGTGCTAAACTATGTGTATTCTAACAGATGAGTGTTACACTATGCGTCTTCTAACAGATTAGTGTTACACTATGTGTATTCTAATAGATGAGTACTACACTATGTGTTTTGTAACAGGTGAGTGCTACACTATGTGTATTCTAATACATGAGTGCTAACTATGTGTATATTACAAGATGAGTACAAACTATGTGTATTCTAACAGATGAGTGCTACACTCTGCTTATTCTAATCAGAAGTAACGTGCCTGGTGCTGGTCTTGGGCGATCATTTTTGTCGCAGCATTGCAATGACGTATTCTCCCTAGACACGATTTCGTTGTAAAGAATCAGATACGTCAATTATACTTTACTACGGCTCCAAATTATCCATCCGCCACAGAAGGTTGTTTTCTAGTTATATATAATATGGAATTAATCATTCAAAAAGAGAACAGTTTGAATGAGATATTTGCTCTGTGTCGGTAGAAGTGAGCAATATATCAATCGCATTTGTCTCTGGCACCAATCAATGCAGTAAATCCCCTGTAACGCATTCAGTTGTCGAGTTTTAAATTGTGTGGTAGTGTAATACACCAGACGAACGATGTGCAAATAGCTCCAAATGCAGCTTTGCGTCGGAGCGTTCTGTCAAACATTTATTCTTCATTGCAATAACTCATGCTTATTCACTAAGCGACTGACATAAACTGTACAAAAAAGTTAATCCTTGCTTCAATAAAATTTAACCCATCGCTTGCTGAAGTTTAAAATACATTTCTCCTTCTTTACCCATGCCCAGTTGCATAATTACATATATATTCACTGTGGACACGTATTTCACTGTGCGATCACTGCTGTGGAGTGCACAGGTTGCACAATCAATTTGTAAATAGTGCAGACCCTGATGAGACAGCTCCTGCAGGAGCTGTCTCATCTAGGTCTTCACTATTTACAGGTTGGTATATTTACGTGAACAGCAAGCGAAGGGTTAAATTAGAGTTTAGCATTTAAGTTACATCTCTAGATTACTCAGGTCAGTTGTACAGTGATGCAGTTACAGAAGATGTAACTGCATCACTGTACAACTGACCTGAGTATTGAACTTGAAAGTTGCATCACTATACAACTGACTTGAGTAATGAACATGTAAGCTTCATCACTATACAGCTGACCTGAGTATTGAACATGCAAGCTGCATCACTATACAACTGACCTGAGTATTGAACATGTAAGCTGCATCACTATACAACTGACCTGAGTATTGAACATGCAAGCTGCATCACTATACAGCTGACCTGGGCATTGAACATGTAAGCTACATCACTATACAACTGACTTGAGTATTGAACATGCAAGCTGCATCACTATACAACTGACTTGAGTATAGAACATGCAAGCTGCATCACTATGCAACTGACCTGAGTATTGAACATGCAAGCTGCATCACTATACAACTGACCTGAGTATTGAACATGCAAGCTGCATCACTATACAACTGACCTGAGTATTGAACATGCAAGCTGCATCACTATACAACTGACTTGAGTATAGAACATGCAAGCTGCATCACTATACAACTGACCTGAGTATTGAACATGCAAGCTGCATCACTATACAACTGACCTGAGTATTGAACATGTAAGCTGCATCACTATACAACTGACCTGAGTGTTGAACATGCAAGCTGCATCACTATACAACTGACCTGAGTATTGAACATGCAAGCTGCATCACTATACAACTGACCTGAGTATTGAACATGCAAGCTGCATCACTATACAACTGACCTGAGTATTGAACATGTAAGCTGCATCACTATACAACTGACCTGAGTATTGAACAAGCAAGCTGCATCACTATACAACTGACTTGAGTATAGAACATGCAAGCTGCATCACTATACAACTGACCTGAGTATTGAACATGCAAGCTGCATCACTATACAACTGACCTGAGTATTGAACATGTAAGCTGCATCACTATACAACTGACCTGAGTGTTGAACATGCAAGCTGCATCACTATACAACTGACCTGAGTATTGAACATGCAAGCTGCATCACTATACAACTGACCTGAGTATTGAACATGCAAGCTGCATCACTATACAACTGACCTGAGTATTCAACATGTAAGCTGCATCACTATACAACTGACCTGAGTATTGAACATGCAAGCTGCATCACTATACAACTGACTTGAGTATAGAACATGCAAGCTGCATCACTATACAACTGACCTGAGTATTGAACATGCAAGCTGCATCACTATACAACTGACCTGAGTATTGAACATGTAAGCTGCATCACTATACAACTGACCTGAGCGTTGAACATGTAAGCTGCATCACTATACAACTGACCTGAGTAATGAACATGTAAGCTGCATCACTATACAACTGACCTGGGTATTGAACATGCTAACTGCATCACTATACAACTGACCTGGGTATTGAACATGTAAGCTGCATCACTATACAACTGACCTGGGTATTGAACATGTAAACTGCATCACTATACAACTGACCTGAGTAATGAACATGCAAGCTGCATCACTATACAACTGACCTGAGTATTGAACATGTAAGCTGCATCACTATACAACTGACCTGGGTATTGAACATGCAGGCTGCATCACTATACAACTGACCTGAGTATTGAACATGCAAGCTGCATCACTATACAACTGACCTGAGTATTCAACATGTAAGCTGCATCACTATACAACTGACCTGAGTAATGAACATGTAAGCTGCATCACTATACAACTGACCTGAGTATTGAACATGCAAGCTGCATCACTATACAACTGACCTGAGTATTGAACATGCAAGCTGCATCACTGTACAACTGACCTGAGTAATGAACATGTAAGCTGCATCACTATACAACTGACCTGAGTATTGAACATGCAAGCTGCATCACTATACAACTGACCTGAGTAATGAACATGTAAGCTGCATCACTATACAACTGACCTGAGTATAGAACATGCAAGCTGCATCACTATACAACTGACCTGAGTAGTGAACATGTAAGCTGCATCACTATACAACTGACCTGGGTATTGAACATGTAAGCTGCATCACTATACAACTGACCTGAGTATTGAACATGCAAGCTGCATCACTATACAACTGACCTGAGTATTGAACATATTAACTACATCTCTATACAACTGACCTGAGTATTGAACATGCAAGCTGCATCACTATACAACTGACCTGGGTATTGAACATGTAAGCTGCATACAACTGACTTGATTGTTGAACAAGGTACAGTAGAACCCCTCTAATGCGACCACTTAATGAATAAACATGTATGTCTTTCTAAACAGGTTGTTGCTTAATGCAGGATAAAAGTAATGCAGAAATCTCTTCTAGGAGCTTTCTGCATTACTTTTCTCCTGCATTAAGTTACCACCTGCATCTAGCACCCAGAATTATACCTCTTTTAGGTGGTCGCATTAGCGGCGTTTTACTGTACAATAAACTCCTTTAATGCGACCACCTAAAAGGGGCATAATTCAAAGTGGCGAAGGCAGGGTGGTAGCTTAATACAGGACGAAAGTTATGCATATATTTCGTCCTGCATTAAGCAACCACCTGCTTATGAAGACAGCCATGTCTGTTCATTAAGTGGTCGCATTAGAGGGGTTTTACTACTGACGTTCATGCATTTATTAATTCTCGCATGAATATTTATGAAGGAAGAGTTAACGAATAATGGATACCAGCGTAATTCCAGAACTCTTTTAATATGCATGTGTGATCACAGATCAATAAAATGGAAAACGAGTAAAGCCAATGGTGTGGGCGAATTGCTAGGGTCTATATACTTTATAGACCGATTTCTGACGAACTCAGTTCGAACGTGAACGATGTACATTGTGACTATAGCTTTGATTTAAAGCTTACGCGAGGCAAACACACAGTTTCTCCATAACGCTTTAATCCATTTAATTCTTATTTCCTGGAAGCAATTACCCAACTATATATTAGATCTCAGTATCTATGGAAGAAGTCGTTTGCCGATTTGATGTTTGAGTAGTAATTTGTGACTTGTGCAAACCCTGACTAGAAAGGACCGGTTCGCCGATATCCATTTTTGAAGACACTTAGCATAAATGAGCCACTTCACGAGCAAAATAGTATAGTTTATTGTAAACGCTGTGGGGCCGGATCAGCTGTAGGACTGGACAAGCTGTAGGACCAGATCAGCTGTAGGACCGGATCAGCTGCTATAGGACCATATCAGCTGTAGGATCAGATCGGCTGTAGGACCAGATCAGCTATAGGACCAGATCAGCTGCTATAGGACCAGATCAGCTGTAGGATCAGATCAGCTGTAGGACCAGATTAGCTGTAGGACCGGATCAGCTATAGGACCGGATCAGCTGTAGGACCAGATCAGCTGTAGAACCGGATCAGCTGTAGAACCAGATCAGCTGTAGAACCGGATCAGCTGTAGGACCAGATCAGCTGTAGAACCGGATCAGCTGTAGGACCAGATCAGCTGTAGGACATGATCAGCTGCTATAGGACCAGATCAGCTATAGGACCGGATCAGCTGTAGGACCAGATCAGCTGTAGAACCGGATCAGCTGTAGGACCAGATCAGCTGTAGGACATGATCAGCTGCTATAGGACCAGATCAGCTGCAGGACCGGATCAGCTGTAGGACCAGATCAGCTATAGGACCGGATCAGCTGTAGGACCGGATCAGCTGTAGGACTGGATCAGCTGTAGGACCGGATCAGCTGTAGGACCGGATCAGCTGTAGGACCGGATTAGCTGTAGGACCGGATCAGCTGTAGGACTGGATCAGCTGTAGGACAGATCAGCTATAGGACCGGATCAGCTGTAGGACCGGATCAGCTGTAGGACCGGATCAGCTGTAGGACCGGATCAGCTGAAGGACCGGATAAGCTGCCGAATTTTGATCAGTGACTACACTGTTGAATGCTCATCAGTATTTGATCACACAATTCGAAACTCAGGTTAAACCTGGTCGGACACATGACAACTGGTATATGTCCTTCGTATTTGCAATCTCCAAAGGCCCGCCTGATACGTGAATGTATCGTATTTACTCAAACTTTTACGTAACCCAGTCGAATGAATATTAACCCATTCCCTCATATTGACGACTTTTGACGACTCTGTAAAAGTCACTTTGTGAAACCATTTGTGATAAATAGAGCATTTGCTCCTATAGGAGCAAATTAATGCTCTATTTATCAAAATGGTTTCAAACTACAAAATTCTAAAAATTTCCTTTTCTCTAGTTAATGCTCCTTTTCGGTAGATTTATTCAAAGAGGTTGGGTCTAAAATAGCCTATGAGGTAATGGGTTAAGAATAATTACCATATCTAAGATTAGAACACAGAGTGTTAAATCTGAACAATTACTGGATACGTCGCTATTACTGTTACGCTGGACTTTTCATCATCCAAATAAACATATTTGTCTTGTACTATTAACGCAGAAGAACCTCTCTATAACGGCCACTAAATTATGTTAATTTGTTGGTATTTAGGACAGATGGCTGCTTAAAACAAGGTGAAAGTAAAACAGAACGCTCCTGTACTTTTACCCTGCTTTAAGCAGCCACCTGCTTTTAACACTAAATACTTGATGTAATTGACTGGTCGTTATAGAGAGGTTTTACTGTACAGTAAAACCTCAATATAACGGCCACTAAATATTTAATGTAATTAAGTGGTAGGTATAGAGAGGTTTTACTGTACAGTAAAACCTCTCTATTACTGTACAGTAAAACCTCTCTATAACGGCCACTAAATTACATCAATTATTTCATGTTAAAGGCAGGTGGTTGCTTAAAGCAAGGTGAAAGTAAAACAGAACGCTCCTATAGGAGCGTTCTGTTTTACTTTCACCTTGCTTTAAGCAACCACCTGCTCTAAATAACAGCTAATTAACTCAGTTTAGTGGTCGTTATAGAGAGGTTTTACTTTATATGAAACATGTACATTTTCAAACTGTACATTGTATAAAACACACTTATTGAAATATTAAGGACAGAGGAGGGGAGCCAACTCTCACTTCTTGGAAAGTGAGACCATGAAAACTACGAAACAGATATGAGTTATCTCGCTTAAATTCATACAAGAAAACATCGTAAAACTACAAAGATTAATTAAGATATTTACAAGGCAAAGTTTAAATGTACAACGAAGAGGGAGAATACCATATGGATAACTATATAGATTAGACAGACAGACAGACAGACAGACAGACAGACAGACAGACAGACAGACAGACAGACAGACAGACAAGCAAACTGACAGGCATCCCATATATATTTAATTAAAGCTGGGCATTCTGAAAGACATATAGACAGACACCCCATATATATTTACATGAAGATGGAACTGTCTTGCAGAGAGGCAGAGAGACAGACAAAAATATAGACATACAAACATAGATATATAGAAAGACAGATAAATAAATAAATATATAGATATACAGGAAGATAGATAGATAGATATATAGAGATAGAGATAGAGATAGAGATAGATAGATATATAGATAAATAGATAGATAGATAGATAGATAGATAGATAGATAGATAGATAGATAGATAGATAGATAGATAGATAGATAGATAGATAGATAGATAGATAGATAGATAGATAGATAGATAGATAGATAGACAATATATCGAAGGGATATAAATTAGGACTTCTGACCTTTCTATAACGCATGGGTAGTCTCCCTTCAGTACATCAGATTCGCATTACTTTTCCAATGAGGGGTAACTATACCATTTCCAAAACGTTTATTTGCAGTTAAAGGCCACCGGCCCAGAATACAGTATGTAATGTTACAGCAATTTGTATAGTGATACAAATACAAATACATATTATCATTTATATACAGACGCACTGAACGTTAACATGCAATCAACATGAACACAAATAGCGGAAATTATGGAAAGTGTTCTGTGTTTTTTCACATAATACAGTAAAACCTCTCTACAACGACCACTAAACTGTGTCAATTAGTTGGTATTTTGGGCAGGTGTTTGTTTAAAGCAAGGTGAAAGTAAAACAGAACGCTCCTATAGGAGCGTTCTGTTTTACTTTCACCTTGCTTTAAGCATCCACCTGCCTTTAACACAAAATAGTTGATGTAATTTAGTGGCCGCTATAGAGAGGTTTTACTGTATTATAATACTACTATAGCATGTAGGTACGGCGTTCTGCAGCACCCGCGTATCCGTTTCACGTATGTGAAAGAGGTGCGTTGGTTCTGTACAGGGTCATCGATACAATGTAGAATGTATCTACTTAATTCATTTGATCAACTCTTTAATGGTACATTAACATTACTTTAGAGTTTGTTATATACATTGTACACCTACAATAAAACGTCTCTATAACGGCCACTAAAATTCATCAAGTATTTCGTGTTAAAGACAGGCGGCTGATTAAAGCAAGGTGAAAGTAAAACAGAACGCTCCTATAAGGTCCTTCTGTTTTACTTTCACCTTGCTTTAAGCAGCCACCTGTTCTAAATAACATAATTCAGTTTTCGTTATAGAGAGGTATTAATGTATAGTTAAAAGTATGTTTCAAGTCCAAACGTGCAGACTGGGGTCAAACAATATCGTATTTAACACATTGCACCCTAGTAACGAGTAAACTCGTCGTTCACAAACGATGCTCATGTGATTTGTTCTTATCCGATGCAAGCGGCGTAGACCCAGATCAAATGCTTTATACATGTGTCCTCTGTTCAGGGTCTACACTGTCTGCCATTATGTCATATACATTACAAACAGCAAGCCTTAAAGTAAACTTGAACTAGGTCACCAAAACATGGGGGATAACTAAACAAGGTTTTAGTGTGTGCCTACACTGACAGTTTCTCCCCTTCGTATAGCGTGTAGTCGATACTATTGGAAGAGTATTGAGACATTCATTAAATCTCTAATCTCTGATCTAAACAAACCGTCAACAAAATAAATAAGAATGTATAAAGAAACGATACCTTTATTTCTCAGTGGTGTTTTCCTTCCACAGTCCAGATAACACATCGAATTACACTATTTTTTTTCTAAATCCAAAATGCTTGCATAATTCTAACATTATCACCTATAGCATACATGAGTTCATTTTAGGCATATGACCCATCGGACGCGACAATTTTTTTTTAATTTTCGTTTAAAACAAATGTAATTGTAGAAACAATGTCGGTGATCATTTGAGAGAGCCAGTTTAATGAGTGAATTTAATGAGTCAATCTTGGGAGTTATTTTATTAATGAGTTATTTTAATGAGTCAATTTAATGAGTCAATTTAATGAGCCAGTTTAATGAGTCGATTTTTGTAGACGGATATTTTACAAATGTTTAAATCATTAAGTATAACCCTTTCGCTGCCAATGCCGGATCTGTGATTACCTATGCAAACAGTTTGGCTCCAGATGAGACGCCGAGTCACTCGGCGTCTCATCAGGGTCCAAATTGTTTGTAACTGTTACTATGTTTTTGAAATAAAAATGAAGAAAATCAAAATAATGAAACTTTGTAGCAGACGGCAAAGTTAGCAGACGACAGAGTTTGGCAGCGAAAGGGTTAAGGTGTCAAGAGAATTAAGATATTGGTTTTCACTTTCAAGTCTTAATGAAATACACACATTGCAGAAACCATAATGATCAGTGCACAGAATTTGAGCCAATATGTCATTTAATGGCCATTTGATATGTACAGTGCTCCCTGTCTACAACGACCCCCTTTGGGATACGAAGTTTGTATGTGTTGTTCAGAGGGAGTTGTTATAGGGAGGGAAAATCAAACATAGTTAGCTTGTTTGCAGATCCCCAGATAAGGTGTATTTCTAGAACTAAAACCGTTTTGCCTCTATCAAACCCTATGTTGTGACCACTCTTTAGAATCGTCACAAAGTGACGATTCTAAAGAGTGGTCACAACATAGGGTGTGATGGAGGCATAAAGAAAATACGATGGAAAAAGAGCCTTGTTGTTTCGGAAACAGTGGCATGCGTTGTTGTCAGGAGGGAATCGTTATTGAGAGGGTCGTTGCAGGGAGGGAGCACTGTAGCAGTATTTGTTTTGTTTTGGTTCTGTTTAAGATTATTCACCGAAGCACTGATGTAAAGAGAAGTCCTACTGGTACGGAAAGCCTTACTGAAGCAATATAAATATCATGGACCAACAAATTGAGTGGATGGAAGCCCACAAAGAGCGCACAGCCTTCTGGGTAATTACACAGACAGAGAAAGACAGAGAGAGAGAGAGAGAGAGAGAGAGAGAGAGAGAGAGAGAGATAAATACATACATACAGACAGACAGACAGAGAGATAGACAGGGAGAGAGAGAAGAGAAGAGGAGAGAGACAGACAGAGACAGAGACAGAGACAGAGAGCGTGAGACAGAGACAGAGAGAGAGACAGAGAGAGACAGAGAGAGAGAGACAGAGAGAGACAGAGAGAGACAGAGAGAGAGAGAGAGAGGGGGAGAGAGAGAGAGAGAGAGAGAGAGAGAGACAGAGAGACAGAGACAGACAGAGACAGAGACAGAGACAGAGACAGAGACAGAGACAGAGAGAGAGAGAGAGAGAGAGAGAGAGAGAGAGAGAGAGAGAGAGAGAGAGAGAGAGGGCGTATGCTCAGCAGATTGCTGAAATATTCGCCGGCTTCAGACGTTTTGAAACTAAATGTGTGTAAAAGTAAAAAAATAATAAAAAACTGAGTATAGGGCAGTTGTTACATATACTGTGTTAGGCTCACGAGCTACACGTACTGTGTACTAAGGTATATAACATAACATAGTCTCTGTTTTTGAACAAACTCTAACTATACCACAGAATAGGGTAGTGTCTGCAGAAATATACTGCAAATAGTGCTCAAAGATTTACTTCATACTGCCAATAGTGCTTAAACATTTACTTCATACTGTCAATAGTACTTAACCATTTACTTGATACTGCCAGTAGTATTTAACCATTAACTTCATACTGTCAGTAGTACTTAACCATTTACTTCATACTGTCAGTAGTACTTAACCATTTACTTAATAATGTCAGTAGTATTTAACCATTTACTTCATACTGTCAGTAGTATTTAACCATTTACTTCATACTGTCAGTAGTACTTAACCATTTACTTCATACTGTCAGTAGTATTTAACCATTTACTTCATACTGTCAGTAGTATTTAACCATTTACTTCATACTGTCAGTAGTACTTAACCATTTACTTCATACAGTCAGTAGTACTTAACCATTTACTTCATACAGTCAGTAGTATTTAACCATTTACTTCATACTGTCAGTAGTACTTAACCATTTACTTCATACAGTCAGTAGTATTTAACCATTTACTTCATACGGGCCAAAAGTACTTAACCATTTACTCCATACGGCCAATAGTGCTTAACCCTTTACTTCATACTACATGTACCAGTTGTGCTTAATAGTTTCCCTTTTCTATGTTCAAACATTTACTTCATACTGTCAATAGTACTTAACCATGTACTTAATACTGTCAGTAGTTCATACTGTCAGTAGTATTTAACCATTTACTTCATACTGTCAGTAGTACTTAACCATTTATTTCATACTATCAGTAGTATTTAACCATTTACTCCATACGGTCAATAGTGCTTTACCCTTTACTTCATACTACCAGTTGTGCTTAGCCATTTCCCTTTTCTATGTTTATTCCAAATTTCAATGCTGAATATTAATGGACAAAATAGTTATAATGAAATATGGAAGGTGGAACACTGTAGCCATTTTTGAAAGTAAAGAAACAGATCTTTCAAATTCCAATAGCAAACAGAGTGGAAACACGTTTATATGAAGGGAAAGGTTAACCATTTACGTCATACTGTTAATAGTATTTTACCCTTTAAGTCATACTATAAACAGAATACTTATTATAATAATAGCCATTTATTTCATACTGCCAATAGTGCTTAAACATTTACTTCATACTGTCAATAGTATTTAACCCTTTAAGTCATACTGTAAACAGAATACCTATTATAATAATAGCCATTTATTTCATGCTGTCAATAGTGCTTAAACATTTACTTCAAATTCATACTGCAAATAGTTTACTTATTGATACTAGACATTTTCTTCGTACTGCCAATAGTGCTTAAACATTTACTTCATACTGCCAATAGTGCTTAAGCATTTAATTCATATTGTCAAAAGTACTTAATCTTTTACTTCAGACACTTATGTAGAACATGTATTCAAACATACATGATGCATTTGATTGGTCCAGAAATTCTAAAATTGTGGTAGAAGCTGGATACCTATCAAATGCATGTATGTATGCATTTCGGGACCAATCAAATGCACGTGTGTTTGATAATAAGATTGAACAATGAGTCTAATCAATGTGCTGGGTACAGTAAACCTCTCTACAACGGCCACTAAATTGTGTTAATTAGTTGGTATTTAGGTCAGGTGGTTGCTGAAAGCAAGGTGAAAGTAAAACAGGACGCTCCCATAGGAGCGTCCTGTGTTACTTCCACCTTGCATTACGCATACACCTGCCTTTAACACAACATACTTGATGTAATTTAGTTGATGTTATAGACAGGTTTACTGTATAACATGCACATGGCACAGTAGACGCTCTCTTAATTTGAACCTTTAAATGCAGTCTATTTTATGCAGAACAAAACCATATTTCTACATAACTTTTCACCTGCATTATAATATCTAAGAAACAGATGCTCTAGTTGACGGTTTAGGGATATAGTTGAACTTCGATATCTCGAACTCTAGATAACTCGAACATCGGGATAACTCGAACAAAACGTTTAGTCCTTCCAATACTAACAATACAGAATTGCTCTGAAATGTATCAATACAGATATCTAGAAACACATGTGACAGCTTAATGCAGGCCTAAAGTAATGTTGAAAGCTCATTCAGGAGCTTTCAGTATTACTTTAGACCTGTATTAAACTGTATCCTTGAGAAATTGTTGAAGTTAGATATCGGCTTACTCGAGCCTCTGTTATCTCGAACTAATTTGTATGGTCCCTAGAAGTTCGACTTATCGAAGTTCAACTGCATGCTATGTACATTACCTTGGTGGGAGAAATATGCACATAGTTTTCCATAGAAATGTTACTCGACAAAATAGTTTGTAATATCTTTACAACTTGAAAAAGAAATATTGACTTACCTATTAGGATGGGCAAAGAACAGCACATGTAATGAGAGGAAAAAAAACATCATTAGCAAGCAGGTTGAGAAAATAAAATCAAAGTACTTCACTCAAGCCTTTTATCTGACATGATGTAAAAAAAACTATACAATTGGTTGGTATATGCTGTTTATACAATGCTACAATGGGTTGGTACATTTGTATATAATGTGCATGAAATATTACAATTGGTCGGAATATGATGTAAATATAACACTGCAATTGGTTAGTATATAAAGAAGATATTTGTTATTTTCGAAATTTATTTCATCGAGTGAACATCAGACGGTATATTTTCACGTGTGGCGATACCAGAAGTGAAAATATTGATATTCACGAGATGAAACAAATTTTGACCTACTACCGAAAATAACAAATATTCTATTTATTTCATGCTTGTATTCAACTTTATAAACCCTTTTTAACCCTTTCGCTTCCAAACTCTGTCGTCTGCTAACTTTGTCGCCTGCTACAAATTTTCATTCTTTTGATTTTCTTCATTTTTGTTTCAAAAACATAGTAACAGTAACAAACAGTTTGGATCCTGATGAGACGCCGAGTAACTCGGCGTCTCATCAGGATCCAAACTGTTTGCATAGGTAATCATAGATCCGGCATTGGCAGCGAAAGGGTTAACGGATTTATGTTAAAACGAAATCGAAAGTACGGTTCGCTCCCCGTGGAAGCCCTGGCGGTAGACCGTAGCACACATGTCGCTTCACGACAGAAGATATACAGTGCTCCCTCCCTACAACGGCCCTCTCAATAACGATTCCCTCCTTACAGCAACGCATGTCACTGTTTCCGAAACAACAAGGCTCCAGCAACAACCTTTGTCCATCGTATTTTCTTAATGCCTCAGGCAAACCCTATGTTGTGACCACTCTTCAGAATCGTCACTTTGTGACGATTCTAAAGAGTGGTCACAGCATAGGGTTTGATTGAGGCATAACGGTTTTAGTTCTCGAAATACACCTTATCTGGGGATCTGCAAACAAGCTAATTATGTTTGACTTTCCCTCTCTATAACAACTCCCTCTGAAAAACACGTACAATATTCGTATCCCAAAGGGTGTCGTTGTAGAGAGAGAACACTGTAGTTCTATATAATCGCCTATGAAATTGTAAAATCGCCATAAAAATATCTTCAATAGACACAAAATGATTAATATAATAAGAGGAATAATATTGTTTGAATTCATGTTGTATATCTAACAACTAAACTAAAATAAAACTGTCGGTATTACTACGCGTCAATTTGACGATATAAGTCAGTCGTCCGCCATCTTGTCTAAAGAACACGGTGGGAAAACAACAAAGAACGAAACTGAGACTTTATAAAATAAAAAAACATGTAGGTTTGCCAAATTTATCAGTAAATACGAATGGTTATTGCAATGTATTGATAATTCACTGTCGGAAAACAATGGAATTCTTTTGAACTGTCTACGCATCGGAGAATTTGAGACTGACCAAGAAAGAGCTTGCGTTTCCGAAACTGAGTAATAGATCTAGTAACTGGTGACATGAACATGAAAATGACAGTCAGGGAAGACGTTGATTGAATTCAGCTATTGAATCCTGTAAATAATCGCGCTTGACTTGTCCCGCCTTGTGGGCATGTTTAACCCATTCCCTCATATCGACGACTTTTGACGACTCTGTTAAACCATTGTGATAAATAGAGCATTTGCTCCTATAGGAGCAAATGCTCTATTTATCACAATGGTTTCAAACAAGAAAGTCAAAAAATATTTTCTCTAGTTAATGCTCCTTTTCGGTAGATTTATTCAAATATATTGTATCTAAAAATAGCCTATGATGTAATGGGTTGAGCAGCTCCTAGCCAAACAGACATATGTTTCTGCAGTACCTATGCAAACAGATACACGTTTCAGCAGCTCCTCGACAAACAAATTCGCGTTTAGCAGCCCCTAGGCAAATGTATACACATTTTGTAAGTCTAATGATAAAAAGGTACGTTGCATATATGTTTTCAATAAGTTGTGGATGAAGTGTTTACCAAATTTACATATGTACACCCTGTCAGAGAGGTGGCGTGAGACACTTGTCACAATTACAGATGTACACCCTGTCAGAGAGGTGACATGAGACACTTGTCACAAGTGCAGATGCACACGCTGTCAGAGATGGGCGTGAGACACTTGTCACAATTACAGATGTACACCCTGTCAGAGAGGAGGCGTGAGACACTTGCCACAATTACAGATGTACACCCTGTCAGAGAGGTGGTGTGAGACACTTGTCACAATTACAGATGTACACCCTGTCAGAGAGGTGGCGTGAAACACTTGTCACAATTACAAATGTACACCCTGTCAGAGAGTTGGCATGAAACACTTGTCAGTAGTACAGATGTACACCCTGTCAGAGACTTGGCGTGAGACACTTGTCACAATTACAGATGTACACCCTGTCAGAGAGGTGGCGTGAGACACTTGTCACAATTACAGATTTACACCGATTCAGAGAGGTGGCGTGAGACACTTGTCACAATTACAGATGTACACCCTGTCAGAGAGGTGGCGTGAGACACTTGTCACAAGTACAGATGTACACCCTGTCAGAGAGTTGGCGTGAGACACTTGTCACAATTACAACTGTACACCCTGTCAGAGAGGTGGCGTGAGACACTTGTCACAATTACAGATGTACACCCTGTCAGAGAGGTGGCGTGAGACTCTTGTCACAATTACAGATGTACACCCTGTCAGAGTGGTGGTATTTGACAGATTTCACTGTTAGTTCAAGTATACAGTTAAACACTGCAGTTGTCACAATTATCCCACATGAAGTCATTTGAATTCGCTTCTTTGTAACAGTTGTGAAAAAAAATCTGTGATTGGATTGAAGTCAAATTGGACCTTCGGTGAACATAATTGAAGCCAAAGACAATCTATTTCCAAGAAAATGCAAACGAGGACGTTTAATTTGTTTTATTGAGATGAAGTAGTTGAATTCTCATCTTTCCATCTCTGTCTCTTGTATTGGATTTGGTGTTCATTTCGAATAAAACTGATACTTCAGCAAGGTACTAGTTAATATAATACATTGAAAATTTAGGGCAAACACATGCTTAAATACGCTTACGATGCACATACTTATACAGTTAGTAGTAGATCAATAACTCTGAGCCAGCAAATATAACTGAATATTTTTTTATTCGATTCGATGAAACTATCTATGTGTAACCAAACACAATTTGAACATCATGTGTGTTACACAACTAGTACCAAACCACGCGTACCGCGTACGTGAACCTCGTGCAATACACGTCACATGTACCATACACACAACGTGAACCTTGTACACTACACGTCACATGTACCATACACACAACGTGAACCTTGTACACTACACGTCACATGTACCATACACACAACGTGAACCTTGTACAATACACATCACATGTACCATACACACAACGTGAACCATGTACAATACACGTCTGATGTGTCATACACGCCACATGTACAATACACGTCATTAGTACCATGCACACAACGTGAACCATGTACCATACACACCACTTGTACCATGCACACAACGTACCAACTACGACTTGTATGATGTGTCATACACACTATATGTACAATACACGTCACATGTAATATACACACGACAATTACCATGTACCAATACACGTCACGTGTACCGTACACGCCATATATACCTTCAACGTCACTTTACCATAAACGTCACTTATGCCATACATGTCACTTAAATCATACACGTCACTTATACCATACATGCAACGCTTACCATGTACCATACACACAACTTCTATCAAACTTAACCCCTGTACCATACATGCCATTTAAGCAATACACAGATCATGTACCCTTCAAGCTACTTTTACCATACACAGAACGTGAACCATGTACCATACACGCCACTTGAATCATACACATGGCATGTACCCTACTCGCTACTTGTACCGTACACACAGCCTGAAACATGCGTCATTGTACCATGCCTGCCATTTGTACATACACATCACTGTTCCATGACTGCCACTTGTGCCATACACACCATTACACCATGTCTGCCACTTGTACCATACACACCGTTATACCATGTCAGCCACGTGCACTTTACATTTTACAATACACACAACGTGTACCACGTTCAATATACATTTATTGATCCGTAAATAAAAGACAGTTGGAAATGTTTTCTTTTATCAGACGACATATTTTTAAACAGCCGCCAAGTTTGATTTATGAAGTAGTTTGTGCAGGATGATGATTGACAGTCGTCTGACAGGCGGTCATTTAAAAGTAAAGCGTCAATATTTATCCGTGTCAGACGTCTAAGAGTCAAAGAAGAAAACTATAAACATCCCAGACATTCTGCCTATATACACATCTGCTGTAAACACACGTACAGCCATCGTATACATTCTTCACATACACTTCTGCAAACACACAACCATCGTAGACATCCTCGACTAAACACAATTGAAAATTTAAAAGGCACATATAAATACACATACATGTATAAATACACTTGGCAAATTACAAGGTACACATAAACACACTTAACACATTACAGGACATCCATAAACACACTTGAAAAAATATGACACCCGATAACACACTTGACACATCGCAAGACACACATAATACTCAGGGAGCCAGTAGTGCCTACCGTGCACCCCCCCCCCCCCTAGACTTTTTTTCATGGGTACCAAAATGTTCAGAAAAGTGTCCTGAATCAGAATCGCGAATGTACTCAAACTTAAATTCTTTTAGGCTATGTGTATTTTAACCGTTTCCATGGCAACCCCCCAGTTTTCGTAATGATGACCCATACCTACAAATTCGCCCATATCACAGCCAGTTTTTGTCCTAAAACTATAAAACTGGTACCAAATGGAAGATAAGACATTGTGCTTTTATTTCTAACTTGTTTTTTTAAATTACCTTATTTGCATACTCATGAATATTAATGAGAATATTAAAATTAGTAAAAAAAGTATAGAAATAACGTAAACCTTTCATTTTTTTATCCTACAAATACCAGAAAATAACTTCAAATGCAGTTTAACATGATGACGAAACCCCCAGAAAACAAAATATCCAATTTGAGGACCATAGCCTTAATTTTAAGCACCATTTTTACCGTTTCCATGGCAACACCCTTTTTTTCGTAATGATGGTCCATACCTGCAAAATTGTCCATATCACGGCCAGTTTTTGTCCAAAACCCATAAAACTGGTACCAAATTGGAGATAGGACATTGTGCTTTTATTCCCAGTTTGTTTTTTTAAATTACCTTATTTGCATACTCATGAATATTAATGAGAACATTAAAAATAGTAAAAACAATATAGAAATAACGTAAATAATGTAAACTATTCACTTTTTATCCTACAAATATCAGAAAACAATTTCAAATGCAGTTTAACCTGATGACAAAATCCTCAGAAAACAAAATATCAAATTTGAGGACCAAAATTTTAACTCTAAGTAACTTTTTAACTGTTTCCATAGTAACCATTCATTTCACTCTGTTCACACAGTTTTGTTAGTCGACACCTACCTGCAAATATCTTCCATATCACAGGAAGTATTTGTGCTAACTGCATAAAACTGGTACCAAATTAAAGCTAAGACATTGTGCTTTGGTTTAAGAGTATAATTAGGAATTACCTTATTTGCATACACATGAATATTAATGAGAATAATTAAAAAATAGCAAAAAAATACAGAAATAACGTAAACCTCTCAATTTTTATCCTACCAATATCAGAAAACAACTTCAAATGTAGTTTAAAATGATGACAAAATACTCAGAAAGCTAATCATCTTAATTGATACCTAAACAATGAACTGTAAGTAAGATTGTAACGGTTTCCATGGTAACCGATCCTTTCACAAATTTTGGAAATTTGACATCCAACTGTAATACTCCGCTAGATCTCGGTTATTTTTGATGAATCATGAAATCAATTGTTACAAACATAGATATGAGGCATTGCTTTAATAGTAAATATTACTTTTCTGATATAAACTAATTTGCATATGTATGAATATTTATGAGAACAGTAATAGATGTTGAAATTTTCGACAGACACCAGTCTTTCTCTTATAAAGCAAACAAATATGGAAAATGGTCAGCTAAAGTTTACTATGATCACTGAATATCACCAAGATTATTAGATAAATAAATTTGGGACACATTATATAGCACTGATGGTGATATATCTGTTTCCTAGGCAACCATTCTAACCTCATTGTTCATATTACAGTGTGTTTACATACCTGCAACATACAAAGATATTGCTGCCTTCTTGGGCGATACTTATAAATGATATAAACATATACCCGGTAGTTGATGTATGAATCTTAATGTTTGGTTCACTTTATGCAAATTACCTTATTTGCATCCTCATGAATATTAATTAGTGATAAGAAAACAAAGAGAAACAATATTGAAAATAACATGTTTCGCAGTATGCCGAGCACAACATTACACCATTCTCCAAATATAGCTTGCAATGATAAATGTACCATTTGGTGATAAATAAATGAATTTCAATTCTAAAACTGTCTAAAAGATGTTAAAGGGCATGTATACATCTAGTAAAGGGTTAACCCCACTCTCTGCTTTAAAACACCTTTACAGAAAGCTTCTTTGAGTATGCCGACTCAACAAAAATAGATGAATGATATCCCACTTGACCCTTTACCAGCTGAATATTCATGTTAGAAATAATGACATCATGGGTATTTATCAGCTAATTTATAAATTGAAGGTCGGACTCTCAGAGCATACCTTAATTAGAGGCTAAAATGGAACAGTTTATATTGGATCTTCTCAGGTAATACTCTGATAAGAGCTAGGTCAAGATGATAACATTGCTGTTGAATGTCTGTGGAGCATACCCTTATTACAGGCCATAATGTAATCATATCTGTTGATTGACTGTCAGAGTTACATGTTGACAACCATTCTTCTCTAAAACAAGGGGAATGTCTGGGTCGGGAAAGAGATCTCTTCCAAAGTATCAACTGGTAAATAACTCTTCAGATGTGCTGTATTAAGCAGGCCCTACAAGGGGGTAATGTTCCCATATCAGCATTGCGAAGTGCATCTGTTGGCTTATCTTCACACTTCTCCTTAATCTTAAACAATATCAATTCATTCACAGTGTGAAATCTTAGGTTGCCATACATTGCACACGTAAATTCATCCAAGTCTTGCACAAGATCTCCAGACACATCCCAAGAGTTGCCCAAACCTGCTAATGGTTTTATAAACATTGGTTTCTTTTCAATGGTCTTAGTGGGTGTCAAATGTTCTCAGCCATTGAATGCGCTTGTAGAATCACAGCCACAGTACAAATGGAGACCCAGAAGTGCTGATCAGTAATCTTCTGTGTATGCTTGGGCAACTTCTCACATGTTTATTATTTTTTGATGATTGCCTGAGCCAGTATCAAACAAGACAGTAACACCTTCAAACCAGTTAAGGTAATACAGAAGAATGAAGAATATATCACTGTCTGGAGTTCGAAGATGAACAGTTTTGTAGCCTTGTTCTTTTGCATGCTTGGTGTAAATAACGATCCTTGTTTCCGTTTCTTCCTGTGTTGAATTCAGGGCATCAAGACTGTTTCTCACTGTTGATATACCATAATCTGGCGAGAACTGGTTAGGCTCACCGTCATAGATGTGAAAAAATAGTTCTGCCTTGCAGCTTCTAATCGTAAGGAATCAAGGAATTGTAGCAATTATTAGTGGTTCACAAAGACCCAATATGCAGATTGATATAGGTGAGACAGACAAATCAAAGGGTCTTAAAACACATCACAGGATTACCAGTTCTCGACAGATCAAAAGTCGAAACAGTCTTGAAACCCTGAATTCAACACAGGCTTTATGGGCTTTAAAATCACTGACACTTTAAAAACAATAACAGAAGATTGTTTGGGGTATCATAAGTACTTGGCTTTCAACAGTTACCATGGAAGCAGTACATGGTCATTTTGGTAACAGTTTTAGACATGACATTTATTTATTCATCATCAAAAGGTACATTTATTATTGCAAGCTATACTTGGAGCATGGTGTAATGTTGTGCGAAACATGTTATTTTCAATATTGTTTCTCTTTGTTTTCTTATCACTAATTAATATTCATGAGGATGCAAATAAGGTAATTTGCATAAAGTGAACCAAACATTAAGATTCATACATCAACTACCGGGTATATGTTTATATCATTTATAATTATCGCCAAAGTAGGCCGCAATATCTTTGTATGTTGCAGGTATGTAAACGCTCTGTAATATGAACAATGAGGTTAGAATGGTTGCCTAGGAAACAGATATACCACCATCAGTGCTATATAATTTGTCCCAAATTTATTTATCTAACAATCTTGGTGATATTCGTTGATCATAGTAAATTTTAGCTAACCATTTTCCATATTTGTTTGCTTTATAAGAGAAAGACTGGTGTCTGTCGAAAATTTCAACATCTATTACTGTTCTCATAAATATTCATACATATGCAAATTAGTTTATATCAGAAAAGTAATATTTACTATTAAAGCAATGCCTCATATCTATGTTTGTAACAATTGATTTCATGATTCATCAAAAATAACTGAGATCTAGCGGAGTGTTACAGTTGGATGTCAAATTTCCAAAATTTGTGAAAGGATCGGTTACCATGGAAACCGTTACAATCTTACTTTCAGTTCATTGTTTGGGTATCAATTAAGATGATTAGCTTTCTGAGTATTTTGTCATCATTTTAAACTACATTTGAAGTTGTTTTCTGATATTGGTAGGATAAAAATTGAGAGGTTTACGTTATTTCTGAATTTTTTGCTATTTTTTAATTATTCTCATTAATATTCATGTGTATGCAAATAAGGTAATTCCTAATTATAGCTTTTAAACCAAAGCACACTGTCTTAGCTGTAATTTGGTACCAGTTTTATGCAGTTAGCACAAATACTTCCTGTGATATGGAAGATTTTTGCAGGTAGGTGTCGACTAACAAAACTGTGTGAACAGAGTGAAATGAATGGTTACTATGGAAACAGTTAAAAAGTTACTTAGAGTTAAAATTTTGGTCCTCAAATTTGATATTTTGTTTTCTGAGGATTTTGTCATCAGGTTAAACTGCATTTGAAATTGTTTTCTGATATTTGTAGGATAAAAAGTGAATAGTTTACATTATTTACGTTATTTCTATATTGTTTTTACTATTTTTAATGTTCTCATTAATATTCATGAGTATGCAAATAAGGTAATTTAAAAAAAATACTGGAAATAAAAGCACAATGTCCTATCTCCAATTTGGTACCAGTTTTATAGGTTTTGGACAAAAACTGGCTGTGATATGGACGATTTTGCAGGTACGGACCATCATTATGAAAACTAGGGTGTTGCCATGGAAACGGTGAAAATGGTGCTTAAAATTAATGCTATGGTCCTCAAATTGGATATTTTGTTTCCTGGGGGTTTCATCATCATGTTAAACCGCATTTGAAGTTATTTTCTGATATTTGTAGGATAAAAAAATGAAAGGTTTACATTATTTCTATACTTTTTTTACTAATTTTAATGTTCTCATTAATATTCATAAGTATGCAAATAAGGTAATTTAAAAAAACAAGTTAGAAATAAAAGCTTAATGTCTTATCTTCCATTTGGTACCAGTTTTATAGTTTTAGGACAAAAACTGGCTGTGATATGGGCGAATTTGTAGGTATGGGTCATCATTACGAAAACTGGGGGGTTGCCATGGAAACGGTTAAAATACACATAGCCTAAAAGAATTTAAGTTTGAGTACATTCGCGATTCTGATTCAGGACACTTTTCTGAACATTTTGGTACCCATGAAAAAAAGTCTAGGGGGGGTGCACGGTAGGCACTACTGGCTCCCTGACTATAAACACACTTGTAAAACTACAGGACATACATAACACACATGACAAATTACACACTTGACAAAATACAACGCACACATAAACACACTTAACAAAATACAAGGCACACATAGACACACTTGACAAAAAAACAAAGCACACAAGAACATACTTGTAAAAATACATAGCACACATAAACACATTTGACAAAAAACACACTTGACAAATCACAACGCATACATGTGACAAGTTTCTAACGAACACTCACACTTTATCGAAATTCAAACGGTGGCACACGTAATTACAGATTGATCAATTTCAGCAAAATACTTAGCAGTCATAGACCAGACGGGAATGTCTCAAATCCGTCGTATATGTCTACATCGTGATACAGTGTTCCCTCCCTACATCGACCCTCTCAATAACGATTCCCTCCTTACAACAACGCATGTCACTGTTTTCGAAATAACAAAGCTTAAGAAACAACTTTTTCCATCGTATTTTATTTATGCCTCCATCAAACCCTATGTTGTGATCACTCTTTAGAATCGTCACTTTGTGACGATTCTAAAGAGTGGTCACAACATAGGGTTTGATGGAGGCATAACAGTTTTAGTTCTCGAAATACACCTTACATGGGGATCTAATTATGTTTGATTTTGCCTCCCTATAACAACTCCCTCTGAACAATACATACACTCTTCGTATCCCAAAGGGTGTCGTTGTAGAGAGGGAGCAGTCTTTTATTACGTTTATAACGTCACTTTGTTTCAGTTTTGGACCAAATACCTCTCAATGTACTACGCTTGTGTTTTGATATAAAACGTAACCAAGTACATTCACGTACAAGCATTCAGATCTGTCCATATTGTTCAGACTTTTTAGTCATTGCAACTGACCAGCCAGTAGAAATATGTACATGTAGCCGTAACGAAGAAGCTTTTTGATTGCTTAAATCACTGTTGGAAGGCTTATACCAGATATGACCTCGAATATAGCACCAGCAGTTCAACGCTTATATAACAATATAGCCTCAGCAGAATAAGGCTTATATGAGATATTACCTGGATTTTAACCCCAGCAGATCAAGACTTATACGATAATATAGCCTCAACAGATTAAGGATTATACATCAATATAGCCCCAACAGATTAAGGATTATAGAAGATATGACCGCGAATATAGCCCTAGCATTTAAATGCTTATAAAACAATATAGCCTCAACAGATTAAGGCCCGTATGAGATATGACCTGGAATACCGTCCTAGCAGATTGAGGCGTATGGGAGACATTAAAATCAACAAAATCAGACACTTCTCAGAGAGGAAAGAGAGAGAGAAGAGAGAGAGAGACAGACATACATACAAGCAGAGAGAGAGACAGACAGAGACAGAGAGACTGTGTTACAACCGCATGTCGCAGTTTTAGAAAAACGTTTTTGCGTTCAACCAGACTAATATAATGCATCTCTACGGGTCTAAGCCCGCATATAAAGAAGTATGTTTCTAATAACTGCTGCTGCATCGTCCTAATGATGATCTCAATTTCAAATTCCCCAGTTCTCCAACATTATAAGATTTATTTTCAATTTTCTAAAACACAGTCTTAAAGCAAATGACGTAAATCACCAATAATTTGCTCCAAAAGGACAGCCGTGAGGTTCTGCTCTGTGAAAGCAATTAGAGCGTCTAAGTCTGTCTCATTAGGAAATACAATAATCTGAACTACAGTAAAACCTCTATAGAAACGACTTAATGGATAAACACGAGGCTCTATAATATAACAAGTCCCAGACGTAGATAACCAGGATATCCATTGTGGGGCTTCTAAAGTTGGATCTCCTTGGAGTGGTTCCCATAGGTCTATATCCATAATGAAGTTCCAAATGGTAGATCTCCTTGATGTTTTCCCGTAGGTAAGCTCTCTATGGAGTGGTTTCCAGAGGTACAGTGAACCCTCATTATACCGGCATTCGTTACAATGGCACCCTCGTTATACCGGCATTCGTTAGTATGCATTGAAACAAAATTACCGTTAAGGCTTTGAAACAACCACAGAATAAATAGGTGCAATGCCAATAACACAGGTGGTCGCTTAATGCAGAACACAAGAAAGGCAAAAAGCTCCCTAAGGGAGCCTTTTGCACTTCATGTATTCTGCATTAAGCGACCACCTGTTGGTACTATTTTAAAACTAGCGATATGGTTCTTTGCATATTTAAACTCGTTATAACGGCAATCTGGTTATACCAGCACAATGTCTGGAAACAAACACCGCCGTTGTAATGAGTGTTCACTGTATATTTATATGGAACTTTTCCAGAGCTAGATCTCCGTGGTATTGTTCCCAGATGTATATCTCCTTGCAATACACCAAACAATGGGCCAGATTCACACATCAATACTATATAATCTGTTGGTGTCCAGATGCATGTATATATAAGAACGTCATTCAGTGATTTTCTAGCTAAATGTATGCGCTCTATTAATCATCTAAGACGTGTGGTCACATTGCATCACGACAATCTACGTGGAATTGTCCAATACATCACTCTGACAGGAGGGTCTCGGGTAACAATTGTTATTTACTTAAGAAAGCGGTGAGTCCCGAGCTATTCTCCGACTTGATGGATTAGTCTTCGTCACAGACAACTGCGTCCCCTGGTAAACTATATGTATCAGCTGTATTAGTTCGTGTCAATTTAGGTACCCGGCCAATTAACAAATCGGGTTCTCCTCGGAAACTATCGGTTCATTTGTATATATATATTCCTAACGCACATGCAATCAGATACTTTCAGTTTAGTTGTATATATATATATTCCTAACGCACATGCAATCAGAAAAAATAATCGAGGCTCGATTAGCTCAGTGATTGATGCCGATATCCTTCAAAGTAGGTCAGATATTTTAACACATTAACCGGTAGCTTGCTATGCGCGACAGAACTGACATTTACAAACAGCTTGGGTCCAGATGAGACATCGAGTAAAAGTACACGTATGAGTCACGCAGGAAACACCGCATACAAAACACACAACCGCCCAAACAGCACCACAACGACAAACAGCAAATGTATATGTATATAAAAGACACAAAGAGACGCAGAGACATAACAAAACAAACAATAGGGGGAAGATGGAAGTACCGCCTTGGAACGGTCAGTGACAAATGTCACTGGGGGTTAAATCCAAGCTGTTTGACACTCTGTCAATAGTATATTAAAAGCTTAAACGAATCAGAAGTGAATGACAACGGCAACAGGTTGGAGCTTAATTACAAGAGGACGTCCCTATAATGAACGCATATTTCAAATAATATCATAAAACTTGGTATTATGAAGATTGTCAATTTGAACTTATATAGCGTAAAATGGCCGGGATGCACTACTTATATTTTTTGTTCTACAACAAAGTATTATCGGCTTTTCCTTTTCAAATTTCCCACGTTTTGCCGATGATCACCCCATTTCTCCATTGTTTACGTAACAGTTTTTCTCGGAAGTGGTCGGAGGACGCGAATAGAGCGAACCGATACGAAACTAAAACCCAAACCGAATAAAGCTGAAACATCGGAGAATAAAATCGGGATCGTCGATATCAAACACATGGATGTTTTGTCATTTTCAACGTTAAGGACTGTTAGATAGGTAAGAACCTGTTTGCTTCATTCCTTTGAAATATGCTTCGCACGGGAACAGGTGATTTTGACGCCTGACAATCGCCGCATCGTACACGCGGTCTGGTCAGGGTCTAAATGTTTATGTTTAATGCAGGGTGAAAGCTCTAGGAGCTTCATGCATGACCTTTACCCTGAATTAAGCTGCCATCTGTCTCCAAAATTTAACATCCGATTTAGAGAGGTTTCACTGTGAATTTAGCACAATGCTACCTTTCCTAATGTCAACTCACACTTTCATGAGAAACACTGTATTTAACCTAGTTTGTTACCTGGTCCACTCTGATGGATGTGTGTCAGCTGATCCACTCTGACCACTGTTTGTTACCTGATCCACTCTGGGGGATGTCTCTGTGGGATGTTTGTTACCTGATCCACTCTGAGAGATGTTTGTCACCTGATCTACTCTGAGGAATATTTGTCACCTGATCCACTGTGGTGGAGGTGTGTCGCCTGATCCACTCGGTGGGAAGTTTGTCAGCTGATCCACTCAGGGGGATATATGTCACCGGATCCAACATGAGGGATATTTGTCACCTCATCCACTCGGGAGATGTTCGAGTTACGATTCTTTCTCCAGTATGACCGTTGGAAAATGTTCTTGGAGCAGAGACAAACATACTATGTTCAGAAGGCACATTAAGAACCCCTCATGGTGTTCATTATTTACATATTTATGTTATACAGTGCTCCCTCCTTACAACGGCCCTCTCAATAACGATTCCCTTCTTACAAAAACGCATGTCACTGTTTCCGAAACATCAAGGCTCCAGAAACAACGTTTTCCATCGTATTTTCTTTATGCCTCCATCAAACCCTATGTTGTGACCACTCTTTAGAATCGTCACTTTGTGGCGATTCTAAAGAGTGGTCACAGCATAGGGTTTGATAGAGGCATAACGGTTTTAGTTCTCGAAATTCACCTTATCTGGGGATCTGTAAACAAGCTAATTATGTTTGATTTTCTCTCCCCATAACAACTCCCTCTGAACAACACATACAATCTTCGTATCCCAAAGGGTGTCGTTGTAGAGAGGGAGCACTGTACCTGCATTTTCGTTATGGCATACTACTTTATTCCACCTTTGACCATAAAATAAAGCACACTGGTCTATACATATAGATTCCGTTTTATAATACAATCAGTAGCTTAGAGATATACTGTCATTCTATGAATGGAAGATTTATTGAACAACTTCACATTTATACACGTGAACGATTTATCATACAAAAACGATATTTTTGTTATTCAATCATTGTCGGAGAAAATCAGACAGAGAGAGTATTATGATTCCATTCAACAAGGAACGAACAACTAGTTATGTTCACTAGAGTATACGTACATTTAAATGGTTGTTAGTTTATACCAGTATTGAAGTATTTAAAGTGTATATGTGGACTAGACTATATTTGCTTCATTTTCACAAATATCCCTCTGAAATATTTTGAAACACATTGTGGTGCTATGTAAACAGCTACAATCGAAACATGACTAACCAAATCTTACGTTGTACTAAATGTATACATTTATCTATTCGATACATCGGGGCGTTGTATTGTAATAAACAAAAAAGGTCGTTTGAAAGGTCTCTCACGCCATGTTATCAACCTTTGATATTGACGAAATCTGTTCGCTGATATTGCGTGTTTATCCGGCAATTTGGCGGACACAATGTTGTTCTCTTTGACCTCTGTTTTGTGTGTTTATCCGGTCATTCGGCGGACACAATGTTGTTCTCTCTGACCTCTGTTTTGTGTGTTTATCCGGACATTCGGCGAACACTTTGTTGTTCTCTCTGACCTCTGTTTTGTGTGTTTATCCGGACATTCGGTGGACACTATGTTGTTCTCTTTGACTTCTGTTTTGCGTGCTTATCCGGTCATTCGGCGGACACTACGTTGTTCTCATAGACCTCAGTGTTGGTGTGCTTATCCGGAAATTCGGCGGGCACTCTAGTGTTCTCATTCACCTCTGATGAAGGTTAAACCCGACAAGTAAATACCAAACGAAATGCAATTAGAACACAATGGATATTATGCGAGTAAACTAGTGAACACAGATGGGCCCCACCGCCAAATTCAATACAAAGCTTAAAATGTAATTGTCCTTATCTAAATCTAATATATAAGAAACGAAAAGTACAGCGCGTGAATGAGAATATCACCTACTACTAAAATCAACGAAACAAAACACGTTTACAACAGACCAATAGTCCAAGGCAAATATCAAGTCTTATACTGCTATGAAGATACACTTTAACTCTTATACTGCTATGAAGATGCACTTTAAATCTTATACTGCTATGAAGATACACTTTAAATCTTATGCTGCTATAAATATACACTTTAACTCTTATGCTGCTAGAAAGATACATTTTAACCCTTTCACCGCCGATGTCGCATAGATGCACCACGGCAAATAGTGCAGTCCCAGATCAGTTCAGGGTCTTCACCTTTTTTCTCAATCTCTATTTCTATATACTTGCTTCATTCCTTTGAAATATGCATTTATTTATCTTATTTCTTTACTGTACCAAATTATTTAACAACTAGAAATGTGTCCATCTCCTAAACCACTGAAGCAATTAACATGGCTATCGAACTAGACCAAGATATAATGGCCACAAACGTGTGTGTAAAGTTTGGTGTTGATTGGACAAATACTTTCCAAGAAGAAGTTCGGACAATTATTCTATTTTACCCATATTAAACTGCATACCACTATTTCAACAGTCTGATATAAACACCAAAATTAAACTACATACCACTATTTCAACAGTCTGATATAAATACGTTTTGCAAAAGCCATGGTATATTTGAATTCCTCGGAATACAGACAACGAGTCGATAATTTGTTATTTCTACGATAATGATCTGATTTGCTATACGCCATTACTTGACTTCTTATCCAACATTAACAAATAATTGTAGACGTTTATCATAGTTAACGCAGTAGATTCAAACTCATCCATTCAGTGGTTGCACATAATTGTGTACAGTTTCAGATTAAAAAAAATAAATTGGATTCTCTAAATGACATCTTTGGCAAAACATGGAACAATCTTACTTAGTTTCAATTATTCGTAAGATAAATCGGCCAAACATTAGTATTTCATTCTATAATTAAAATTAATATAGTTCTACATTTAATTTACAGGTCATTACGATTAATCCTAAAATAAAGCATCCATAAATGTTCATGTGCGTTTCAATTTGCTTGTATATAGTAAATCACAGAATAAATAATGACATGTAAATGAGTTATGGTATGTAACACAGCCAAGTTACTTTTGCATCCTAGTCAGCAGATATGGAACATTTACAGCTTTGTTATATTTTTTACAGCATGACGTTTTGCCGCCAGTGAGACCTTATAACTGGGACCGAGATTATTGGTGCGAGGGCTGAAGGTTCCACCTCTATATGGAGCGCTATCGATGGAATTTCACTGGTAGGATGACTGATTTATTACGAATTGTGAGAATATGTTTGAATTGTAATTTGTGGTTTATGAGTATAAAAACAGTATGTATGGAATAATACAATTTGATATTGTTGGAAACAGGTTGACAACTTTTTGTTTAGTGTAGAATTATTTGTAAGTTGGAAAGGCAATTATTAGAACATTTTTTGGTGTGAGCCCAGTCAAATTTGCCCTTCTTTATTCTATGTAAATGCAGCCCTTTTCGGCATCTTCTAGCTCCTACCAGGAATAGATTTGGGTTATACCCTCTTAACACATTCATATTTAGTCCAAACCCTGTCTCTAGATAATCAGAACACAGGGTCAAGAATGTTGACTTTTTGCTACACAGAAAAGTATGTACACACCGTCTAGTTTCGCTTTAAATTTGAGCCATATGGACGATGCACACACATATTTCCCAACATCCACCAGAGGATGTAGTTCTGGCAGAAAGAGACAGAAAATGGTCCTAATAGGCAGATAATACACACAATTACTTGACAATATGTAGTTACATATCATACCAGGTTGCTAAGAGACACTTTCCAGATCATATTTACAGGACAGCAATTTTAAAGAAGTTATTCTTACTGTACTACCACCCCTGAAGCAATTGCTCACCGGGATCACACCATCCTAAGATCAGGGCCAATTGTTGGTAACACTTACATATGAAACGAAGCATGATTGCCTGGCGCTGTTGTGTGTTGCAACAACTGATCAACAACATATATTAGTCATGGGTTAATATAATTTAATAGTATGTCTGAACATTTGTCAAATTGGTTTAAAATTAGAAGGAAAATGCCAAAGACATTCCACTTGTCATTTGGGAGGACACATTGGGTGTGATTTAAGCTGTCTCAGAGAGATGCTTTAGAATGCAAAAAGGCTTTATGTCAATGGTTTTTGGCAGGCACATTGCTACAGTTGGATACTTTTCTAGTTGACGTATGAATATATTGTTATATTTGGTCGTTTTAAAAGAAACAATGTCCACAAGGTGGTCAGTAGTCGATGAACGGCCAATAATCAGATTCAAATATGAGACTTACTAACACGGATAATAGCTATAATTTATTCACCTCTTGCAACGTAAAGTTTATGCATTTGTGTCTGAATAGGATTCAAGACTCGAAAAACTGTTAATGTCACCCTGGAGATAGCGAAGTATACCCGTACTGGTTTATCATGTACACAGACGTGCAACTCATGCCCTCTCCGTACCAGTTGCAAGTATAATATACAGTCGTGTCTTTAGGTCCGTTCTGTTATCATTCACCGCCGGTCTAAAGTGAAATACAGCACTAGCAGATGTTACATTAAGCACCTAGTAATACTTTTAGACATCTCAGCAGACACATATTTCCCATCGGCATACAAGGGACACTAAATGATGATTGCATTGCGGCAATTTAATTCTTTTCTTAATATTGTGTACGTATTTCATTTTCCTAATTAGGCTTTGGGTAGAGCGTAAACAATAACATACAACAAACAGCACGCTCGAGTAACGTAAGCCCGGTCTTTATATTACATGTATTATGTCGGTTTAAATCTTTGGACAGAAAGTTCGTTTCCGATTCACTGGTGTAATTCTGTGAAAATAAACTACAAACATTTGAAGATAACATACCATCTATATTATCTAATACACACTGCAATACGCGAGTATGTGTGCTACGAATTAAACATATATGTGGTCGGAGTCACATAAGTTTGAATGAGTTCAGGTAGGTTTGAGAGTAATGTGAAATACATGTGTATATCTTTTTCGATGTCTTAATGTAAGACGACGGAGGTATATTGTCCAATCCCCCAACAGTGTGTCCACTTTATAAACCATACAGACTGACATTTTCCCTTACAACTATGCTACCATACATGCACACGGCCGGGGCTTTATTTATATTTCATTTATGTCAAGACAATTTTGACTGTAGGCAAAATACCGTTTTTATATCTCGTTTCGGTTTACATCATTTGATTGTGTGATATGATCACTTAAACTGTACTTTTTATCTTGAGTCAGTCAAATGTCTTAACTGACACATACAAAATACTCATAAGAGTTATTTGTCTATCAAGACATTAAGGGAAAATAAAAAATGTTTTATAAAGTCTCTGAAGTTAACCAAGTGAATACAGAGTATTCCAAATTGAATAGATTATTGGTGACATTAAGGGACAATACCTATTGTAGACTGTGTAGTTAAGCTTGTGAATACAGAGTTTTCCAAATTGTATAGATCAGTGATTTAAGTATATAGTTCATTTTGTATTGAAACCTTAAAATTGCTGGATGATTCTGAACTCTAAAGAACGAAGACCCATATCAGAAGCCTCCACTTAGAGCCCTATGATCTTCGTCTTAACTGTTTCCAAATGTCCGGGGAATAAAGCGTTAACAACATACTAGAAGTTAAATTTGTGTGTTATACACATTCGCATACACGACAGAAACTAATTTTCCGTCTCCAACGAGCATTTCTGTCCTGATGAGTTTCTGTCTGTTATTATGTATACTTAAATACTTTAACAATTACGTATTTGTCAGTCTGATTGTTTAAAAATAATATACAATTAGCCTTTTTGTCAGGCTGAGTACATGTATTTATATACTTTGTAAGATTGATTCCTTGGTCTGTCTCAAGATATTTTTCTCTTGGTCAGTATGTGTGGATGTGGTTGTCTACTTTGTATGATTTGTCTCTTGGCCAGTCTGTGTGGTTGTATACTTTGTATGATTTGTCTTTCGGCCAGTCTGTGTGGTTGTATACTTTGTATGATTTGTCTATTGGCCAGTCTGTGTGGTTGTATACTTTGTAAGATGTATCGTGGTCAGTCTGAGTATTTGTTTATTTGATAAGGTTTATCTTTTTCGGTCTGTGAGTTTGTATATAGTGTACAGTTTATCCCTGAGTCTGGTTGTATATTTTATACCGTTTATTTTTTTTCTTCGATGTGTTTGTGTATTGTGTACGTGTTTTCTCTTTTTGTCAGTCTGGTTGTATATTTTGAACAGTTTATCTCTTTGTCTGGATATGTTCGATTGTTTTTATTTTCCTGCGTTCTTCTACATTAGTTTATTCATATACGTACTGCCAATTGGATCATTATATGATACAATACTTTCAACATTAATTTATCACATTTATATTTGATTATCATAACCTAGTCGGAATATCTAATCATGATGTTTGTTTGGCTTAGAAGGGGCCACAAATAATACACTACTCGTGACTATATTTATAATTTGCTGATTAACATATAAAGGAAGGTTTGGTACACAGAGACAATTAACCAATCTTAATTCGAATATGGTTACATCCATACGGAAAACACACAGCATGCCCTACAGATATCCAAAATAGTTAACCCTTCGCTTGCTATTCACGTCAATATACCTACCTGTAAATAGTGAAGACCCAGATGAGACAGCTCCTGCAGGAGCTGTCTCATCAGGGTCTGCAGGAGTGATTGCACAGCGAAATACACAGTGAATATATATAATTATTATGTAATTATACTACAGGGTATGGGTAAAGAAGGAGAAATGTATTTTAAAATTCAGCAAGAGAAAGGTTAACGAAGTAGCCACTCTACAGCACCCCAGGGTTATATGCTCTGAAAGTCTTTAGTGGTGTAGATTCTAGGCAGTAATTGGTAATATTTCTCAATATTTTGTGCTTAAAATTCATTTTGCAAAATGTATAGACTGAGAAATTTCTGATTGTCAGGGAAAGTGGAAATAATTACTAGTCTTTCGAAGGATGAACGTGAATCACTTTTATGTTTGAAGCATCGGTTTTACTATTGGGTTTATAACAGGTCCATTTCAAATAGTTAAATAGAATGAGAAATACTTTGTTGTAGGGAGATTTAGTCGAAGCTTAACCGATATGAGCTTTTACAGATACACTTAATGGCTTACGTTAGATACAGGATAGTACCAACAACTCTAAATCCAAATTTAGGGCGAACTCTACCGTAATGTATACGTATAACTATGTAAATGTCATTTTACTAGCTAGTCATAATTAAAATATATTGTGTCTTGAAAAATAGTTTAAGAATGTAATTGTAATTTGCTTCCTTTATAGAATATTGTTTTTGTATGTGTCATGTAAGTTTGTCTTGAAGTTAAATGCAGTTGAATGTTAAAAACATGTGTAACAAAGAAGCGACTTCCTTTCAGTTGAAGACATGAAACGGCAATGTGAACAGGACATACTAGGACATACTAGGACACACTAGCTTAATGTCAGAAAGGTCCACCAGACGTTATGTTCGATCTATGGAGCAATGGTTTGGAGAAAAATTCCACTGTACAGCATGATCCATTCGAATGGAAATATCTAATACATGTATAATAACATTGAATATGTCTGTCTTGAGAAACAAGGAGATCGGCCATCAGTTCAAACAGAACACTGTTTCTGAACGATTTACCACACAGTAGTTGATACATTGTGTTGATCTGATGACTTACTAATAATTCATCCGTTTTGTCAAACTAAACACAAAACAACTGTATGTTTGTGTATGTATGTGTGTCGCTTGTTTTCTATCGATGTTTTGGTTGCGTCTTGTGTGTTGCTTTTCCTGCTTGACTTTACTACCTTTTTATTTAGCAATCATGGTTGGGAAATACCGTATCCATTTTACCATTTTGACATGAATAAGGAACGACGAAAACAGTAAAGATCCAGACAAGTGAGCTGCTAATAATGACCTACACACAGATCTACAGATAACGATGCGTACTCAAATACTAAAATCGCCATTTCTCCACCAAACCATATGTTGCGACTACTCTTTAGAATCGTCTCGAGGAGACGATTCTAAAGAGTGGTCACAACATAGGGTTTGGCGGAGAAATAAAGAAATTTTACTTGAAAATATTTTAATTTACGCATCTTATCAGGAGCTCTGCCTACACAGCTTGCTTCACGAAGTAGTATCCAAATGTCGCATCAGCGAAATTATTTCAGAAATATTGTTAATAAACTGAATAGTGTATTAGGTGCACTTGGGGTAATGTTCACATTGTATATTGCCAAATATTAAGTTTGTAACCTTGTAAACTGGTGTTAAGTGATACGTTTGCAACAACACGCCAACTAATATACAATACCGACCGTGTCGGTGTTTTCCAGACCATTTATGAAAAACAGCCCAGACAGGAGGCGGGGGGATAACAATTCCAGCTGTCAAGACGACACTGTTGGTGATATGAATTTTGTTTGTTTGGGCAAATGTCTGCATTTTCCTATAATTCTAGATGCTTGCCGTGGCTTCTGTTGTCAGTCAAATATGATGAGTCTGATCTAGTATAACAGACAACGAGAACATCTTTAACATTGAATGTTGTCAACCTGTCATCTAAGAAACTCATGCGACATGCACGTTGGTATAAACACGACATAATGTTTTTTTATATTCTACATCTCGCACAAATGTGACTTACTGAATGTTCCAAGGCGGTACTCCTACCTTCAGCCTAACGTCAGCTTGTTATCTAATATGCTTAATGTTTAATGTTTTTCGTCTTGATATGCGTCCCGTTATGTTTTGTGGCTGTGTCGTTTCTTGTTTGATGTTGCTTGGTGCGGCGTCTTATCGTATGTGGCTCTCCCTGTTTGATTATTTTTCCATATTTGTGATGTATATTATGTGAATCATCCTGGACCTTACTGATTATGTATTAAATATATGGAATCTTAACTTTTAAATTCCCATAAATACAGTGACTTGGTGTCCTTATGTATGTTAGAAAAGGAGCAGTATGTGCCAAACAACGTTTGGGATGTACTGGTAGTATGGACATACAGCCAGTAGCATTTCCTTAAGAGTGAAATATGCGCTTTTACAGTATAAACGCCATAAAACAACCGACAGTCGTATCAATACTAGTGTGGATGCAATTCAAAGTTTTCATGAAGGAAACCTTTGTTGAATGAACGACAGTCGTTGCTTTAACACGTTCTTGAAATTAAATCCATTGGCAAATCTTCGCTTAGATATAACGGAAACTCAAATCATAAAACTAGAAATGTGTCCATAGGACACTGATGCCCCCACCATGAACTTCACCAAGATACAATGGCCACAAACATGTGTGTAAAGTTTGGTGAGGATTAAACAAATACTTTCCAAGAAACAGTCCGGGCAAGATATTTTTGACGTCATTTTTACACATAAAGGGCCCTACCTCCTAAACGCCTTATTCGATTTACATTGATATCGAACTTGAGCATGATATAATGGCCACACACATGTGTGTAATGTTTCGTATGGATTGGACAAATACTTTCCAAGAAAAATCCCGGAAAAAATCTTCTAGATGTGCGTACGTACGTGCATATGTACGTACGTACGAACAAGGGCAACCCTATAAGTCACCACTATGTGGGGCATACTGAGTTTTGTTGTTGGAAATGCTTGACATCTCTTTGTGGCATTATGACCCGGGGTTGTATTGTTTTATCGCAACAGCACCTTCTTGTTAGAACTATATTCACCCTTATTTAGATTTTGTAAATCGTTTGTTTATTGCTGTGAAGCAAATTTCCCTATACACACTTATAATTCATGCCTGGCTCCTCGAAGGTGCACAGGGATATAACAACTGCTATACATTTGTTACAGTTTGTTAGATTAAGTTTGAAAAACATATTCTGAATTAACTTACAACAAAACCTGAAATAATCACGACATACGTCACGAACGTTTAATCTAAATATTGTCTAATTTTGAGACATTTATTGGTATTATACGAGTATAACATATTATTCCCGAATCAATTAAAATTAAATATAAACATTTCATTTAACTGTCTACTTGCAGGTCTAACTAAACGAAATTGACAAGAAATGCAACATCGACCGATTCTTTATAAAAATGTAAATTAATAATCCTTGATGACATCATACATATTCAGGTTTAAACGTGTCCGGTCTCTCACTGCAATGAAAGTCTAGTAGTAAAACATCAAATCATTTTCGCTGTTTACACTGGGAATCCTGCCATGTATTGGAATGAATAACGTATCGAAATACTTTACACTTTATTGTAGTGGATATTGAAGGTTATCAAATAAATTGAAATGTTCTGAAAGTGGGCGATCCCTTGAAAGCAAAAGAGAGAATTGCAGACTCGGATTTATTGAGTCTATTCATATAATGGTATAATATATCAATGACATATAGCCACAATGCATGGGGTATAAAATATCATTGAAATATAGTCACAATGCATGGGGTATAATATATCAATGACATATAGTCACAATGCACGGGGTATAATATGACAATGACATATAGTCACAGTGAACGGGGTATGTCAATGACATATAGTCACAATGCATGGGGTATAATATGACAATGACATATAGTCACAATGAATGGGATATGACAGTGACATATAGTCACAACGCATGGGGTATAATATGACAATGACATATAGTCACAATACACAGGGTATAATATGACAATAACATATAATCACAATGCTTAGGGTATAATATATCATTGACATATAGTCACAGAGCATTGGCTATAATATATCAATGACATATAGTCATAATGCATGGGGAATAATCGAACATTGAATACTTGCTACCTCTGAAACATTCTAGAAATAGTCCACATATGTAGATACCATTGTGTCTGCAGACAGACGGACGGACGGACGCAAGAACGAAATGATTCTTCCAGTATCTTTCCTCAACCTGGTTTAGTGTGTGTTGGGGGTCTTATAAATCCTAACGGTATTCTGACAGTCACAATAGCGCAAACATTAACAGGTCTCAAGTCGAGAGTGTGTTTCAAACACCATTCTAATCCTTAGTGCGCCCAATGATTAAATCCACACAAGTGATAAATGACTGAACAGAGGGATTTAAGTCATAATGCAGTTAAATCTCAAATAATCATAACCAAGAATTTGCAAGGTTTTGCCCATTAAGTTTGTCACGAATGTATCAGCTCTATACAAGTATTGAATCCTACACACCCTGGGAGGCCTCTTGCGGTAATATATCAATTCGTTTACGGTTTGAAACTGCAAGAACTGCCAGATCAGACATTGTAAATACATATTAAAACTCTCACATAACGTCTCATTCTGTACTATAAATCTTTAGTTTCCGAGGATTATGACTTCTGAATTGCGATTATTAAACATTGCATCTAATCCTCGTGTTATTTATATTAATACGCAGGTTGTTACCTACACCATGAGACGTTGCCACATCTATATATTTTCTTTCAGCTTCAGACTTTTGAGTCTGTAGAGTTCATACTTCTAACGTTTAATTCACACTTCAGTCTGAATGCTATAGTTCGTAGTTGGGACTTCAGGCTTCAGAATTCAGAATTCACGCTTCCATCATAAACTGCACACTCAAAGTTCATAGTCCATCGTTCAGACTGTGAAGTTCATACTTCAAATCTCAAAACTCGTATTTCATAGTACAGAGCTCGGACGATCTACTTCAGATTTAGCACTTATGATATTTTTATTGGGCTGCCACTAAGGCAGCCCACTCTTATACAGAAATTCAAGATGACCATGATTTACTCCGAGACTAGTTTTTAGATTTACACTCCAGAAAAAACAGCTGCATTATTTTTCACTATGCTCACCAATGCCCAAGAAATCTTTGATGCTTGATGTTGTTGTTAACATCTTGCATGTCATTTATGGTGAGGTGCCAAGTTAGGCGGTGTCTCATCTGGATCCGTACGGTTTGCAAAGGTTGTTATAAATGCTAAAAGTCAAAGCGATATCAGCTGGAACAAAACCCATTCCTGTTTAGGGGAACAGTTGCTTATTTCAGAAATGAGTTATACACTTTAATTGCTTCGTTCTAGGGTTCACCTACACCTTTAACAACACTTTCAGCGGATGAGTGTCATTGGCCAGAATTTGGTACAGTGTTCCCTCCTTACAACGGCCCTCTCAATAACAATTCCCTCCTTACAACAACGTATGTCACTGTTTCCGAAACAATAAGGCTACAAAAACAACCTTTTTCCATCGTATTTTCTTTATGCCTCCATCAAACCCTATGTTGTGACCACTCTTTAGAATAGTCACTTTGTGACAATTCTAAAGAGTGGTCATAACATAGGGTTTGACTGAGGCATAACGGTTTTAGTTCTCGAAAAACACTTTATCTGGGGATCTGCAAACAAGCTAATTAGGTTTGATTTTCCCTCCCTATAACAACTCCCTCTGAAAAACAAATAGAATATTCGTATCCACGAGGGTGTCGTTGTAGAGAGGGAGCACTGCATGTTCTTGCATACTATTTCTTATAAAAATGGATATCAACAAAACCGTTTTGCATCAGAAATATGAAAATATATTCTGAAAGTGGGAGATCCTTTGAAAGCAAAATTAGCAATGCGAAGCGAGAAGATTACAGACTCGGTTTTATTGAGTCTGTTCATGGGTAGTTATTAAAAGTGCAACACTACTCATGTCCCCCAGCACCGGATTAAGCAGCATTCACTTTGAACAAGTTTCAAAGCATTCTTTAACTTACGCCGTTCAAATTGACTGCAAAAAGGTATCATCAATGCCTAAAACATCACATGAAAACTATGTATTTCTGGGTTTCCAAATGTTCACATTGGCTTAATTAGGTGTTTCAAATATCGTTTTCAGCCAAATGATAGTTCATTAAAGCATTTTCCTCATTCTGCAATCATTTAAATATCCCATGTATCTCTTATTAAATCAAACCACCATTTCCCATTATCTCTTATCAAATCAAAATTACTAAATAATATTACTCTCTGTTTTTTTCTTCTATCCTGCTGAAAGATGTTTTACACAGTCATTTAACGCTTGCGTAAAACCTCGCTTGTACTATAAAGTGAGAAGAAGCTGAACAACCATAATTATTCATTTCCATCTAATCCAATAATTGAAATCAAATCTTTAGAATTATTGAAATCTAAATGCACTTCAGTGATTCACAATTGATAATTGAAGAATACGAGTAAACCTTGAAATATTAACCGAAAATCAGTGTTGACGTTTGCTTATGGGCCCGTCACACCATGACGTACTGGTCAGCGTTCTATAACGTTTGAGGAAACGTTGGTAGTCGCCCATGGTCGCTAGGATAGCGCCAGAAGAGCATTGTATGAACGCTAGTGAACGCTAGTGAACGTCGGTGATCGCCGGGAATCGGCGGAGAACGCTGGTCCGGAAAAAAACTTTTAACATGCACAAAAGTTCTCACTGAGACCAGCGTTCTTCAACGTTTAATTTTAAACGCTGACGAACGTTTAAGAACGTTCATGGAACGTTTTACTAACGTTCGATGAGCGTTGCACTCGTTCGGATATCGTTAGTCAGTCGTTACTCTAGCGTTACTTGGTTGTTACTAATCGTTTGCTTTGCAGTGAACGACTTACTGGCGACCTGTCAACGACCGCTGACCGGCCCCCTAGCGCACGCAGCGTGTGACTAAAGTCTCGAACGAACGTCAAAACGCTATTCTGTCGTTTTTCACACGTTAGTCACACGGTCAACGCGCTCGTCTAACGTTGACAAATCGTTCGTCGTGCGCATTTGGCACGTTAGCACACGCATATGGTTTTCTGGGGTATCTTACTTGGTCGCTGTTACACGCTTCTCGCGCGTTAGACACATGCTAGTCGTGCGTTAGGCACACGTTAATCACACGCCAGATGTGCCATCCTCATTCTAGAACGCTCAAAAATGGAACAATTGAAATGTTCAGAGAACGTTGACCAGAACGTTATGGTGTGACGGCCCCTTTACTTGAAACGAAGCCGACCAATCATTTGAATGTAACGTCTACATTAACTCCTTTCCCTCATGTAAGCGCATTGTGACGCATCTGCTAACAGAGTAGAACCAGATCAGACGGCTCTTTTAGGAGCCGTCAGGTCAGGGTCTGCTCTGTTTGCTTACTGTGTAATAAAGATCTGATTCTACAGTTTCAGCATAAGCCAAAATGTTCTGTGTTTATATGCCATTGTAAACAATAATCTTATTAATATTCAAGACGTCATTATTTCCTACGTGACTATTCATCAAGGAAAGGGTTAACAAAACACTGACATGCTAGGATTGTACGTGAAAACAAAACAGTGACAAGAGGATATACAGTAAAACCTCTCTAAACTGGAATTCTAGTAGAGAAGAATTTAGATACTTTAGGCAGGTGGCTGCTTAATGCAGGGTGAAAGTCATGCAGTAAGCTCCTAGCTTTCTGCATGGCTTTCGCCCTGCATTAAACTGCCACCTGTCTCCAAGACCGATATTTATACCAAATTTAACGTCCGGTTTAGAGGGGTTTTACTGTACCGAGGTCAGTTGTATCTCATCAGGATCTAAGCTGTTTGATAATCGTTCGAAAGTTTGTTAAACGTTTAACTCTTTCGGCGCCAAGTTTCTAATTGTCGTCTGCAAACCAATTTTGTTTAATCATTCGGTAAAATAAGGAAATGCGATAAATAAATGCAAATTTCAGAGAAAAAAGCACATATATATATATATATATATAAGTAGAGTTTGAAACAAAAAGTGAAGTCCCTGATCAGACGCCGCCTTGACAGGCGGCGTCTTATCTGGGACTGCACTATTTGTCGTGGTGCATTTTTGCGACATTGGCGGTGAAAGGGTTAAATATAAGTGAAGATATATTTGTAAAAGTAAATGTATGAGTCATGCAGAAAACACATCATACAAAACACATAGTCACCCAATCAATATCATACAGCAATTGTGTATTCCTATTAAAAGGCAAAAAAGAGACGCACAAAAACATACCAATAAAAATAGGGGAAACATTGAACGGTCAGTGACAAGTGTCACTGGGAGCTTAAACCGGTTTAGGGGCGCCCAATCTCACATTTATTCCACCCACCCTAAAGATCAAACACCATAAATAAACGTAACCCCTCTGACTGGCGATGACAAATACAGTGGTGAATTGCATGTAGATGGAAAACATACATTAGTGAAACAAACTAGTGTACTCAATCACTGAGCTGAAATCAGAATAACTGTAGAAAAACGGAATAGTACAAAGATCCTCGTACCGTTACCGGATTTTAGAGGGCGTCTTCATAGAGTACTAAAGATTTCCTGTCGGTGTACATAAAAAGAGGACAGTGTGATTGCCGACGGTAAAAGGGTTGACACCCATACACGCAGTATGTTATAGTACTAAAGGGTCATATCCCTTTTTACTGATTTTGTAACCCTTGGGGTTTAACCCATTCCTTTATATTGACGACTTTTGACGACTCTGTAAAAATCACTTTTTGAAACCATTGTGATAAATAGAGCATTTGCTCCTATAAGAGCAAATGCTCTATTTATCACAATGGTTTTAAACTACAAATTCTAAAATTTTCCTTTTCTCTAGATTTTTTTTTAAAGAGGTAGGATCTAAAAATAGCCTATGAGGTAAGGGGTTAATCAGATATCATATTACAAGATAACGGTGAATGCCATAGCTGCTTACTGGATCTGATTAGAGATTTCTGTCAGATTTGAAATGTCATTCTGCAAAACCAAACTGTAGTGCTTCATCGTGATTACTCGAGAAAATTCAAACTCAGCCGGGCATAAATGGAGGTATTGCTTTAGGATAACAAAATTAATTGAATTATCACATACTGTGAACTATTAATTCTAGAAACGTTTTCTGATTGAACAGCATCTGTTTAATTTGTTATAAATATTAATCTTATGTAAAAGCACTACAGCGTATCCAAAAACATAAAGGCTAACCCATGTGAGATCCTCGCTCTATGTGAGTTTCTCTCTATGTGGGATTCTCTATAAAATTCTATGTGGGATCCTCACTATAACTATGTGAGATACTCGCTCTATGTGATATTTTTGCTCTAAGATATCATGGGACTCTCACTTTACGTGGGATTTTTCTCGCTCTAACTTTATGTGAGGTCCTCGCTCTAACTATGTGAGGTCCTCAAACTAACTTTGTGAGGTCCTCGCTCTTACTTTGTGAGATCCTCGCTCTTACTATGTGAGGTCCTCGCTCTAACTTTGTGAGGTCCTCGCTCTAACTTTGTGAGATCCTCGCTCTTACTATGTGAGGTCCTCGCTCTAACTTTGTGAGGTCCTCGCTCTAACTTTGTGAGGTCCTCGCTCTTACTATGTGAGGTCCTCGCTCTAACTTTGTGAGGTCCTCGCTCTAAATTTGTGAGGTCCTCGCTCTAACTCTTTGAGGTCCTCGCTCTAACTATATTAACTTTGTAAGGTCGTCGCTCTAACTCTATGAGGTCCTCACTCTAACTATGTGAGATCCTCGCTCTAACTTTGTGAGGTCCTTGCTTTAACTGTGTGAGATCCCCGCACCAACTATGCGGGATCATCAGCAAGGAAACAGGCCTCACTCGTTGACTACATAAAACATTGTACCACCATCCAATCACTATAAATGGTTCAAAACACAAAACGTCATGTCACCCAAACATCACCAAACAGCCCCACAGGGAGCATCGCATACAAAAGAGCATGTCACCCAAACATCACCAAACAGTTCTACAGGTAGCGCCACATACAAAAGAGCATGTCACCCAAACATCACCAAACAGTTCTACAGGGAGCGCCACATACAAAAGAGCATGTCACCCAAACATCACCAAACAGTTCTACAGGGAACGCCACATACAAAAGGGTATGTCACTCAAACATCACCAAACAGTTCTACAGGGAACGCCACATACAAAAGGGTATGTCACTCAAACATCACCAAACAGTTCTACAGGGAACGCCATACACAAAAGGGTATGTCACTCAAACATCACCAAACAGCCCCACAGGGAGAGCCACATACAAAAGAGCATGTTACCCAAACATCACCAAACAGTTCTACAGGGAACGCCATACACAAAAGAGCATGTCACCCAAACATCACCAAACAGTTCTACAGGGAACGCCACATACAAATGAGCATGTCACCCAAACATCACCAAACAGTTCTACAGGGAACGCCATACACAAAAGAGCATGTCACCCAAACATCATCAAATATGAAACAACTCAGTTTCAAGACAAGCCGTGACGAAACACAGACAATAACTATATACGATCTAAACAAAATTTACCATACTCTGAAAGTATAATTATCTGCTTGTAGCCCGAAATGACCAATGGGGGAATAAACTAGGTTTTGGGTACTTAACCTTACGTCTATCCCACCCTCAATGGAGTCAAAATGTAAGGACCCCCTCCCCCCTCTTGGCACCTCCACAGCATCAGCAATGATGTCAAGACAAAACAATACTCTAATAAACTGTAACTAAGATCCCACTCCATAAAAATGTAGGGTCATTTCAAACAATAATGACAGATGTATGCATCATGTCCCCTTCATGTTGTTTTCTGATTTAATAAACACCGACTGTCTGTAGACTTTCAGTTATAATTGTTACAGTAGTGTATGGGTTTCTTTAACAAACTGAACAATATCATTTATACTATATACATCAACTGCTTAAGATTTTGGTTCAGTCAGTATGTATTAATATTCATCTACTATTAACGATTGTCTCTACAATGCCCCATTCTACAACGAATTGTCTTTACCCATTTGCGTCCAGTGGATTCTTCCATGATAATATATTAGATTAGTCCATTTTTGATCTAAGGGGTGCCTGACTTAAATTTTCAATTACGGTTTGTTTTATATTGAAATTCCTATCAGCAAACAGCGTATACTCTGATCAGACGCCGCATTAGGACGGCGTCTGGCCAGAGTCTACACTATTTGCCTATTTCCCATATATGGGATCGTGGGAACAAATGGGTTAACGTTACATAAATACGACAAGAAGTATCAAAGTAGGCAACTAGTTTATGAGTCCTTCTTTACAGCTGTCAGCCCATTATGCATGAGACGACTTGCATTACTGCTATAATTCAAGACCGTCTAGACAACATTGTCAGGTTTTATTGGTGTGTCTGATATAGGTTAAAGGACAGATACGAGAGAAATCACTTGTTGTAATTATTTCTCTTGTACACAAAACCATAGTTGAATGATTAACTCTATCATCGTCATAGGCGAATCGCAAACAATTTAGATCCAGATGATAATCCTGGTAATTCCCATCAGAATCAAATTTGAATGGTGTTGTCATTGTGTTAATGAAACAAAAGGGAAGCAAATTCAAAACCTGAAGCAGAAGACAAATGCAACAGACGTTACTACGTGGTAGAGAAAGAAGGAAATGCATATACATGTACTTCGATAACCGTTGGTCTATAACAGAAACCAGGAAATGGTCAGTATAGATTGATTAGAAGGTTTGATGTCTTTGTATACGATCTATACATTACTGTAGTATATGTTACAGCCTTATTAAAGGCACATTTTCCAAATGCTAACATTATCATCGAGACAAAGCCGGTCACAACATTTTGTGGAGAATTGAATGATGTATTTTTGACAAAAGTTCATTTTACGCATCATACCGGTATATATTATGCACGTTTAATATAAGCAATATTGATTACCATATGGCGCCAACCCTACATGCACGTAAATCAGTTTAAATACAGGTACCTTATGTTTGCTAAAGGTGTGTGTATTTTTCATATAAAACACACAAACATTTGATCAAATTAAATTTGGGCTGTAAAAATAACTATTTTGGAATTATTATCAGAATAACTTAAATTAGTAACTTAGGAGCACGCGGAATGCTACCTGGTACTTTGCAAAAATGAACAGACTCATATTGATGAAATGAATGAAGATAACACTCGTTAAAAAAATACGACACTACTTTGCTGCTACGTAATGTTATGACAATTATAAGACGACCTGCAACCATAACAGTACACAACAGTGTTGTAATTAGTATCAGAATATGATTAAGATATATTACGGCAAAACCCATTCTAGTTTCAGTAATTATTTCTAGGAAACCGTGTAAGCAAGCCTTACTGTGAAAGCGACTAATTGGCTGAAAACGTTCTTACAGTTTCCGATAATGTGTTTGATAACTAGCTTCGTGAACGAACCAGAAACTCGTTCTAAATCTGCGTTTATTTTAAAGGAAATGTTTAATGTGTTCATTTTCAAGTCCTTGATTCGTAGGAATAGAAAATACCGTATTGTATACACGTTCCCAATTGTCCATGCTTGTCAGAACTGTTGTGGGTTGGCTATGCAACCATGAAGCCAGTGCTTTGATCTTGTCACTGGAGTCAACCTAAAGGATAACTGTGACAGAAACCTAATAAACGCTTCTTGTAATCTTGTATCGGACACGATCTTAAGCCAACATCTGATTCCAGTCACATTGTAGTTCTGAAATATGTAAAATCAAGTGAGGGCTGTACTTTCATCTCCACCTTTATTTGTCTGTTTGTCTGTTATGTATTTGTGCGTCTCTTTCGTGACCTTTATATGCATGTACATTTACTGTTTTCGTTGTGGTGCTGTTCGGGCGGCTGTGTGTTTTGTATGTGGTGTTTCCTGCATGACACATACTTGTATCGTAGCATATTAATACAGTTAAACGCAAATAGGCCAACAATCTAGCCACAAATATTCTGTTTATTTAATCCGTTTTGATTTTAAAGGAATTCCGTCTGTTGTATATAACCTCAAAATACGGTAACAGCTACATCAATTACCACTAAAGAGTGTCACAGTTAATCATTTAACCTTTAACCTGCTGAGCAAATTATCTTTACAAAATGTTTCGCCTACTACATTTTCAATACTCCAGCTATAATCAATTTGCCTACCAAAATACAATCAGAGTGTCAAATAATTTACTGCTCTCATCTGGATCCAAACTATTTGCATAGGTATTCACTCATCCGCCCATAGCATGATTAAGGTTTATTACAAAGGTGTGCCGTGGTATAGTCCAATGACTCGTTTGTGATAAAAATAGGTCTCCCGCAACACGCACTTCAAACATGTAGGAGACGGCAATGCAACAGGTGATTGTCAGGTCTAGTAAGGCTAACGAACCAGACTCGTTAACTCAATATAAAGGAAGTGAATTATCAGCTTTGCACGTACTGCAACGCGTGCACAGATACTGGTGAACAGTAATTAACGGGTTACTCCGTGAATATCCATGCACGAAGTAAGAACATGATGAATATTAATTAGATACATGTTGACAATGGCACATGAACACAGGAACGTTTGTCCAAATCTATAGAAATGGACAGCTGCTTTCTTGGGCAAAGTGTATCTACTAAAAGGAATTCCAGGACAACCCCTGACGTTGAATTATACATATTTTGGATAAGCATTGCAGTGATTAACACGGATATGCTCCAATGATCAGAATAAAATACATCACAGCAAGTACAGTGTAGTATAATGCAAAAGTAGTTCTACAGATTTTGACTGGTTTTGAGCATAAATTGGTGAGGAATAGCATTCATTGTGTAGCAGTAATGATCTTTTACAAGTACAAAAATTAGTCATGCAGGAAACACCACATACAGAACAAACAGTCGCCCGAACAGCAACACAAGGAAAGGTACAAGACGCGGTTTATACACATTCTCTGGGGACAATGACGTTGTGGTTGAGAAACTCTCATTCGAAGGTGTAATTAACACATACGTTTTTCATTGTAAAGAAATATTAGGTGTCAAATAAATGGAAAAGTAGTAAAGTCAAGCAGGCAAAGCCACATGCAAGACGCAACCACCACCAAAACACCGATAGACAGCATGACACACACACACACACACACAACCACACACCCAAACGCACACACACACACACACGAAATGAACACAGAAAACACCAAAAGACACACAAGAACCAGAGACAAAAGTGTCATAAAGCCAGTACTTATGCCAAGTAATAGTGTATACTAATTTCCACTGTCATATGCAATACTTAATCTACCGACTAGAGCGTTAAGCATCTGAAGCAATATGATCACCACACAGATCACCGCACAGACTGGTACAGCTAGTAATCTATCGCTTACTATGGAAGTTACGAAAATATAATTACATCATTAATGATATGCCTTTTAACACATTCCCTCATATTAACGACTTTTGACGACTCTGTAAAAACTACTTTGTGAAACCATTGTGATAAATAGAGCATTTGCTCCTATAGGAGCAAATGCTCTATTTATCACAATGGTTTCAAACTACAAAATTCTAAAATTTTCCTTTCCTCTAGTTAATGCTCTTTTCGGTGGATTTATTCAAAAAGGTGGTATCTAAAACTAGCCTATGAGGTAATGGGTTAACCAACATAGCCATCGTGCAATTTACATGTAAATGCTAGACTCAATTCACGACCCTAATCTAGATATATTTCATTGTTGAATATTATTCGGAGATATAATGATGAAACCAATGTGTATTAGCAATTGGATACAACAATGTTTTTTGTTTTCATTATGCCAGTATAACTTATGTAATCATAACAAGCACTACAGAGACGCGTTGTCTGGGACAGAAAACAAACAGATTTAAAAACATTGGGTTAAACATTCTTCTAGAGAGAGATGACAAATTGCATTGACCTGGTTGTGCATATTATAACCGTCCACATCAACGTCATCTTATTTTCAAATACACGAGCATAGTGTGTAACAATGTAGAACGTAGTGAGAGGTGATGCGCAACAGTACACGGCATATCATATTGTTTGTAAAGGAATCACCACGTCACTATCTTAAGATTAAACAAAGTGGATGTATTACCTTGTTATAGCAAACCGTCTTCACAATAGAGTAAAAGCAGAGTAAATGTTGGCCAAATCAGTTAAAAGAGGACAGTTTGTCACATACTCCTTTGTTGGCATTACAGTTGTGCTCTAAATGTTACGCAAATAACGTGGTGATAGGCTTGCAAGACGCACATTGTTATAAACGAATATGAGTTTTTTATATCTAAATGTTTGACGCTATTTGACACTGTTCTGTTCTGAGCCTTGTTGTTTCGGAAACAGTGACATGCGTTGTTGTAAGGAAGGAATCGTTATTGAGAGGGCCGTTGTAGGGAGGGAGCACTGTAATGTATATTTATCAAACAGTTACTATTTATACCAACTAGACTAATAGCAATACATGTCATCACTACCGACAAGTGTGCAGTGAATCATTCAGCCATTTATTGTGTTGATAAGAATTGATATAAATAGCAAGTTATTGAACTCGTGAACATTAAAGGTCACTAATAATTTGACATTCAGAATGTTCTATTCATCAATCAGATATCAGTACTAATCCAATGCATAAAATAGCATCATCGTAATTGCAGCTCCTAAATACACAATTTCATGCAACGCTAATGAGTTATCTTACAAGAAACGTAGAAGCTCTAAATGTAATCTGAATTTTCTATAGAATCTCTCGGCCGTACTTTGATTAAGAAATAAGTTCAGCTTGTTTTCTGCTATTTAACTGATAGTTCTAGCCAAATGCAAGTAAATGAACATTAATTTGACGTATACATTATACTAGACTGGTGCTCATTATTCTTCCAGAAACTTGATCTTTCCGTAACAAAAAGGCACTTCCCTATTTGTAAGAAACTAATGAACTGAGATCGAAAATATATCTCTTGTAAAAAGAACACTTAATTTGAATATTCAAGTAGTGAAGATTTTGAAATAACGGAAATCAAATTAGATTTCAATGTGAATCGCTTTCATTTTTACTTTTAGTATTAAAATACTGCTGAGTACGAATTAGTCAAGGTAAAATCTTGTTATATTCATACGTCAATTCTCGTTTTAATAGTACTGTTTTATTGGTGTGATCGCCCTGTGTCATTTCTCTATATAACTACTATTTTATTGTTGTGATAGTCCTGTGATAATTCTCGTTATAACAGTACTGTTTTATCGTTGTGATAGTCATGTGTCAATTCTCGTTATAATAGTACTATTTTATCGTTGTGATAGTCATGTGTCAATTCTCGTTATAATAGAACTGTTTTATCGTTGTGATAGTCATGTGTCCATTGTCTGTGCAATAGTACTATTTTATCGTTGTGATAGTCCTGTGTCAATTCTCGTTATAATATTACTGTTTTGTCGTTGTGATAGCCCTGTGTCTATTGTCGGTGCAATAGTACGGTTTTATCGTTGTGATAGTCCTGTGTCAATTCTCGTTACAATATTACTGTTTTATCGTTGTGATAGCCCTGTGTCCGTTAGCGTTTGACGATCGTCCACAACATTTTACCGATCAACATTGCACCACGAACATCATCTCATGTGGATTGCATTTGAGCCAGTTTCACAGAAATCACCCTTATCAGTTCTCTATTGACACTTTCCATGACGAATATTCATATAGGAAATAATGACGTCATCAATATTAATAAGATTATTTTTTATAAAGGATTATGAACACATGACAGTTTGGCTCAGGAAGAAGCTGTAGAATCAGATCTATATTACACCATAAGCAAACAGAGCAGACCCTTATCAGACGGCTCCTATAGGAGCCGTCTGATCTGGGTCTGCTCTGTTTGCAGATGCGTCAAAATGCGCTTACACGAGGGAAAGGGTTAATTATATTAAACAAAGTCGTTCCACAGTAACAATTTACATTTATGTTCAGAACGTATGTCTTCCAGCCATTGCATTCAAAATAGTAACGCTTACTTATATGGCTAATGTGCCGTACCCAATTATACGAAAGGTTAGTTAAAATGTCGTCTACTATAAACCATCGCTCAGTGTTCCCGGACACCACTGACCCACAATCAATGTTACTGATGTAACCGTCTGTTGATGGCGTTCAATCCGTTGTAACACTGCCCGACAGGGACGGGGGTAAGTTCTATGTATGCTCATTGTAACTATTTTGAAAAATATTTGCTGCAACCACTTGTTGAATACAACATGATTTTATATGCATGGTCCACGTGTGGCCGGTGTGACAGATAGACGTATAACTTACGTCGTTAAAACTGACATACAACATGTTTCAGACATACACCAGTCAGGAAAGATGATACGCCGCTGTCTGGGTAATGGGTTTTATTGCATTGCACTAAACCAGGCCAGAACATCCATATTGTCCGTGACAAAGTGTCGGATAGGGTATGCATAGATTGTCATTCATTGGAATGTCTAATACAGTGTTCGCTATATTTCCATACAGTGTAAATCATGGTCAGCTGCCTTGCCATAGAAGTGATGCCTGATCAGAGTGTGCAGTAAACCCCCTCTAATGCGACCACTTTATGAATGGAAATAAATGTCTTTCAAAGCAGGTGATTGCTTAATGCAGGTCGAAAGTTATGCAGAAAGCTCCTGCAGGAGCTTTCTGCATAACTTCCGACCTGCATTTAAGCTACCACCTGCATTTAAGACCCATAATTATACATCTTTTTGGTGGTCGCATTAGAGGGGGTTTACTGTATACGGTTTGTGATGCTTCTCAGAGAGACTCTCATTCAATAATCTAAATATACGCATAATCATCATGTCATTTACACAAAGAACAATTACTTCCCCCGTTCCATATGTGGTCCTTGATGCCCAGAATCATGATATAATTCAAATATAAATGACAAACTGTAGCGTACCAGTCAATACAGGCAATTATCAGTACTATAAACATACTTAGTGGAAGCCCCGAGCTATATACAACTACGGATGTTTCTGTGAGAAGCAAATATGTTCAGTGCATTCAGAAATAATCCATCAGAATAACAGCACTGAATTCAACGTAGGGTTTCTTTGTATGACAAGGATGGGCTAAGCGTTAAAGTACTTAAACAGGTTGAGTATAGGAGGCATCGCTTATTATCGCTTAGTCGTATTTAAAGAAAGTAAAGTACCTAGTTATAGTCTACGTTCAGTCCGAATGACCGCTCAGCCGACTGTACATTGCGTCCCCTGGTCATTAAGTCATTGGCTTACAATATTGAGCACTGCTAACATATGGCGCAATAATGCAGTCGCAGTACCGGCGAGTGACCCTCACAGGTACCCATTTTAACCCCTGGGTGGAGAGGACGTGCGGGTGGGAGACACGGAAAGCGTCTCTGAAATTTCCACTACATTCAACACTAAATTAATTACATGAATTCAATGCAAAACACCAGGCACGACACATGCGCAGTATTGAGTATCTATATATTTAGCTAGGAACATGTGGTACACAGTTGTTTACGTCACAATGAAATATCACTGTGGATTTGTGGCATTATCACATAAAGGGTTATTATTTAACACACTGTTTCATCCTTTTACTCAATGTATATGAATGTAAGACATTATGGCATCGTGAATAGTTTAGCTGATTTATGACTGATTATTTGGTATTGATAGACACTGTAGTGTTTGATTTATTATAAATTCAGAAACACACAGAGTAGACCATAGGCAATTCAAGGCGGACCCTGTTCAAACGGCTCCTACATGGGACATTTGATCAGGATCTACTGTATTTGCAAAGGCGTTAAATGGTGTATTTATGGATTTAGGGTAAGCCTAACGCTACAAAATCCTTTTTGATATAATAGACAACAAGAGGGCCATGATGGCCCCGATATCGGTCAACAGATAATCACGGGAGAAGATTTTTCAAAGTGTTCACTATATGCCAGGGGCATAATTTATATAACTTTTGTAGAGGACCTGAACATGATGATATGTGCCAAATATGAAAGCTGAGAACCTTCCAGTTTCTTAGAAGAAGATTTTCAAAGTTTTCACTATATGTTTCTATAGTAAACTGGCCACCCCTTCCAGTTTCAGGAGAATTTTTTTTCAAAGTTTTCATTATAATTATGTTTCTATAGAAAACAAGGCACCACTGGGGCGAGGCCAATTTTGACCCTAGGGACATAATTCATATTACTTTTGTAGAGGACCTACAAATAATGTTATGTGCCAAAGATAAAAGCTGAGAACCCTGTAGATTCAGAAGAGTTTATTGGCGATCACAAAAGCTCACCTCAGCACGTTATGCTCTGGTGAGCTAAAACGCCTACTTAGCTAAATTAAGTGAAATGTTCCTGGACAATATGATCAACTAGATGGTGTTGTCTGATAGCTGAAATATATTAACTACACCATAGTGTTTGGCAGTGGAAATGCACGATGTTCTCTGATAGCGGTCATACACAATGCTGCCTGACAGTGGAAATACACAACGTTTTCTGATATAGTAAATGCACGGTGTTGTTTTATAGATGAAATATACGATGTATGATAGAGGAAATACACGTTGTATGATAGAAAAAATACACGTTGCTGTCTGATATAGTAAATACGACAGTGTTATTTAATAGAGGAAATACACGATGTATGATAGAGGAAATACACGTTGTCTGATAGAAGAAATACACGTTGTCTGATAGGGGAAATACACGTTGTTGTCTGATATAGGAAACACGACAGTATTGACTACTAGAAGAAATACACGTTGTCTGGTAGAAGAAATACACGTTGTCTGATAGGGGAAATACACGTTGTCTGTTGGAACAAATCCACGTTGTCTTTAGAGCAATTGCAGGGGAAATGGACGTTGTTGTATGATATTGGAAGTACACAACTATGTCTGATATAGTAAATACACAGTGCTGTCTAATAGAGGGACTGCACGATGTATGATAGAGGAAATACACGTTGTCTGATATTAGAAATGCACGCTGTTCTCTGATATAGGAAATGCACGTTTTTGTTTGATACAGGAAATGCACGTTCATGTATGATAGATGAAATGCACGTTGTTGTCGGATAGAGGAAATGCACGTGGTCTGATATAGGAAATGCACGTTGTTGTCTGATAGAGGAAATGCATGTTGTTGGCTGAAAGAGGAAATGCACATTGTTGCAATTGGCTGATAGAGGAAATGCACGTTGTTGTCTGATATAGGAAATGCACGTTCTCTGATAGAGCAAATGCACGTTGATGTCTGATATAGCAAATGCGCGTTGATGTCTGATAGACCAAATGCACGATGTTTTCTGATAGAGGAAATGCATGTTGTTGTCTGATAGAGGACATGCACGTTGTCTGATAGAGGAAACGCACGTTGTTGTCTGATAGAGCAAATGCACGTTGTTGTATTATAGATGAAATGCACGTTGTTGTCGTATAGAGGAAATGCACGTGGTCTGAAATAGGAAATGCACGTTGTTGTCTGATAGAGGAAATGCATGTTGTTGGCTGGTAGAGGAAATGCACAGTGTTGGCTGATAGAGGAAATGCACGTTGTTGTCTGATATAGGAAATGCACGTTCTCTGATAGAGCAAATGTACGTTGATGTCTGATATAGCAAATGCGCGTTGATGTCTGATAGACAAAATGCACGATGTTTTCTGACAGAGGAAATGCACGTTATTGTCTGATAGAGGACATGCACGTTGTCTGATAGAGGAAATGCACGTTGTTGTCTGATAGAGCAAATGTACGTTGTTGTCTGATAGAGGTGTTCGTCTAGAATAAAGCAACTTTGAAATGTACATTTAAACTTAGTTTACTTCTGATGAGTGACAGCGTATCTACATTAATGATTAAAACTGAGATTTCCCCTTTGCCTTTGAGTTGATTATTCGATACAAATGCCGTTGATCTATTTGCATTGACATTTTAATTGTCACGGCATCAAACACATCACTGAGCAATTCCGCTCTGAGATAATGGAAATACGCGACATGAAATTAGTTTTATCATGTAAAGTGCTTGACATCTCTCCCTGATAATACGACCTGCAGTTTTATTACAATGCAATATTAAGAGACACTGTTTAGCTGTAAATGTCATTTGTTTCTCACTCGATAGCTCAACAAACATTGTTCAATAGAAAACCGCGTTCGATTAACTTCTTAGAATTATAATTTGTGCGTTCAAATGAACATTTTCCAGTTTATTCAAATTCCACGCCATATGTGTATCATGTGACTAATATTGCAATGGCAAATTTCATTGGTCGAAACTGGGCCCTCGTCCAATCAGATTGCAGCTTTCATTACTGGTCACTTGACGTAAAATGGATGCTGAAAGCTAAAACAAATGGTTTGGAGACAGTTCCATCTGTCCAACAGAGCACATTAAGTTAATCGAACGCAGTTTTCGCAGTAAGTATCACAGTTGCTTACTAGCTATTGCATACAGCCCTGGGGCCCGTTTCATAAAACTTCGTAACGTACGAACTTCTTAAATCTACGAATGTCACTTACGAAGTTCGTACGAAAAAAGTTAAGAGTGTTTCATAAACACGTTCGTACGAAGGGCACTTGCGAACTTTCGCAGCGGCAAATTCGTAAGTCCTCTTCACAAAGGAGGTAAGATTGCCTCATAGCAACGGAAATCTCTCGTCGCTGGAGGCGCGAAATTTTCTTAGAATACAAACATCCGGTAGAGTCACGGACCGACGAGAAACCATTTTGCAGACGTCTAAAAATGTCGAAAGCAAGAAAAGCTAACTGGAGCGATAGTGAGACGCAAACCTTAGTATGCGCAACGGTAGAAAGGCTTCATATGCTGGAAGGAAAGTTTTCTTCCACTCTGACGTCCTTAGATAAGAGTCGAGGATGGGAATCCATAATGGAAAGGTATAGGCTATAGTTGGTTACCCAGTTATGTTGTCGATCTTAAATTTATTTCAAACCCATTTTCGGGCTAAATGTTCATTTTGATTAACTCGGTACGATTTTCTGAATCTGAATATGTACGTGGTAGAATCCTATAAAGTCTTTTACACGACGGGGATTTTACTGTTTTTTCATGAAACAAATAGATTTACACTTTATACTTCTAAGTTTTTTGTAATTTAAAACACAGGTGAGTATAGATCTAGATCTAGTCGAAATATTTTCTCCCTATTTATATATAGGTCTACATGTAGACATCTAGACGTAGATGTAGATTCTATATATAAATAGGAGGAAAAATTATTTCCATTTTTTCCCCCCACAATACTGGCACCTATGAATTAAATAAAAGTAGATCTAAAGAGGTGTAGATGTAATCTAAATTTAACAATGTGCCTTTCTCCCCCGCCCCAAAGAGGTGTAGATGTAATCTAAATTTAACAATGTGCTTTCCCCCCCCCCCCCCCAAAAAAAAATAAGGATTTTTGTTTTGGAAATAGTGCACTTTCATTGAAAAAGTTAATTAGATCTACCAACACTTTTGATTCATTGATAAAATGTCAACTATTGTCATAACAAATTGTGAAATCCTTAATTGTAAAATCAATATTTCGAATGTTCAGACTACACCGGTAACCGGTATAGATCTACACCGGTATTAGGGTCACTCCTTTCGCATTAATTTTGTGAATATGATAGTCTATTTGATGTATTGATTTGCCATTATTGTTATAATTATATACTGTTTATACATACAAAGTAACTATATTGGATCAATGAAATATTATAAAACTAAACTTTTACTTTAGTGTCAAAATTAGTTCTCTAGAGATAGATCTCTAACTAATTCTATTAAACGGGTATTTTGTACAGTAATCTTCACTTTTTCGTATCTGGCCCATCTGTTAAGCCTTGTAAATTTTAAATGTGCTGCACATCTAGTCGGGTTGAGTTTATAGTCAAATTGTGAGAGATTTGTGTAAGTGGTCTGGTGGCTCAGTCAGTAGAGGACTCGCCTTATAAGCGAAGGGTCCCTGGTTCGAGTCTCTGTCTGACTACATATTTTTCTCACCTTCTTACATTCGGCGCCTAATGTAAATTTACAACCTTTCTGAGATTTAATAGGATATATTAAAAAAGTTGTGGAACGTTCTTTGAGTAATTTTTTTCGGGATGATATCTTGTGTAGAGGGTGTATGTGTAGCCGGGTTGAGGTTAAATGGTGAGATATTTGTGAAAGCGGTCTGGTGACTAAGTCAGTAGAGTACATGCCCTCTAAGCGATTGTCCTGGGTTCGAGTCCTGGTCTGGCTGCATATTTTTCTCCCCATGTTACACACAAAGGAAAAAAAGTTACTGACATGAATGGGTATTGTTAATTGAAAGAAATAAAAAAAAAAAAAAAAACCCTCTTTATTGTTTTAGTGTAAACGCTACCAGTATGATCCCACGATCAGTGGATGAAGTGAAGAAAAAATGGGCTGATGTAAAATCTCAGACCAAGAAGAAGGAGAGAGAGAGAAGGAGACAACTGAAACAGACTGGCGGTGGACCTTCACCTTCTCATTTGAAAGAGTGGGAGGAAATGGTTTGTAAATTCTCTGCAATATATATATTTCTGATATTGTAAATAAAATGTTTTAAGATCTAATATAATTTTTATTTGGATATAGATCTAAACATATGTTAACTTTTTAATGTCTCTTAGTTGTGAATTGTACCATAAACACTGTCATTGTGATTATTGATTATTAGCTATTTATATCTTGATATACATGCTGTATTTATGTTTCTTCTAATATAACCTATATTTTCTTTAATTTTTAATTTACATGTTCATTATTTCATACATTTATATAGATTTTCGTTATTGCACTTTCTTATTTATAAATAAATAATATTTGTTTATAAAATAGTTAACACTCTTCCCCCATTTTTGGCATGCATGATATAAAATACATACCCTGAATAATTTCAGATTGTGGGTGTATTAAAAGAGGTTGTCATGGAAGGCATAGAGGGTGGTGTGGACACCTTTGCCATTGGTGAGTAACATTCAAAAAAAAATTATATATTATTTCCTTTTTTTTTTAAATTATTTTTTTTGAGAGAGAGATAGAAAGAAAGAGAGGGGAGAGAGAGAGAAGAGAGAGAGAGAGAGAGAAGCAGAAGAAGAATCTTGAAGGGAATATAGTGATCACAAACCAACCAATATATGAGTGAATGTTAATGGTAATTTTTATTTGAAATGTACAAAAGAAAGACTATATATAATTACAGTCAAACCTGTCTTAAGCGACCATACTTTTTGGAAGCATAGACGAACATTAAAGGCAGGTTATAGCTTAATGCATTACGCTATAACCTGCCTTTTATGTTCACTATGCTTCTTCATAACATGGTCGCTTAAGACAGGTTTGACTGTAGTTCTATTAGTTTATTCAAATATCTAATCTAAAATTCTGTCCCATTACAGATAGGGATGAAGAAAAACCCATAGCCAGTTCATCTGTAGAAAGTTTGACTGAAAACAGACCTCAGGGTATGTCTATTTTACTTATCTCAATGTGAGTGACTGAATGAATTTAAAAATTCAATTTTTACTCTGTCTATAGGCGCAGAGAACATTTTTCAATGAAAAAAATATATAAAGCACCATCTGTTTGCCTGTATTTTTAAAAAAATATTTTGGTAAATCATTATCAATAACTATCGAATACAGTCAAAATTTTGTTAATCAGGCACTGAAAATAAGAGGGTGTAGCGAACCTTATATAAATGAGCATTAGCTTAATGCAGCCTAATGGAATTTTCTCCATGCAACTAATTAACCCTTTATGTACACGACATACCTTGTTTTCAGTATTGGAAAAGCAAGTTGAAAGTAAAGCTGAATGACCCTTCTGGCCATTCTGCTTTACTTACTTTCAGTCTACTTTAACTCTTTATACCCTAATAATTTAAAAACAGTATACCTGTATAGAATACACTTGTAATATGCAAACAGTGTAGACCCAGATCAGAGGGCTGCTGCCCTCTGATTAGGGTCTGCACTGTTTGTAATTTTGCAAATATATTGTAAAAACAACTCTCTATAGTCAACAATGGACTAGACTCAATTGAACATTGGAAATGTCCATTTTGAAGTCCAGGGAGGAATGAGTTAAGATACCAATTGCTACAATAGAAAATAATTCTTACCAAGCATATTGATGACTGTATGAAGTGGAACTATTTTCTTGCGTGCAGGAATATATTAAATGTCTGTTGAGTAAAGTTTTAATCAATAACATATTTTGATACATCAATGCTTCTTAATTATTTTGCTAATTAATACAGTTTTCACTGTATACAGTAAAACCTCTCTATTACGACCATTAAAATGTTGGCTCATTGAATTTATGTTAGCTTAACCCTTTACCCAATAGCCTGTGTTTAGTTATGAAGGCAGGTTACCACTTAAAGCAGGTTGAAAGTAAAGCAGAATGCGCCTTAAGGCGCATTCTGCTTTACTTTCAGCCTGCTTTAAGCTATCACCTGTTAGAATATAGACATAATTCCTTATGGTATATGTTCCTGACTGTATAAATTTAAACTATTTTTCTCAGCGGAGGAATAAATCGAACACGCTAAAAGCCGCTTCTATGAGGTAAAGGGTTAAAGCAAGGTGAAAATAAAAAAGACAAAACCAAATGAGCTTTATGTTTTACTTCCACATTGCTTTAAGCAGCCACCTGCCTTAAATACATTATTTGAAAGTGTATTTTATTTTTGTAATAATTTCAGATGACCCTCAGACTGACCAGAAAAGTGATCAAGGTAAATATGTTTATGAATTTGATAACAGAACATGTTTTATTCACATAGTACAACTTAAAAACTATAACTAAACAAGAGGCCGCTCTCCTGAGTAATATGAACCAAATAGTTTTTCATTTATATATCACACTGTTCAATATTCTAATATTCCAGCCATTGCTCTATACCACATCAGAAACTTAAGGTATTACTGTAGTTCATCAAAGAGGTCAGCTAGAGTGCTCAGTCTCAGTGATAACAGCATATACTACCCTATCACTGTCTAATGCCATCTGCTTCAGAATTGTAATCTGCTTAAATTTCACAATAATAATTCTTAGAAAAATTGCAACAAGTTTCAAACAGTTTGAATCTTGATAAGATAAAAATGATTTTGTATCTGATGAATAGATCAGAATCCAAACTATGTACTTATTTCAATCAGACATCAGCAGTGATAAGGTTACCAATCAACTGAACATTCTTGATAGAATGTTGTTAGCTGAAAATTTTTTTTAAATTTTCTTGTTCATTTTCTATAGTATATCAAACAGAGACTATGCAAAGAAAAAGAAAAAGAAACACAAGAAAAGGTATGTGATAATTGTGTACAGCAAAACCTCTCTATTATGACCACTAAAATTATGGTTAATTGATTGTTATCAAAACAGGTGGCAGCTTAAAGTAAGCTTAAAGTAAAACAGGAAGCTTTTTTTAAAACAGCCACCTGTCTTAAACACTTCTTAATTAACGTAATTTATTGGTCCTGATACACTTCAAGTTTGAACTGTATATATTCTATATAACAAATTCCTATGTGACTAAAACAGTCATGAATTCATATGCGCCATAATTAATATTTCCAATATATTCCATGTTGTTTAAAGCAGACAGAAAATAAATAAAGTATCATTAAAGAGCATTATTTCTGCTTTCTTCAACCCATTTTCTCATAAATACACCATTTACATACACCTCTAATTCTTCAGCATGATGAGCCATTAGATATTTTTGATAATGTTTATACATTTTTAAAGAAAATTAATCAAAACCTAGTGGGTTAATCTTCTAAAAGCAGGTTGAAAGTAAGTGTATACTGCTCATCACATAGCATTATGCTTTATTTTCAACATACTTTAAGTGTTCATATGTTTTAAATGTTACAAGTCTGTCTTCATTAAGTACTGCAAACAAGTTATGGGGGAATAGGTTCGTGCAATGGTTTCTTCCATAACTATAGTGTATGATTTGAATGTCTTAACACATTCAGTCCTAGCGACGAGTTTACTCGTCATTTACAAAATGTGTACCTGTAAAAAGTACACTTGTCTTATGCAAACAGTGAAGACCCAGATCAGAGGGCTCCTGAAGGACCCCTCTGATCAGGGCCTTCACTGTTTGTCATTTTGAAATATATTGCTAAATTCAACCCTAGATATGTATAAATGGACTAGACATAATTGGAAATTGGAATTTTCCATTAAAAGTCTCAGGGGTGAATGAGTTAATGTATAAATCAACTGTTAATAATTAACAAAAAACATACAGAATTTATCTGCATCTTCAAATTTAAACATCCCCACTTCCCTACAGCCAGCATAATGGAATTTAGCAAACAGTGTGGATCCTGAGCATACACTATGTATTGCAGTGTCTGATCAATATCCGAACACTAGCTATCATACACTTTGTATTGCAGTGTCTGATCAGTATCCGAACACTATCGTGCACTTTGTATTGAAGTGTATGATCAGTATCTGAACACTTTCATACACTCTGTATTGCAGTGTCTGATCAGTATCTGAACATTATCATACACTTTGTATTGCAATCTGATTTCAAATTATCATATTACAGAAAGTTGTGAGTGCACTTCAAAACTAATCAGACTAGAAGAGGAGAAGTTGGAACTCATGAAACAATTTCTACAAATTGAGAAAGAGAAATTGAAAATTTTGAAAGAAAGGGGGCAGCAACAGGTATTCATGCCAGAAGGAACCTTAGACTCCTCTCCAATTATTAAGTTGAAGTTTGCATAAATTTGAATAAAGCTACAGCTGCTTAACCTTTACTCCATAGAGGCTCATTTCAATGGATTTAATTCATTCTTCCACTCAATAAAATATTTGCACTTCATATATTCATAATTATGCACCATACAATTATTTTATATATCCTAACAGATGGTAGGTTAAAGCTGGCCAAAAAATAAAGCAGAATGTTCTTTAAGGAGCATTATGCTGTACTTTCAGTTTTCTTTAAGCTACCACTATACAGACCTTTAACCCCTTACCTTATAGAAGTGACTTTGATCACATTTAAATAATCCTAAACTGAAGAAAGTAGTTCAAATTTATACAGTCATGAACATATATGTACCATAAGAAATATTTTCTACATCCTAACATGTGTTAGCTTAAAGCAGGCTGAAACTAAAGCACAATGTGCATTAACTCGAGCATTCCTCCCTGGACTTCAAAATGGACACTTCAAATGTCAAATTAAGTCTAGTCCATTGTTGACTATAGAGGGTTGTTTTTTACATTATTTTTGAAAATTACAAACAGTGCAGACCCTGATCAGAGGGATGCTTTAGCAGCCCTCTGATCTGGGTCTACACTGTTTGCATATTGCAAGTGTATTCTATACAGGTGTAATGTTTGTAAATCACGCATATAATTAAGCTTTACTTAGGGTTTAAAGAGTTAAGGCACATTCTGTTTTTAAATTCAACCTGCTTTAAGTGATCACAGGTCTTCATAGCTAGAAACAGGCTTTTGGGTAGAGGGTTAAGCATATAAATACTGCATATTCAATATCAGTTTGATATTGAAGATTTCCACTGATGGCTATGGATGAAATGGTTAATTACACATATTATTAAGATTATTTTTAGTTTTGAAAGCAGGTTACAACTTAAAGCAGGTTCAATGTAAAGAAGAATGCTCTTTTACCTTCTGCTTTACTTTCAGCCTGATAAAAATAAGTTCTATTTGGGAAGGTACTGGACTGCCAAGGTTAATTTATTATGATATGAACTCCTTTCCTGGGTACTAGTTGAAACTAGATAACCCAAATACACACAGAAATCAAACTAGCCTGTATTTCAATGATAAATGGTACATTTATGATTTGCTTGAAATCATTCTATTGGAGATTTTAGTTTATTAATTCACTGCATTGAATTATCTGAAACATTTAGTTACAAAAAGTTGTCTACTAGTCTTTGTCTGATATTTTGTCCACTTGCATCTACCATGCCATTGTTCACTAATCTGTTATCATCTTCATCATTAACTATTGCCACCTCTGGAACTTGCATACCCATGTCTATACAAAAATTATGCAACTTCATGCAACAAAGAATGATTTTTGATGCTTTAGTTGGTGTAAATGGTAGACAGCCTCCTGATTTATGTAAGCACCTGTAAAAATAGAGGAAGGAGGTTAAAAATGGTATACTATCTATTAAGCAGTTGCTTAATTTTGAAAGAACTCCATGAAACTTATACTACTGATCACTTAATTCACTTTAGATATTAATTTGAACCTACTCAATGTAGACTTTAATGAGGATCCATATATATAGTAACTGATTTGTCGTTTGGATGTGGGTTCTGATGATGATCCATACTGTAAGTGTTTATTAATGGGTTCTGTTGAGAATCAATACTGTTTGTTATTTGGATGTGGGTTCTGATGATGATCCATACTGTTTGTTATTTGGATGTGGGTTCTGATGAGGATCCATACTGTTTGTTATTTGGATGTGGGTTCTGATGATGATCCATATTGTTTGTTATTTGGATGTGGGTTCTGATGATGATCCATACTGTTTGTTATTTGGATGTAGGTTCTGATAAGGATCCATTCTGTTACTTGTAATCTGTTGTCTGTTAATACAAAGATCACATAATGTTGTGGTTGTAATTTTGAGGTTTTACTGTACATGTATAACTATATACATGTAGATTATACAAAATGTGTATAAAATTATTCATACTGTACCTAAAACGTGACTTGAGTATGCCAAACGCTCTCTCCACCACTAGTCTTGTCTTACTGTGTGCATTATTGAAGCGTTCTTCAGCCTCAGTATTGGGATTGGGCTTTGGTGTAATTAGATACCGTCGCAGGGGGTATCCTGAATCTCCAAGGAGCCACCCTTTATCTGCTCTGTCTAGAAAATCATTTTTCAGGCTACAGGACTCAAAAATTGAAGAATCATGCTGTGAGCCGGGCCACTTAGTAACAACATCAGTGAATCTGAAAACAATAAATATTTTAAAAATTACATATTCCACCATAAATACATCTTTTTAGGCAATTAAAATTTTTCCCGATACATGCACCTTTCAATGCCTTTGCTAACAGAATAGACCCAGATCAGGTAGCTCCTACAGGGTCTACTCTGTTTGCTAGTTGATTATGAAATCTCTAAATTTTCTGCAATACATTTTATTTTTCATATGCCAATATTGAAGTCTATTCAATAAAATATTCAAAGTGGTCAGAGCTTATTAATATTATTCAATAAGAAAAGGGTTATTTCAATTGTTCAAATTTATAAAGTCATGAACTTATACCACAATATATATTTTATACACCCTATCATGTGCATGTGGTATATTAAAGCAGGCTGAAAGTAAAAGAAGACTGTGCCTTACTTTCAATCTGCTTTAAGTGGTCACAGACATTTCATAAAAGGATAACTTTGCTTTAAACGTGTCTTAAGCAACCATGTTATGAAGAAGCATATAGAACATAAAAGACAGGTTATAGCTTAATGCAGGTTGGAAATAATGCAGAACGCTACTATAGATGAGTTCTGTATTAATTTCAACCTGCGCATTCTGTATTTCTTACAACATGTTTTACATGTATGCTGTTTATAAACATGCATTTTCATTTTCAATAATATGCTTCTCCAAAATATGGTCGCTTAAGACCGGTTTCACTGTCCTTTCAACTCGCTTTATGCTTCAACTTGTCATACCTTCAAATAATACATGTGAAGGATGTTAAAATTGACATTTATATGCTAGATTTTTCCATCATTTCTTGCATGGAATGTGTTATTGTGTTTAATAAATATTTGGCTGTATACAGCATAACCTCTCCAAAGCAATACTTATTGGGGGACATGAAATTTTGCTGTTGTAGAGAGGATGCTCCTAGGAGGTTAATATTATCATTATGGCATTTTTTTCTAAACTGAGAATTCTCAGTGAGGAATACTTGAGACCTTTAAATACAGGTGGCTGCTTAATTTAGGACAAATTAATGCATAAAGCTATACAAAGGTATATTTCTGCATTAATTTGGTCCTGCATTAAGCTGTCAAATGCCTTAAAAGCCAACAATTTTATTTGGATTATAAGGTGTAGAGGAATTTCAATGTAAGTTTTGGGGATTCATTTCAAGTGTTGTTTAAGGAGGTGTTTGTTGTGCAGAGGGCCATTGTTGAGAGGTTATACTGTAGTAAATATCAAATTAATTTAGATCCATTCTTCAAAACCATTATATTAATTATGATATTTATCTGTATATTTGAATGTGTTTAATAAACAATATCTAAATGCATTTGAGGATAGTTTGCTGTATTGTATAAATTCCTTTTTCACCTCATATATTGTTTGTTAAAAAAAAAAAAACATGAGCTATTGTCATCACTCTGGAGTCCGTGTCATTGTCATTTGCAAATTGCATCATTGTCATCATCATTGTAGTTATCCAAAATCTTAAAGTTGGTCATAACTTATTCAATATTTAATTATATCCTTTAAGATTGACCTTGTTATCAAATTTTTAATTTATTCCTACTCAGTGAAAAAAATATTTCCACTTTATACAGTCATCTAGTGACTCAATACATCATGAGATATATTTACTATATCCTAACAGATGGTTACTAAGCTAAATGCAGGTTTAACCTTTACTCCATATTTTTTTTTCAGTTTTCAATACAGATTGCTGCTTAATTTTAACAGACAGAAAGTAAAGTATAATGCTTTAGGATACCATCTGCTAGGATGATGACCATATAAAAAAGAGGAAATATTTTTTTTGAGTGGAGGAATAATTTCAATGTGTTAAAATAAGTATATCTGGAGTAAAGGGTTAAATTTACTTTTTTGAACGCAAAATTAATGAGATTTCTCCTTCATATTTCAATCTGCTTTAAGTGGTAATCTGTCTTCCGAACTAGAAACAGGCTATGGGTGACTAATGGGGTTTGATTCGTGCATTCGTTCATAATGCAACATTATGTTTGCATGATGCTGTAACTGCAATATACCTCATACGGTGATCAACTACCGCCTGGACATTTAGAGCATGGTATCCCTTTCGGCAGACATATACTGGTTCATCTGGGCCACTTGGACCAATAATAGGTACTAGGGTGCCATCTACTGCGCCAATCACATTGGGTATTCCATTGATACGGTGGAAGCCTTGCTTTATAGGTAGTAGGGCATCGTCTGTGACTGGAAAGCTTATGTTTGTCAGACGCTGGTTGATAGCAGTTATCACTTCTGTGATACACCGACTTACTGAACTTTTGGAAACCGCATGAATGTCTCCCGCCTCACTGTAGAAATCTCCCTTCCCGAGATACCTCAGTGTTATAAGTGTCTGAAAGTAAATTAGAAAGTGTGATAAAACTTAAAGTACTTTAAGACTGTCGTTTGTAACTTTCAAAAGTCACTGATTTTAACATTTAATATATTTTGCTTTATATATACATGTATAGTAAGTATGATTTAAGCAAATTAGATCTATCTGTCTTCAATAATGAATTTAGCTATCTATGGAGAAAGGGTTAAAATCAAACGGTGTATTAGTAAAACTGCCTGACATACAGTTACATTTTTTCATCATAGTTATGGATTTTAGCCTCTTTAAACTTTAAAGATTTAACTTATCCCTTTACTCTAATTACACATGTTAAATACCAAACATGGGGAAATATTTCATGGACTTATAAAATAGCTCACTGGCATACTATGTCACACTCTACCAACTGAGCTATCAAGCAAAACAGTGATGGCTATCAACTTTTTACCACAATCTCTACCGGCTAAAAGAATGCACTATAAACAAGAATTTCATGACTTTTTACTGTTCAAAGTCTTTCACTCCTTAAACTTTAAATGGACAATTCCAATTCTCAAATTAACAAGTCTAGATATAGATCTAGATCTAGATTAAAAAAAATGATTTTGAAATAATATTTATAAATATTATTTTAATTTGAACCACAAAACTAACCTGAAGCATGAAAATTAACTGTGCTTGTGGTAATGAATATGAAGAAGAAATTATTCTCGATATATGTAGGAATGGCTAAATATATGTGTTTTGAAAAACAGTACACATGTCCTGAGTGCAAAAAGTGTGGTTAATGGACTTCTGTATGATCCCTCTGATTAGGGTCCACTGTTTTTCATTTTTGCAATATATTGTTGAAAAACCCTCAGTGAAAAAGATCTATTTTTTTAAAATTGGTTAATGTACTGTATATATCTAAACTTGACCAAGGCCCGAATATTGCGCCGCATTCACAAACAAATCGACAATTAGACTGGTTTGTTAGTCCAAATCTGATAACTTAGCAACATGTAAACAAAAAGCTAAAAATAACAATAATTAAAAGCGATAGAGCTACTGCACCAAATAGTCCGCTATTTGATTTAATAGAATAAATCTTACCTTTATCAAAGAAGAGAGAGCATGGTTTCTGTTGGATTTTGGAGAAATATCTCCTTCTATTACAGCAAGGAGCTCCGTAATTGCCTCTCTTGAAAGACGATAACGCTCCATGACTTGGTCGTCATTTAAAAAGTCCAATGGATTGACGCGCTCTCTAAAAACTCGTCGGCGTCTCCTTTGAATGTGATGAGCATAAATTATTGCCGCCATGACACTTACGAATATTCGCGGAGCTACGAATGCTTCTACTCTATCGTAAAGTTACGAAAGAATCTGCGAAAATTCGTACGAAAATTCTTACGAATTTTTTTTATGAAACGCATATTTGGGTCTACGAACTTCGTACGAACTTCTTACGAAAGAAATGATCGTACGAAGTTTTATGAAACGGTTCCCTGATTCGGCGCTGGCAAACGTTCAAATAGCCGTTTTGGTCGGTGCAGTTTCGAGGTCGTATCCGCTGTGGCTTCTGAGAACAGTTTCAACTAGGAGCTTTTCGCTTTGCAGTTACATAGATTATACATTAGACTACTTATTGGCAAAAAGCTTTACCCGATATACCGTTTGATTGAATGTCAACAGAGGCATGACTTGGGAGAGGGGTAAAATTTGTAAATAGGAAGTTCGACACCTTGTCTATATATCTAGTGTTCATACATTTGTTTCTGTCGAGGTTCATAATTCATTGTGACGGTGCCCTGTGATGTCGTCTGCTGTATGCACGAAAACCGATTGTGCCAGCAAGTCAATTTCATACATTTTACCTCGTATTTCTTTAATCCCGCATGGCAATGTCTATGCTCTATATGATCCTTTCACATACGAGTTGTACAATCGATCTATACTTTTTAGTCGTCATTATTGTCTTTGAGTTTGTTAAAATTCATGAATGTGTATCTCTCAACAAACACAACTTTCAATCGACGGATTGAAGCGTAAGTGGAATTATTTGTTATCTCGTCTCTGATTGGCTAATGAATACTTTCACTTTGAAGCCTCTGCTATTCTTCGGTCCGCGCTTTCCGAATAAATCGGGCGAATTTCAAACGGTCCGTTAAGACGATATTGCTTTTGAAAGTGTTCTCAAATTTGGAAACTGTTCACAATGATATTTGAAAGTGTTCTTAAATTCAAGAACCGCTCACAACGATATAAGATTTTGAAAATAAATACAGATCTATATTCAAATGTTATTAATATTTAATGTAGAAATATGATAAAAGAAAAATAAATGAAAAAACTATTTGTCTTTTTGTCCACACTCTGGCCCGCCCTGACAATATATAACATAAGAACATATACTTTCCTGTAACATATTATTATTCAGGTAAGAACAGTACACTTTTCTGGAAAATGAATAAGATATTTGTTAGAATGCGTCTGTTATGAGTTGTCTGTTGTAAATTGCCTGTTATGAGTAATCTGTTATGAGTTTTCTGTATAATCTGTGCGTTATTCGTTCTGTGTTATGAGTTGTGTGTTATAAATTGTCTGTTATGAGTTTTCTGTTATAAGTTGTCTGCTATTGCATGAAATACCTTTTCTGTTATGAACTGTATTTTATATTATTAATTGTCTGTCATGAGTTGTCTGTTATAAGTTGTCTGTTGTGAACGGTCTGTTATAAGTTGTCTGTTGTGAACGGTCTGTTATAAGTTGTCTGTTTAGAGCTGTGTTATAAGTTGTTATGGGTTTTCTATTATGAGTTGTCTGTTATGAGTTGTCTGTTATAAGAACATAATAAGCATAACGTATTATTTAACCCATTCCCTCATATTGACGACTTTTGACGACTCGGTAAAAGTCACTTTGTGAAACCATTGTGATAAATAGAGCATTTGCTCCCATATTAGCAAATGCTCTATTTATCACAATGGTTTCAAACTACAAAAGTCTATAAAAATATTATCTCTAGTTAATGCTTCTTTTTGGTAGATTTTTTCAAAGCTGTTGTATCTAAAAATAGCCTATGAGGTAATGGGTTAAACAAAACGTGTACATTGCCAGATATAAAAGCACATACTGTCTCCAATGGCAGTGTGATACACAAGCGATGTAACATCCATTATAACAGGTGAACATAATCTGTCCACTTGTATTTGCATGTTGCTATGTTTGGGTAATAAAATGAGTGCAAGAAAGCCATAAAGTGTGATGCATTGGCCAGTTAACAAACAAGCTGTAATATATGTTCATCCAACAGTCCCTTCAACAATGTATTATTTACACATCTGATTGAAAAATGGTTTAGGTCTAGCTAAGATTTCTCCACAATTATGTATAAAACAGTAACAGCACAGGTAATAAAATGTGCAAAGCCATTTGCTCGTGAAGAATCAAATGGAAACTGTTTAAAATATTGCTAGGTTACGCAAATGCATGCCATGGTTATGATTAACATGAAAGTTAGCAACTAGTCTTTTTGTGAACGGTCAAAAATGTATTCAAGAAATGGAATAGCAGCATCTGGTATTGAACTCTACAGTCAATAGCAAGATGTCATAGTTAGACTTTCATAGTTATAAGTTCTCTCACTGCCGAAAACAATAAAATGTGAAGTGAGATACAGCTTGTTTAAAGTAGAAGCATTAAAAGTCCTTATATCTAAACATTTTAAGTTTCTGAAAACTATTCTTCCTTGATGTCTTCCATTAATGATTATAATTGTAAGTCGGCGAGTAACTGCAAGCGTATTTCATACATCGTACAAATCAAACCGACATTGACATTCACAACAGCTTCTACATTCATTTCTCTGTCAGGTGTTTCTGTTTGATTATATAGTGCTCCCTCTCTACAACGACACCCTTTGGGATACGAAGATTGTATGTGTTGTTCAGAGGGAGTTGTTATAGGGAGGGAAAATCAAACATAGTTAGCTTGTTTGCAGATCCCCGTATATGGTGTATTTCTAAAACCGTTATGCCTCTATCAAACCCTATGTTGTGACCACTCTTTAGAATCGTCACAACGTGACGATTCTAAAGAGTGGTCACAACATAGAGTAAAGACAATACGATGGAAAAAAGTTGTTTCTGGAGCCTTATTGTTTCGGAAACAGTGACATGCGTTGTTGTAAGGAAGTAGGGAGGAAGCACTGTAGTAATCGGTCTCATGTTTTTCCCGCTTGACTGCACTACACATGTTTTGACCGGTCTCAGGGGGTTTCCCATTTGACTGCATTACACATAATTTAATCGGTCTCACGTTATCCCGCTTGACTGCAGTACACATGATCAAACCGGTTTCAGGCTTTTCCCACTTGACTGTAGTACACATGTTTTAACCGGTCTCATGTTGTTACCCGCGTGACTGCAGTACGCATGCTTTAAATGGTCTTATGTTTTATCCGCGTGACTGCAGTACGCATGCTTTAAATGGTCTTATGTTTTATCCACTGGACTGTAGTACACATGTTTTAACCAGTCTTATGTTTTTATCCGCTTGACAGTATAAATGTTTTAATCGGTCTTATGTTTTTACCCGCTTGGCTGCAGTACACATGTAATGACCAGTATCATGTTTTTTCCACTTGACTGCAGTACATATGTTTTAACAGGTCTCATGTGTTCCCGCTTGACTGCAGTACGGTTGTTTTAACTGGTCTCGGTTTTTAAGGATACTTGTACTTATTGGTATAAGAAACTCTCCTAAACTTCAAACGTATAACTTAATAAAAACTACTTTTGAATTAGAACAATATTTTACCAGTGTTAAAAACCAGAATCATATATCTGCTCTTACAAAATTCCGGTGCTCCGCCCACAAATTATTGATAGAAGAAGGCAGGTATAGAAATATACCAAGAGAACAGAGGATATGTACAAAGTGTACTATGAACAAACCTGAAACAGAATACCACTTCCTTTTAGTTTGTCCTTTCTATAGAGATATTAGAGCAAGTATCCTACCAAGTTATTATAACCATTGGCCTAATATGAACAAGTTCAAAACGATTATAAGCACACAGCAGACTTCAAATCTGAAGAAACTTGCTAAGTATATATTTGAAGCTAATGCTTTGAGAATTTGAGTCAACCCATTACTTTATTGATACTTTATATAAAAAATACTTACAGTTTCATATTGGTATTCTTTTAATCCAATCGATATTTTCTAAATCCATACGAATATATGAAAACACACTTAACACAAACACTAATAAGATATAAACACTGATAACAAAACAACACGATGGTTTTTTATATCCAATGTATGGAATAACTTTCATTTCCCTAAATTTAGATATATCTATAAACCTGTATAACTAAATCCGACACATACACTTCCATGCCATTTAGCTCCAAATAAGCCTTCTTTTTCAACTCAGCTGAATAATAATCTTAGATCGAACTAATATTCACGTGACACAAGCAACATGTTCATTTAAATCGTGCAATTTATTTTTCTTGCTTCCCATCCGTGTGCACCTTGGATAAAAATTCTAAATGTTACAGGTGCGGATCCAGACAATCCTTTAAGAATTTCTCTCATTATCACTACAAAGGATAATGCACTCATTAGTTGTTTGATGTTGATAAGATTGTGTTAGTATATATATATGTACATATTAATCATACTATTTACATGCATTAATGTAGTTACATTAACAATTATTCAAATATGAAAATGTAGCAGATGACATGTTTAAGCGTTAAATATGAGACAGGTGAGTGTCGTTGGTCTGCCTTAGTATCCACGCTTTTCCTGTGACTGTCCAGTAAACCTAATTGAATGGGACAACAGTCCAATGACAATCACCTGTCCAATACATTTTGTATCTGACTGTAAGATATTTGCCTTTGTTAAATTTTCAGTATTTATTATGACACAGCAGATCGACTTTATCTTCAAATAGATACTTATTTTGTATAATACGGAATCTCAAAATCGCTACAATCTTACATTTGTTTTCATACTTTTCTCTTTCTTGCTTATATAATTGAACTTTAGAATATGTATTGTAAGTCATGTACATAATTATATGTTATATGGCTATGAACATTGTACGTGTTTAATGCCAATAAAATTTGAATTGAATTGAATTGAATTGGTATAAGAATGATATCGACAAAGGTATCGGGAAGTAGGGGGTTAAACATGTCTACTGACACATTGTGCTTTGCTTATATAGATGAAACATTCTGACAAACATTAATCTGTGTATGTAAACTATACATTTCAAGGACAAGTTCTGATTCCAATGTACAAAGTAATACGCTATGCCAGACAATAATAACAACTTTATTCTCCACTGAGTTTAATCCTCTTTACTCTCATAAAATTAAATGCGATTAGACGATACACAGCTCGGTATAAAATGAATCACTAAAACACTTTCATAACCAACTGGTTTGTCCTTGGACAAATTAAACATTGACAGAACCCAGTATGCGAGTTAGATAACTTTAATCCATTCCCTGAATATTGACTACTTTTGACGACTCTATAAAAGTCTTTTTGTGAAACCATTGTGATAAATAGAGCATTTGCTCCTATAGGAGCAAATGCTCTATTTATCACAATGGTTTCAAAGTACAAAATTCTAAAAAAATCCTTTTCTCTAGTTATTGCTCCTTTTCGGTAGATTTATTTAAAGAGGTTGGATCTAAAAATAGCCTATGAGGTAATGGGTTAAAAGTGGTTGCCAAGTTGTGTAAAATGTACCAGTTACCAGTAAACAAAATAATAATAATAATAATCGAAAGCTTAGCAAAATATCAATTGATTCTAGATGATACCGGTTGTATCTTGTTGCAAAACTAACAGAAGAAAATGTGTGTCGGTTATACTCTTGTGTGTATATATGTGCTAATGTTTTGAAAAAAATATCTAAACGAGGAGATATCGTAGCGAAATTTATATTTGTTAGAGTACCGTCTGGTGTATAGTGCAATACCAGCTGGTGTATGGTACAGTACCAGCTGGTGTATAGTGCAGTACTGTATCGTGTGTACATGTAGTACAGCACCGGTTGGTGCATAGTGCAATACCAGCTGGTGTATAGTACAGTACCAGCTGGTGTATAGGACAGCACCGGCTGGTGTATAGTACAGCACCGGCTGGTGTATAGTACAGCACCGGCTGGTGTATAGTACAGTACCAGCTAGTGTATAGTACAGTACCGGCTGGTGCATAATACAGCACGGTGGCATGTATAGTACAGGATTGTCTCATGTATAGTACAGTACTATCTGGTGTATAGTACAGTATTATCTGGTGTATAGTACAGTATTATTTTATGTAATGTTGTCAGGTAATTTTAGACCAGCTACAACCAAACTTATACTAAAGTCATACAAAATTATTGGTTTGATGCGGCATAGTTATGATCGTATGTAAAATAAATTACATTGGTTTGTGTTTTGAACGTGATTTATATGACGATTGATACAGCACACTGGACATATTAAAAAAAAAAGAGACGTCACTGGTGACGTACAATTACTTTACAAGACGGCTGCAGTTTGTATTTGCTGTATGGGTGTGGGTCATTTACAGAAATAATTATCCATATACAAGCTGTTTAGGTAACTAGATTAATAATGAGATGAATACCAGGAGTAATATGTCCAACTATATTACAATGTATGTTCTAATTATCTGTCTCTATGGTAAGCATATCTGGAAAAAAAAGAAAGTCTTGCTATTTTACCCTTTCCCTCATAAGACGACTTTAAGGTACGTTTTGCAAACAGAGTAGACTCGGATCAGACAGCTCCTGTATTCATTCTCTGTTTGTAGATCTTATTCTACAGTTCCTTCCATGGCTATAAACCCCTTTGTCCACATGTCAATTTATAAAACGATTATATTTTCTATTATCTTACATGAATATTCATGAGGTAAGACATAACCCTTTCCTCTATGTAAACGCACTTTGACGCATCTGCAAACAGGGGAGACCCAGATCAGACGGCTCCTATACGTTCTACAGCTTCTGCCTGAGGCAAAATGTCCTGTGTTCATATGCCATAATAAAACAAGAGATGTTTGTAAAACATGTATACCCCCCAGACCTCCTGACCTTTGATCTAAAGACCTCAACTATAGAGGTCATCTAGCGGTCATGACTAATCACCACAGCAACTTAGAAGATCCTAAGCCAAACCACTGATCATTTATTGATCTGAAAACATTTCACATATTAAGGTCATGGTGACCTTGACCTTTGACCTAGTGACCTCAACAACTATAGGGGTCATCTAGTGGTCACGACCAACTACCACAGCAAGTTTGAAGATCCCGACCCAAACCACTGAGCAGTTATTAATTGGAAACCATTTCATCAGTTAAGGTCATGATGACCTTGACCTTTGATCTAGTGACCTCAAAATCAATAAGGGTCATCTAGTTGTCATGACCAACCACCACAGCAAGTTTGAAGATTCTAAGCCAAACCCTTGAGCAGTTATTGATCGCAAAACATTTCACCAGTTAAGGTCATGGTGACCTTGACCTTTGACCTAGTGACCTAAAAAATGATAGGGGTTGTCTATTGGTCATGACCAACCACCACAGCAAGTTTTAAGATCCTAAGCCAAACCCTTGAGCAGTTATTGATCGCAAACCAATTCACCATTTAAGGTCATGGTGACATTGACCTTTGACCTAGTGACCTAAAAAAACAATAGGGGTCATCCAGTTGTCATGACCAACCACCTAAGCAAATTTGAAGGTCCTAAGTCAAACCCTTGAGCAGTTATTGATCAGAAACCATTTTACCAGTTAAGGTCATGGTGACCTTGACCTTTGACCTAGTGACCTCAAAATCAATAGGGGTCATCCAGTGGTCATGACCAACTACCACAGCAAATTTGAAGATTCTAAGCCAAACCCTTGAGCAGTTATTGATCGCAAAACATTTCACCAGTTAAGGTCATGGTGACCTTGACCTTTGACCTAGTGACCTAAAAAATGATAGGGGTTGTCTATTGGTCATGACCAACCACCACAGCAAGTTTTAAGATCCTAAGCCAAACCCTTGAGCAGTTATTGATCGCAAACCAATTCACCAGTTAAGGTCATGGTGACATTGACCTTTGACCTAGTGACCTAAAAAAACAATAGGGGTCATCCAGTTGTCATGACCAACCACCTAAGCAAATTTGAAGGTCCTAAGTCAAACCCTTGAGCAGTTATTGATCAGAAACCATTTTACCAGTTAAGGTCATGGTGACCTTGACCTTTGACCTAGTGACCTCAAAATCAATAGGGGTCATCCAGTGGTCATGACCAACTACCACACCAAATTTGAGGATCCTAAGCCAAACCCTTGAGCAGTTATTGATCAGAAACCGTTTTACAAGTTAAAGTCATGGTGACCTTGACCTTTGACCTAGTGACCTCAAATACAATAGGGGTCATCCAGTTGTCATGACCAACTACCGCAGCAATATTGAAGATTCTAAGCCAAACCCTTGAGCAGTTATTGATCGCAAACCATTTCACCCTTTTAGGTCACGGTGACCTTGACCTTTGACCTAGTGACCTAAAAAACACTAGAACTCATCTAGTTGTCATGACCAACTACCTAAGAAAATTTGAAGGTCCTAAGCCAAACCCTTGAGCAGTTATTGATCAGAAACCATTTTACCAGTTAATGTCATGGTGACCTTGACCTTTGACCTAGTGACCTCAAAATCAATAGGGGTCATCCAGTGGTCATGACCAACTACCACAGCAAGTTTGAAGATTCTAAGCTAAATCCTTGAGCAGTTATTGATCGGAAACCATTTAACCATTTAAGGTCATGGTGACCTTGACCTTTGACCTAGTGACCTCAAAATCAATAGGGGTCATCTAGTGGTCATGACCAACCACCACAGCAAGATTGAAGATCCCAAGCCAAACCCTTGAGCAGTTATTGATCGGAAACTATTTCACAATTTAAGGTCATGGTGACCTTGACCTTTGACCTAGTGACCTCAAAAACAATAGGGGTCATCTACTTGTCATGACCAACCACCACAGCAAGTTTGAAGATTCTAGGCCAAGTCGTTTATTAGTTATCATTCGGAAACCATCGATCTACCGACCGACCGACCGACCGACCGACCGACAGACCGACCGACCGACCGACATGTGCAAAGCAATATACCCCCATTTTTTCAAAAGGGGGGTATAAAAATAATATAATTTATAGTCATGACGTCATTATTTCTTACATGAATATGTAAGAGGGAAAGGGGTTAATACATGTATGAGTATACTAGACTATTCATACATACATTTTCTTTGTGGTAAAGCTTTGTGAATTCTACATCTGTCACAAAGATTTTTAAACAGAAAATGTATATATACATTATAACCATATTCATAGCCTTAATCAAATATGAAACTGCATATCATAGTCTCAATGTTCGTTTGCAGTTATGACATAGATTGTTATGTTAACGGACAGTTACTTATGAACGTGTATTTCTTTGCAATACATTTAACTCTTTACTCCATAAATGCACCTTTCAACGCCTTTGAAAGCAGATTAAACCTAGATCAGACGCTCATTTAGGGTTTGCACTGTTTCCTGGTGTTGTAATATAGATATGATTCTACAGTTTCTGTCATGGCCTCACATTGCCCTATCCATGTTTTTAAAACAAATAATCTAACCGATATGTCTGATATTATTATTTCTCACTTGAATACTACCATTTGGAGTAAAGGGTTTTAATTTAACCCTTTCCCTCATATAAACGTGTTTTCACGCACTTGCAAACAGCGTAGACTCAAATCAGACGGCTCCTAGAGGAGCCGTCTGATCAGGGTCTGCTCTTTTTGCTAATAAAATTTGAAATACCTTTTTCTTTAATTTCCAAAATGGCTACAATGTTCCACCTTCCATATTTCATTATAACTATTTTTTTCATGAATATTCAGTAGGTATTGAAATTTGTAATAAACATAGAACAGGGAAAGAATTAAAGACGTGTTCAAGGAAGCATTGGACGTGTCCTTACTTTCCAAATATTTATGGGAACACGATACAGGCCAACGGTGTATGTGCAATAAGCTAACGTGTCAGGCAGTCGCTTGGGAAATGAAGCTGTCTTGTTTATGTAAATCTGTATCCAGCTTGTACAGGACTAGAGACCTCTGGAGACCCTTCCTGTCAATCACATACTTATTGATTCTAGTTTGTTTGTAGTTTGTTTCTGCATTTATGAAATAAGTTAAATAGCCAGAAAGCCAATAAATAATTTACATTTGAAGCTAAGGTGTATGTCGGAAAGTTGTTATTTTGACATTTGTAAACACATGCCTTTGAAATAATGTTAGCATTCCATTATCAAGTATAAGGACGCGTGTAATCTATATAGAATTTACATTGTAACTGGCGTAAGAGGACAGCAAGCTCAAAACAAGAGCCGCCAGAGGACAGCAAGCTCAAAACAAGCGCCGTCAGAGGACAGCACGCTAAACAAAGAGCCGCCAAAGGGAAGTATACTCAAAACAAGCGCCCTCAGAGGACAGCACGCTAAACAAAGAGCCGCCAAAGGGAAGTATACTCAAAACAAGCGCCCTCAGAGGACAGCACGCTAAACAAAGAGCCGCCAAAGGGAAGTATACTCAAAACAAGCGCCCTCAGAGGACAGCACGCTAAACAAAGAGCCGCCAAAGGGAAGTATACTCAAAACAAGAACCGTCAGAGGACAGCACGCTAAAATCCTTTTTTGTTAACAATGAACGAATGATGAGATAATTAGTTATACCGTTATACATATGTTTGTTAACAAGTATGGAAGGATGATACAATTAATTATACTGACATCTGTTTGTTAACAATGAAAACAGGATTAGAAATGTTCCATTGTATACCATGGCCATACTGATGTTAGCTGAGCATAAATATCGGTCGACACATTATCAGCCTTGGTGAAATCGTTTGAAAAGGCAGTCTTGATGTCTATAATTACGCTGAAATATGGTGATAAATATAATTCCAAAACTTTTAAGCAGCTCGTTTACTAACAATGGCTTACGGTAAAGTTCCAGAAACACAATGTTACAATATACCGAATTGTTTGCCAAACTTTACGCGATAAGTTTCCCTTTGACGTTTCTTGTAAGTAACCCGAATAATTATGTTGTATTTGGGGTTACGTAAGGTCAGTGATATTTTTAACCTTAAGTCTGCTATGGGCTGATGAGTGAATATTTATGCAAACAGTTTGGATCAAGATGAGACGCCTAGTAACTCGGCGTCTCATCAGAATCCAAACTATTTGACACCCTGGTTGCATTTTGGCAGACACATTGTTTATAGCTTGAAATTTGAAAATGTAGTAGGTAAAACATTCTGTAAAACTTATTTGCTCAGCAGGCTAAAGGTTAAGACAACATTAAATCCATATGTATAGTTCGATTTTGACCCGTGAGCTGTGACCTTTAGGACCAGTCCACCCGTAGAGGTATTACGAGTCACAAACCCATGGTGTATCTGTTCCGGAGTTACCTGTGGTTATACAGAAAAGTAATACGCATATACAGTAAAACATCTCTATAACGGCCACTAAATTGTGTTAATTAGTTGCCTTTAACACAAAATACTTGATGTAATTTAGTGGCTGTTATAGAGAGTTTTTACGGTATAGATTACTACGAGCTTCTTGTGACAACCACTGTCCACTGACCCATAAATTAGAATGGTTGCAACGTCTATAAATAATAAAGTGCATTCACGACTCAGCGCTCGAAATCGAACTATATTACGTGTATTACTTTCGCGAGGTATTCCGCCAAACATTCCGCCATAGGATATTTACTTAACCCTCAAGAACCGCACTCATTGATTTTCTAACTGCTAACTTTCTCTGAATGAAATGCACGCTCTACAGACCGATGCCTTGAGATAATGGAAGCCAAGTCATAAAATATATTACCCTGTGGAAAGTGGTTGACATCTCAGTCTGATAATACGGCCTGCAGTTTTATTACAAAAGCAAATCAAGAGACAATTTTATTTGTCATTGTTGACAGACCATTTCTAACCAACTGCTCGTTAAAGAGCGTTTACTGGATGATAAATGTTCGGTAAAGCAGTAATTATAGTTCTAAGTCTAACAATGCACACGTGGTCGGCAATTGTTGACTAACATAGTTGTATATGTTGTGATCGGCACGCTGTGACTTATATTTTGTATACAGTACAACCTCTCTATAACGGCCACTAAATTATGTTAATTAGTTTGTATTTAAGGCAAGTGGCTGCTTAACGCAAGGTGAAAGCAAAACAGAACGCTCCTATAGGAGCGTTCTGTTTTACTTTCAACTTGCTTTAAGCAGCCTCCTATCTTTAACACAAATTACTTGACGTAATTTAGTGGCCGTTATAGAGAGGTTGTACAGAGGTTTTACTGTAGTGTGTGATCGGCACGCTTTGACTAATGTATTTGAACATTTTTTTGATCGGCACGCTGCGACTAATGTATTTGAACATTTTTGTGATCGGCACGCTGTGACTAATGTATTTGTATAGTTTGTGGTCGACACGATTTGACTAAAATACATGTGTATAGTTTGTGATCGGCACGCTTTGACTAATGTACCTGTACAATTTGTGATCGGCACGCTTTGACTAATGCATTGTATAGTTTGCGGTCGACACGCTGTGACTAGTGTGTATAGTTTGCGATCGGCACAATTAGACTAAAATACATGTGTATAGTTTGTGATTGACACGCTTTGACTAACGTATTTGTATAGTTTGTGGTCGACACGCTGTGACCAGTGCATTTATATAATTTGTGACCGTCATGCTTTGATAATTGCATCTCCACTGACTCTTAGTTGAGTCCAACGCCTTCAATACGAGTTCATGTTTCATATATAGTAATTCGCAATGGTTTATATTAGTTGAGTTAACGTGTTCAAAATGAGGGTATGTTTAATACATATTATTTCCCAATGGTTTAGATTATTTGAGAGAAAGCTTTCAACATGATTTTATGTTTAATAATATTAATTCGCAATGGTTTAGATTAGATGAGTGAACGCTTTCAACTTGACTTTATGTTTAATACATATTAATTCGCAATTGTTTAGATTAGTTGAGTTAAAGTGTTCAACATGAGGTCATGTTGAAAGCGTTTACTCATCTAATGAGTAAAACTCACTTTGTGAAAACCATTGTGATAAATAGAGCAATTGCTCCTATAGGAGCAAATGCTCTATTTATCACGATGATTTCAAACTACAAAATTCTAAAATGTACCTTTTCTCTAGTTAATGCTCCTTTTCGGTAGATTTATTCAAGGAAGTTGTATATAAAAAATGGCCTATGAGGGAAATGGTTAAAGAAGCTAAATACAATGAGTATGTATATTTACTGTTGACCTCGAAATCAGTATACTGTTACCGAACAACTGATTAAGAATAAATAAAGCCTAAGCAAATATCCGTACAATAGAACGTGTTTGAACAACCTCAATTTAGTAATTGGAGGAACTGAGATGTTGTATTGTATAAATCACATGTACGTCTCCCGAAATATTTCTTTCACGGTTTCTAAAGCTGTCTTTCAAAGTGCGTAGACTTGAAAATTTCGAGATTAATTTTAGATTGCTTGTCAGACTGTTCAGTATCTGTCAATTCTAATCAACACTTCCTCATTATACCTACCTCCTCGACCGAACAGAAGACTTTGGAACCTATTTCTCGATGTAAATTTCCTATTTGTTTTCAATTGGTGTATGTAAGCAATCAACATTTGGGTTATTTGGATATATCGATGTTTAAGGGCAAATTATTGCACATTTTGATGCATTTTATGTAACCCATGTTCCTTTTAAAGCAACAACAACAGTGTCAAAACAACAACAAATGTGTGATAACAACAACAACAACAACAACAACAACATAGTCAAAACAACAACAACAGTGTCAAAATCCGGCATCGTTAATCTGGATACATCGTTTATGCAAATGAAACAAAGTTGCCACTCATAAGGTGGAATAACAATAGTTTTGCAAACAAATGTCATCCATCAAGTTTTGCTACAATGTGTTTGACCTAAGATGAAACTCATAGAGTGTAGATACAATAGATTTGCCCTAAGTGCAATCCATAGACTGTAGATACAAATATATACGCACTAAGATACCACCTATAGACTGTAGATACAAATATATACGCACTAAGATACCACCTATAGACTGTAGATACAAATATATACGCACTAAGATACCACCTATAGACTGTAGATACAAATATATATGCACTAAGATACCACCTATAGATTGTAGATACAAATATATATGCACTAAGATACCACCTATAGATTGTAGATACAAATATATACGCACTAATATACCACCTATAGACTGTAGATACAAATATATACGCACTAAGATACCACCTATAGACTGTAGATACAATAGTTTTGCACTAAAGAGTGTAGATACAAATACTTTTGCACTAAGATGCTGCCCATAGAGTGTAAATACAATAGATTTGCACTAAGATACAGCGCATAGAGCGTAGTTGCAATCATTTTGCACAAAGATACCATCCTAAGAGTATAGTAACAATAAATGCAACACCAAGGGAATAGCTACAGGTTTGCACTAAGATACTATTCATAGGGTATAGTTGCTACAGTTATGCACTAAGATACTGCTCTTAGGTTGTACTTACAAAAGCTTTACACTAATATGCTATTCATAGATCCAGTAGGTCCATTAGTTCTGCACTAAGATGCTGTTCAAAGCTTGTAGTTACAGTAGTGTTGCACTAATATGCTATTTATAGATTGTAGTTATAGTAGTGTTGTACTAATATGCTATTTGTAGATTGTAGTTATAGTAGTGTTGCACTAAGATGCTATTCATACGGTTTAGTCACAACAGTTTTGAACTAAGACAAAAATGACAAACATAAAGACAGACGTACATGTAGACGGATATACAAACGGACAGACATACGGACAGACAGACAGACGTAAATTTGTCTAAATGGTGAATTTCAGAATTGGGGTATAAAATGTTATATGTTAGTGTGTGTCGTTGTGTGGGGACTACTTTTGATCGTGTGATTATGCGTGAATACCATATCCTGGAGTATGGACGAGCAGTCAAGGTGTGTTCCCGTGCCGGGATGTGTTTTATATGCACTCATCAAACGAAGACGTTCAAGTGTCTTATTGATGGATTGAATTCATTGGTATCTAACACAATGTGTGAATAACAGAAACATTACAAGTCAGGTGCGGATCCAGGATTTCAGATAAGGGGGGGGGGGGGGGTTAGGAGTTTTTTGGAGGGGGGGGGACTAGAGTTTTATGTTTGATGACATAAATAAATAGCGTGTTTGTAATACATGTTGGAAAAGAGCTGTGTTAAAGGCAGGTGGCTGCTTAAAGCAAGGTGAAAGTAAAACAGAACGCTGTATATAGTTAATGGTAGATGCAGACAGGTGTTAGTGCACACTGTATATAGTTAATGGTGTTAGTGCACACTGTATATAGTTAATGGTACATGTAGACATGTGTTAGTGCACACTGTATATAGTTAATGGTGTTAGTGCACACTGTATATAGTTAATGGTGTTAGTGCACACTGTATATAGTTAATGGTACATGTAGACATGTGTTAGTGCACACTGTATATAGTTAATGGTGTTAGTACACACTGTATATAGTTAATGGTGTTAGTGCACACTGTATATAGTTAATGGTATATGTAGACATGTGTTAGTGCATACTGTATATAGTTAATGGTACATGTGTTAGTTCACACCGTATATAGTTAATGGTACATGTAGACATGTGTTAGTGCACACTGTATATAGTTAATGGTACATATAGATATGTGTTAGTGCACACTATGTAGTTAAAGGTACATGTAGACATGTGTTAGTGCACACTGTATATAGTTAATGGTGTTAGTGCACACCGTATATAGTTAATGGTACATGTAGACATGTGTTAGTGCACACTGTATATAGTTAATGGTGTTAGTGCACACTGTATATAGTTAATGGTGTTAGTGCACACTATATATAGTTAATGGTACATGTAGACATGTGTTAGTGCACACTGTATATAGTTAATGGTGTTAGTGCACACTGTATATAGTTAATGGTGTTAGTGCACACTATATATAGTTAATGGTGTTAGTGCACACTGTATATAGTTAATGGTGTTAGTGCACACTGTATATAGTTAATGGTACATGTAGACATGTGTTAGTGCACACTATATATAGTTAATGGTGTTAGTGCACACCGTATATAGTTAATGGTACATGTAGACATGTGTTAGTGCACACTGTATATAGTTAATGGTGTTAGTGCACACTATATATAATTAATGGTGTTAGTGCACACTGTATATAGTTAATGGTGTTAGTGCACACTGTATATAGTTAATGGTACATGTAGACATATGTTAGTGCACACTGTATATAGTTAATGGTGTTAGTGCACACTGTATATAGTTAATGGTGTTAGTGCACACTGTATATAGTTAATGGTACATGTAGACATATGTTAGTGCACACTGTATATACTAGTAGTTAATGGTACAAGTAGACATGTGTCAGAGCATACTGTATACAGTTAATGGTACATGTAGATATGTGTTAGTGCACACTGTATATAGTTAATGGTACAAGTAGACATGTGTTAGAGCACACTGGATATAGTTAATGGTACAAGTAGACATGTGTTAGTGCACACTGTATATAGTTAATGGTACAAGTAGACATGTGTTAGAGCACACTGTATATAGTTAATGGTACAAGTAGACATGTGTTAGTGCACACTGGATATAGTTAATGTTACATGTAGACATGTGTTAGAGCACACTGGATATAGTTAATGGTACAAGTAGACATGTGTTAGAGCACACTGTATATAGTTAATGGTACATGTAGACATGCGTTAGTGCACACTGGATATAGTTAATGGTACAAGTAGACATGTGTTAGTGCACACTGGATATAGTTAATGTTACATGTAGACATGTGTTAGAGCACACTGGATATAGTTAATGGTACAAGTAGACATGTGTTAGAGCACACTGTATATAGTTAATGGTACAAGTAGACATGTGTTAGTGCACACTGGATATAGTTAATGGTACAAGTAGACATGTGTTAGCGCACACTGTATATAGTTAATGGTACAAGTAGACATGTGTTAGTGCACACTGGATATAGTTAATGGTACAAATAGACATGTGTTAGTGCACACTGGATATAGTTAATGGTACATGTAGACATGTGTTAGTGCACACTGTATATAGTTAATGGTACAAGTAGACATGTGCTAGTGCACACTGTATATAGTTAATGGTACAAGTAGACATGTGTTAGTGCACACTGTATATAGTTAATGGTACAAGTAGACATGTGTTAGTGCACACTGTATATAGTTAATGGTACAAGTAGACATGTGTTAGTGCACACTATATATAGTTAATGGTACAAGTAGACATGTGTTAGTGCACACTGTATATAGTTAATGGTTCAAGTAGACATGTGTTAGTGCACACTGTATATAGTTAATGGTACATGTAGACACGTGTTAGTGCACACTGTATATAGTTAATGGTAGATGTAGCCATGTGTTAGTGCACTTTGTATATAGTAATTGGTACATGTAGACATGTGTAAGTACACACTGTATAATTTTAATGGTACATGTAGACATGTGTTAGTGCACATTGTATATAGGTAATTGTAGAAGTAGACACGTGTTAGTGCACACTGTATATAGTTAATGGTCGCTGTATACTGTACACTGTAGACAGTGGTTATCTTGTATTATATTTTGTGATCTGTGTAGTACAATTGTCACGTGTTTACTATGAAGGGTAATATTCTTATGTGGTCTATATAGGACAAATGATCTTACATGATCTATAGTGTAAACATATATCATTCGTGGTAAATATATATTATACTCTGTATTTGCTTACAATTAATGTTTCCTTATGTTTATGACTGCAAATACAACTTTATATGATATAGAACTATTTCGTGAATTGACGAAATGCTTCCTAGTGGGCCAAAATTACCTATTCACATGCAGAGCTGTAATAAATTTAAAGATCTAACAACTATTTTAATATACTGTTAAAGTATTAGTTTTCTTTAGTTTTATCATGCATGTGTTTTGCTTGTAAGTCCGTGTAGTACTGACACGGTTTATTGTCGTAACGTTTGATGTTGTCAATATGTCTACAGCACAAACGTCTCCAAACACTTATTATTTCTTTGATCCGCACTAATGATGATAATTTATATTCACTGATCACGAACACGCAAATGACCAGAGTCATCTAGAACAAAGCCGTTTAAACATTACTCAGTCTTCAGGAGACAGTAGCTCAAACATTGGTAAAAGCAACAGGGAGAAAATAACTCAAAAAAGTATCCAAAATAATGGCCCGATTCACCGGCAGAAAGTAGTTCAAACACTGGCAAGAACAAATATGACATGAGTCTTCTGGAGAAAATAGCTTGAATATTTATCAGGGTCTCCGGGAGAAAGTAGTCCAACAGTGGCGTGAACCTCCGAGAGAAAGAAGCTCAAATATTCCAGGAGGGGTTCTTACCAATGTTTCACCTACTTGTTCCCGGAGTTCTTGCCAATATTTGAGCAATTTGTTCCATGAGAATCTCGTCAATATTTGAGCTATTTTCTTCCGGAGACGCTATCCAAAATGTGAGCTACTATCTCCCGGAGACCCTGACCAATGTTTGAGCTACGCTTTCCAGGAGACTCTGACCAATATTTGAGCTCCTTTATCCCGGAGTTTTATCTGTTGATATGGCTATTGGGGAAAGACATTGCTAAGAAAAAAGCGCATATAAGAAGTCATACGAAGTCGTATGTCTAAATTACTGTTTGCTTATATGTCTATTAAAGGACACTAGACACACAATGGTTAAAACCAATATCTATGTTACGGTCTAGCCGTCGATTTTTAATATTCATATCGAAAACATAAATTATTCTATCCTCTGATTGTACATGCGTAACATACACAATCGGCAATCTCCTGGGGTCTACCATCCAGTCAGCACCCGGCAGGATTGATGACTGCCAGAGATTGCCGATCGTGCACGTTAAAATTGTGGCAGCGGTGGGGTAAAAAAGAGACAATAATATAACAGGGAGGTTGTTATGTATATAAGCACTATGAACAACAGATAGCTCTTTGGCAAAATGTTTGGGAATGCTGCGAAGTTAAGTGTGGTTACTGGCGGGATGGTTGACTGACAGGGAATGCCAATGATAATTACCGTCATTTCAAAAGTGTCTAAGTATTACGGTACATGTCACCAGACCCTGTCTGTACTTTTATCGAATACGACCTAAGACATGTTGTAATGGTTAAAGCAGCTGGTTTTATTTTTGTTTGATATTACTTACGTCATACTGTCACTATAGCTACGTCATACTGTCACTTTGGCTACGTCATACTGTCATTATGTTTTAATTGTACATCCTCTGTAGACGGGAGCGGAGATGTCGGGTATTTTCAAATAGATTGCAAATATATCCGCATTTTCCAGGATGTTCGCCCTGTTTAACATTATATTTGAATGGACATACTACTAAGCAACAATTTTGTGTTAAATTTAGAGAAAATTAATACGCAAGGGCTTAACTGATATGTGTGACCTCTCTGTATATCTTTAATATATGTGTGCTGTATAAATTATGGATGACAGCGTTGCGTTATGCTGTATTCCTCCAAAGCCGTTGAACCTGATCAAGCTGGTCATAAACAGTATAACTCCTAGAAGATCATGGTGACGGCGGCTCGGTGGAACCTCATTATAAAAAATGATACTGGTAAAGAACATGAATGAAAATAAGTTTCTCTCGTAAAATGGCTCAGTTATACATGTACACGAAGCTGTCTCTTCAACCAACACTCCACAGAAGGGATTTACAAAGATGTGGTAGCATGCTGCAGGACGAGATACAAGCTCTTTACGTTAACCATTTCCCTTATGTAAACGCGATGTGACACATCTGCAAACAGAGTAGATCCAGACTAGACGGCTCCTATAGGAGCTGTCTGATCAGGGTCTGCTCCGGTTGCTTATGGTGTAATATAGATATGATTCTACAGCTTCTTCCTGAGCCGAAATGTCATGTGTTCATATGCCATTATAAACAATAATCTTATTAATATTCATGACGTCATTATTTCCTAGATGAATATTCATCAGGGAAAGGGTTAAACAATCAAGTGCTCTTATTAAACTAGCCAGTGTATTTCCTAAGTAATCATTATTAAGCAGTTTTACACTGATATATAGCTGAACTTCGATAACTCGAACTTCAAGGGACTATACTTTTAGTTCGAGATAACAGAAGTTCGAGTCACCCGATTTCTTATCTGAACAATTTCTTAAGGCCACAGTTTAATACAGATCCTGTAGGAGCTTTCAGCATTACTTTAGACCTGTATCAAGCTGTCACGTGTGTTTCTAGATATCTGTAGCGATAAATTTTAGAGCAATCCTGTTTTGTAAGTTTTTGAAGGACTGACCTTTTTTTCGAGTGATCCCGGAGTTCGAGTTATCCGAGTTCGATATATAGAAGTTCAACTGTATATACAGATCTATAACACTGCGTTGTGTTGGTTGTACAACAGCGGATCTTGACTGTGTTGTAATCGTTTTGATAATGGCTTAGTGCTGTATGCCTTTGTGTCTGTTTCACAAAACACCAACGAACTGCGTTTATCACTTTACGTCACGCACACGACATATGCTTTACTAATCAACTACTGCACGTTTTCCTAAAGAAGCCTTTCGTTGACATTTTGATTGAAGTTCCCAGGAGATTTTTTATGAAACCAGTGAGAACACAAACAACTGGATTAATAGTCTTTTGAATATAACCATGGATATTCATGTACAAGGTAATGCAATCATCAAAAGTAATTAATGTTTTGTAGTGGCGCATGGAAATATGTAAATTTAGCCTTGGAAGAAACTAGACTCAAATATACATATACAGTGAAACCCCGCTAATACGACCACTTAATAAACAGCCACTGATGTCGTCTAAAGCAGGTGGTTGCTTAATGCAGGACGAAAGTTATGCAGAAAGCTCCTATAGGAGCATTAAGCTACCACCTGCCTCTGCCACCCAGAATTATGCCCGTTTTTGGTGGTCGCATTAGCGGGGTTTTACTGTACAGTGAAACCCCGCTAATACGACCACTTAATAAACAGCAACTGATGTCGTCTAAAGCAGGTGGTTGCTTAATTCGGGACGAAAGTTATGCAGAAGGCTCCTATAGGAGCTTTCTGCATAACTTTCGTCCTGCATTAAGCTACCACCTGCTTCTGCAACCCAGAATTATGCCCGTTTTTGGTGGTCGCATTAGCGGGTTTTTACTGTAATTTAAAAACCCCCAGAGCAGATCAAGTCTATTCTGTTTGCAAAGGCGTTTATACGGAGATGGTTCAAAAGTGGCGATTAGAGAACCAATGCAATGTCGATTACAGTTTGAATGTAATCACCTTCGTATTTAATTTCACTTCACAGCACTCATAACAATATCATTAAATCCTACAAAAACAAAACACAAAGTTTGTTTGTAACCATTAACCTCAAATTACTTTTCGCAATTCAATTAAACGCTTTATAAATAGTATTCGGTCATGCGTATTGCACAGAAATATGGAAGATGCTTGCTTACTGAAATAAATTTACTATACAGTAAAGCCTTTCTAAACCAGGCGATAAAATCAGTATTAATGTCGGTCATTAAGAAAGGTGGCAGCGTAACCCTTTCCCTGATGAATAGTCCTGTAGAAAATAATGACGCCATGAATATTAATAAGATTATTTTTTATAATGCCATATGAACACAGGACATTTCGGCTTAGGCAGAATCTGTAGAATCAGATCTATATTACACTATAAGCAAACAGAGCAGATCCTGATCTGGGTGTACTCTGTTTGCTGATGCGTCAAAATGCGCTTACATATATGCTTTTTGCATGACTTTAACACTGCATTAAGCAGTCACCCTCCCAAAAGTTTCCAAATTCCTCTCTACTAAACTTCTGGCATAGAGGGAGTTTACTGTAACCCATTTTAAACCGTGTATCGATATAAACTCGATGAAATATAATATTTTGAATGGATCTAATTTCGTGGGATGTTTTCGCATGAATTACTCTGCCGTCGTTACATTTGCAACAGAACTTGTGAAACTAAATAGCATGCCCAGACCAGAGAATTAGTTTAGGAGTTTCCCGGGAGGTACATGTACGTTGGATGAGGTGTAGACATGTAGAAAATTTAACCTAATATTAGTGTTGTCAAACATCTTGTCTTATGACTTATCAATCAGTATACACACAGACAATGTAATGGGTCTCATCAGGAAAAAAGGCATTGCCGTATATTGGACTACGGCGTTTGATAGTAATGTCATTCTTTAACAGCCTAACTAAACAATAAAAGCACCTGGGTTACTGGGCGTCTCATCTGAATCCAAACTGATAGGGTAACGAACACAAAATTAATAAATATACAGTAAAACCTCTCTATAACGGCTACTAAATTACATCAAGTATTTTGTGTTAAATGCAGGTGTCTGCTTAAAGCAATGTGAAAGTAAAACAGAACGCTCCTATAGGAGCGTTCTGTTTTACTTTCACCTTTCTTAAAGCAGTCACCTTCCCTAAACTAATTAACACAATTCAGTGGCCGTTATAGAGAAGATTCATTGTACCGAGGAATCTGTCAATATTGAAAACAAAATTGAATAAATATACCGTGCATTCTCTCGATAGCGAATACAAACATGAAAAAACATACTGAGCGATCTCTCGATAGTAAATGCATGTACAAAATGAATAAATATACCGAACAATCTTTTCGATAGTGAATACAAACATGAATGAATATACAGAACAATCTCTCGATAGCGAACGCAAAATGAATAGACATTGGTGTTTGTTGTAAACAAAATGCGCAACTAGTGTCGTGCAGAGAGCTCTTATATGAGTTTTGCGCTACTTTCATTATGCATTAAGCTTTCACCTGACACAAAACACATACACAGTCCTGTTTTGAGTTAACGATGTAGAAAGAAAATCTACTGAATAAAAAAGGAGCCAATGGTGTCTACCGTGCACCCCCCCCCCCGCCCACACACTTAGACTTTTTTATGGGTACCAAACTATTTAAAAAAAAGTCTACTGAATCAGAATCGCGAATGTACTCAAGTTTAATTTTTTTAGGCTATGTGTATTTTAACCGTTTCAATGGCCCCCCCCCCCCCAGTTTTCGTAATGATGACACATACCTGCAAATTTGCCCATATCACAGCCAGATATTGGCCTAAACCTATAAAACTGGTACCAAATTGAAGATAAGACATTGTGCTTTTATGTTCAGCTTGTTGTTTTAAATTACCTTTTTTGTATACTCATAAAAATTAATGAGAACATTAAAAATAGTGAAAAACAAATAGAAATAACGTAAACCTTTCATTTTTTTATCATACAAATATCAGAAAACAACTTCAAATGCAGTTTAACATGATAAAAATCCCAAGAAAACAAAATATCCAATTTGAGTTCCAAAACATTAACTTTAAGTAACATTTTAACCGTTTCCATGGCAACCCTCACTAATATAGATGTAAGAGAATCTGCCAAAGAGTAAAAGTAAATCCAACATGATTCAACGATTATAACTATTCAAATTATAGCAATTGGTATGAATTGCATGGATTAAGTTCATCTCGAAACGCATGTTAGCTATTTATCAATAACTTCCGTGTAGTTCAGAGTTCTCCATTAAAGCGAAAACAGATTTGTAGTGGTGGCTTAAACCTTTCAGATCATGAAACATGTTCCCTTGGGGCTATAATTCAAGTGCCTTTCATGGTTGGCAAACACCGCGGAATCCATTAAGACCTGAAATAACCTCATCCATCTCAGGGCAATCAGAACATTGTAATTAAATAGTTAACGTCCAATTTATTTTACGAAAAACATCATCGCGCCTTATGAGCTATGATAGTAAACATTAATACGTCTTCACAAGATGATGATTTATGACAGTAAACATTATGACGTATTGACAAAGGTATGATATAAGATAGTAAACATAGTCACGCCTTCACAAAGTTACGATATATGATAGTAACCATAACCACGCCTTCACAAAGTTATGATATAAGATAACAAACATAGTCACGCCTTCACAAAGTTACGATATATGACAGTAAACATAATTACGCCTTCACAAAGTTACGATATATGATAGTAAACATAATCACGCCTTCACAAAGTTACGATATATGATAGTAGACATAATCACGCCTTCACAAAGTTACGATATATGATAGTCAACATAATCACGCCTTCACAAAGTTACGATATAAAATAGTAAACATAATCACGCCTTCACAAAGTTACGATATATGATAGTAGACATAATCACGCCTCCACAAAGTTACGATATATGATAGTAAACATAATCACGCCTTCACAAAGTTACGATATATGATAGTAAACATAATCACGCCTTCACAAAGTTATGATATAAGATAACAAACATAGTCACGCCTTCACAAAGTTACGATATATGACAGTAAACATAATCACGCCTTCACAAGGTTATAATCTATTATAGTAAACATTATGACGTATTCACAAGGATATGATCTATGATAGTAAACGTTATGACGTATTCACAAGGATATGATCTATGATTGTAAACATTATGACGTATTTACAAGGATATAATCTATGATAGCAAACATTATGACGTCTTCACAAGGATATGATCTATGATAGCAAACATTATGACGTACATGTATTCACAAGGATATGATCTATGATAGCAGACATCATGACGCCTTCACATAGTTATGATCTATGATAGCAAACATTATGACGTCTTTACAATGTTATGATCTATGATAGTAAACATTTTGAGGAGCTCAAAAGGTTATATTCTATGAAATTAAACACTATGGCATCTTCACAGGGTTATGATCAAATCAAGTAAACATTATCACGCAGATGACTACGACGGAGTTTCTTTCCTGACTTTCATCATGTTTAATGCTTTCACTGTCAATGTCGTCAAGATGCACCACGACAAACAATACTGTCCCAGGTCAAATGCAACCTTTTCAAGGCGGTGTCTGATCAGGGAATTCAGTCAGTAAGCCTCACCCTATAGTTATATGTCGGCGATTTATTCCTTTGCAATCTCGGTTCTTCACTTTACAGAAATGCTTTATTAAAAACGCGTTGCAGACAAAAGCAGACAATAATCTTAGCAAATGAATTTCATTAGGTTTTGAAAGGGTTAAACAACCAACTGTCTTAAAGATACGTGTATTCTTTCACAGGGTAGAGCCTTAAAGATGCATGTATTCATTCATAGGGTAGAGCCTTAAAGATACGTGTATTCATTCATAGGGTAGAGCCTTAAAGATACGTGTATTCATTCACAGGGTAGAGCCTTAAAGATACGTGTATTCATTCACAGGGTAGAGCCTTAAAGATGCATGTATTCATTCATAGGGTAGAGCCTTAAAGATACGTGTATTCATTCACAGGGTAGAGCCTTAAAGATACGTGTATTCATTCATAGGGTAGAGCCTTAAAGATACGTGTATTCATTCATAGGGTAGAGCCTTAAAGATACGTGTATTCATTCACTGGATGGAACCTTAAAGATACGCGTATTCATTCATGCCTTAACCCATTACCTCAAAGGCTATTTTTAGATACAACCTCTTTGAATAAATCTACCGAAAAGGAGCATTACATAGAGACTGTTAGAATTTTGTAGTTTGAAACCACTGTGATAAATAGAGCATATGCTCCTATAGGAGCATATGCTCTATTTATCACAATGTTTTCACAAAGTGACTTTTACAGAGTCGTCAAAAATCGTCAAAATGTAGGAATTGGTTAAATATACGTGTACTTATTCATTTAGTGATGGCTTTGACAATGTTTACTACATTTGTACATGTGTAAAATTTACAACAAAACACGAAAACGAACCACATAATTCAAAATACTAGAACTATCACTAAAGGTGATGGAATATCCCCGCTCAACTGCCTTGATCGCAAATCAAACGTTTTTGGTTCCATGACCAGGATTTGTGCCACGGACAGACAGATAGACAGACAGACAGACCAACCGACCGACCAACCGACCAACACACTGACTCCTATATACCACCACTCAAACTTCGTTTGTGGGGGTATAATAACATCACATTAGCCAACGTTCCAAAGAAGATAGCACAAAGCGCATCCAAGTCTCACGATGTTTGTAATAACTAGACTTTTGTTGAACTCCGTTAGAACAGGTTGCTATACAATCTATGTTTAGATATAGTAGAAACCCTCTAATGCGACCACCTAATGAATAAACATGGTTGTCTTTATAAGCAGGTGGTTGCTTAATGCAGGGCAAAAGTAATGCAGAAAGCTCCTCTAGGAGCTTTCTGCATTACTTTTGTCATGCATTAAGCTACCACATGCATCTAGCACCCAGAATAATACCTCTTTTAGGTGGTCGCATTAACGGGTTTTACTGTACTTAGGCGATTTTCTGCTACCGTTAATTAATAGAGACGAAGATCTGAAATTGACATTTGATAAGAGGAATCCTAATTGTATTTGGGATAAATAAATGAACTACTCGTAATTGCGATACCCAACTGCAATACAAGTGCAGTAAATTGTTGTTAAATGGATTTCTTCTTTTTTTCGTTAATAGCTAAATACCTAAAACATGCAATACTTTCGTTAATAGCTTAATACATAAAACATGCAATACACAGTAAAACCTTTATAAAACGGACACATACTAAATATACCAGGGTGCCCTTAACCATTTCCCTATCGACCATTAACCCTTCGCTTGCTATTCACGTCAATATACCTACCTGTAAATAGTGAAGACCCAGATGAGACAGTTCCTGCAGGAGCTGTCTCATCAGGGTCTGCACTATTTACAAGTTGATTGTGCAACCAATGCACTCCACAGCAGTGATTGCACAGCGAAATACTTGTACACAGTGAAGATATATGGAATTATACAACAGGGCATGGGTAAAGAAGAAGAAATGTATTTTAAAATTCAGCAAGAGAAGGGTTAATATAAGAAATAATGGCTTCGTAGATATCTATTAGCTTATCTTTATAACATCATTTGAATACAGGCTATTTTGGCGATGTCAGAAACTGTAGACTCAGATCTGTTTTAATTTCACCAGCAAACAGAGCAGACCCTGATCATATCGCTAGTACAGGACCCGCCTGATCCGGTTCTACTCTGTATGCACGAAAAACGGGTTTATGAAGGTAAATGGTTAAAGGAAGAGTGTTTAATGAATACTGAAAGTAGTGCAGAACACTATCGGCAAATCGTTTGTCCTGCATTAACCCATTACCTCATAGGCTATTTTTAGATACAACCTCTTTGAATAAATCTACCGAAAAGGAACATTACCTATAGAACAGGAACATTTTAGAATTTTGTGCTTTGAAACCATTGTTATAAAAAGAGCATTTGCTCCTATAGGAGCAAATGCTCTTTTTATCACAATGCTTTCACAAAGTGACTTCTACAGAGTCGTCAAATGTCGTCAATATGATGGAATGGATTAACAGCCTTAAAAGTCAGTATGAAGCCTTAGTGGTCGGGGTTAAGCTTATTTTGTCAGCGGTGGCTGGTCGGTGTGAACAATCCCCAACATGCATTATACAGTGAACCCTCGTTACAACGGAGGTGTTGGTTTCCAGACATGTTGCTGGTATAACGAGTTTAAATACGACAGAAACCACATGGCCAGTTTTAAACTAGTATTAATGCAGAACGCAAGAAGTGCAAAAGCTCCTTTTGGGAGCTTTTTGCACTTCTTGTGTTCTGCATTAAGCGATCACCTGTCTTATCGGTATTGTACATTTTTATTCAGTGGTTGTTTCAAAGACGCAACGCTAATTTTGTTTCAAGGCATACTGCCGGTATAACGAGGGTGCCATTGTAATGAATGCCGGTTCACTGTATGTAGCTGCAAGACTGATTGTGTTGATATGTCACCTGACCCTAGCAGTGTAGATTCTGACCATGAGCTATTGAGATACACTGTTTGCCTGTGTTCCTATCAGGGGAGACTATGCATACATGCATGAAATAATACTTGTATATATGGCATTTGCATTGTGCATGTAAATATATAATAAACAAACTATTTCTTTATCTATCATCTACACAGATATTGAAACAAAATGGCGACTTACCTGTAGAGGCACCAAAGGTACGGCACATGAAAGAAAAAAAAAGTAATCTATGAATAAATATTTCACTATTTTACACAATAATGCGCATATTAACCATTTCGGCGTCAAATTTTTAAGTGTCGTCTGCAATCCAAGTGTGTTAAATCATTCAGTAAAATAAGGAAATGAGATAAATAAATGCAAATTTCAAAGGAATAAAGCACATAGATAGAAATAAAGATTGAGTCAAATAACGCCCTTGATCTGGGACTGCACTATTTGTCGTGGTGCATTTATGCGACTGTGGCGGTGAAAGGGTTAAATACACATACAGTAAAACCCGTCTAAACCGGGCGCAACATTTGAAATAAATATCGACCATGAAGACAGATGTCTGCTTTCTGCCAAATGAATATCGTGCAAAAAGCTGCTCTAGGAATGTTCTGCATGACTTTCACCCTGCTTTAAGCAGACGCCTGCATGAAAGTATGTAAATTCTTCTCTACTAGAACTCTGGTTTAGAGGGTTTTATAATAAAAATCAAGCACTCACAATCTGAATTTAAAATAACCGTCACTTTCGTTTTAATATTTCTATAAAAAATGACCAACCTGCCTAAATATTCTCATATTTGAATTGTTAGTGATCTAGATAAATTAACAAATACATAATTATTTATCAACAACTACTAGGGAGATTAACCCTCTCGCTGCCAATGCCGGATCTGTGATTACCTATGCAAACAGTTTGGATCCAGATGAGACGCCGAGTAACTCGGCGTCTCATCAGGATCCAAACTGTTTGTTACTGTTACTACTTTTTTGAAACAAAAATGAAGAAAATCAAAAGAATGAAAATGTGTAGCAGACGACAAAGTTAGCAGACGACAGAGTTTGGCAGCGAAAGGGTTAATGCAATATTCAAAATATCTCTACTGAAGTAAGCGTATATTTTGTAGTTAACAACTGATCTTGACAGTTCCATGTATTTCAAATTAGTATCCATATTTTGACAAAAGTACCGTTTTATGCAAATACGGTTTAGAAATGATTCAGACGCGTTACTGTTTTAATTCGTTATTAGCCACAGTGGATGGGGTGTGCTGAGTATATAGTTTCAAGTAAGAGTATCTCAAGGGAACTCTATATTTCGCCGTAGAGTAACTTGGCTTTCATTCACACCGATTTCTACTGGATGATTCTGTATTAATTTATGGGGCTAGATTAAAACTTGTCGACTTTTTAGGTAAAATGCATCGTTAGATTAATAAGCATTTCCTGTCAAGTGATGCTACAATAATGCAAGCAATGCATCCATATACACGAAACTAATATGATTAAGCAAAAGAAACAGTCTCCTGGTTCCTTGCAGTAAAGGCATTAAACTATCATGGCAAAAACACCAATCATGTCATATTACTGCGCGTCGACCGTGAAAATCTACACAAACACAAGATTCAGCTAACGCCAGCAAAAAATGATTTGATTCACTGCATGATTGACTTGACAAAATTATAATCTACACAACTAAACTTGCTAGTAAGAGCCTTTACGTTAGTGTTTTTATGTACATAAGTTGACCTTAAAAAGTTCTTAAGTATCGCTTAAACTATATTAAAACGTAATATTTATACCGCACTGAAATGTTTTACAACTACAGTAAAACCTCTCTATAACGACCACTAAATTGTGTTAATTAATTGGTATTTAGGGCAGGTGACTGCTCAAAGCAAGGTGAAAATAAAACAGAACGCTCCTATAGGAGCGTTCTGTTTTACTTTCAACTTGCTTTAAGCAGCCACCTGCCTTTAATACAAAATACTTGGTGTAACTTAGTGGCCGTTATAGAGAGGTTTAACTGTATTTATACCGCACTGAAATGTTTTACGACTTTTATATATTCACCGAAACTGTAAAGAGACATCAATTTGTATCTAGAGGCTGTACAGTGCCAATGTAATAGATATTTAGTGGGCCATGATGGCCATAAATCAATCATCTGAGTAAATAGGTCACTAGAGTCAATGTACTGTTTGATATAGTTGGCATATTCGCTTTTTATCATTACAAAAGTAGTTAGTTAACGTAACACGTTCCATACATGATGGCGTTGTTTTATTTTCATCCTGAATATAACTTGAAGACAGTTTTGGGTTGGCCATTTCGGAGAGTAATGTTGCATTTTTAATTACTGCTTACGAAGAGCTCAATAAATCCGTGTCTTTAATTTTCTATTTTCGCATTGCTGATTTTGCTTTCTAAGGATCTTCTACTCGCAGAATGTATGTACCTCACAACAGCAGATGACGAGTGCTCGTGTTGCGGCATTAAACTTCGCCCCGTACTTACTGAAACCTCAGTGTTATTATATGTTCTAGACCTTCGGAATCATAAATTGTCAACGCTTTTAGTTATAAGAATTGAATATATGTACTGCTAAAGCCAATGCTAGTGGGGGCGGGGTGGGTGGTTCTTAATAGACATTGCTGCCATTGCTTTCGAAGGATTTTCAGTATTTAATTTCGGACTAGTAAAATTGTGATTGTTTCAAAAAAATGTCATACAATTAATCGCTTCCCTGATAGGCAGGTATTTTACAGTATGTAAAGACATTTTGGAATTTGGTAAACAATTAAACACGACCTAAATGTGTTAACCCTTTACTCCATGACTATTAATGTAATATTAAATGACATCATGAATATTAATTAAATTAACTATTATCATAGCATCGACACAGACATTTTATAGAATCCTATATACAGTTGAACTTCGATATCTCGAACTCGGATAACTCGAACTTCGGGAAACACATTTCACAGCTTAATGCAGGTGTACAGTAATGATGAAAGCTCCTAAAGAAGCTTTCAGCATTACTGTAGACCTGCATTAAGTTGTGACCTTGAGAAACTGTCCAGATTAGAAATCGGATAACTCGAAAATTCATTACCTCGAACTAATTTATATAGTCCCTTGAAGTTCGAGATATCCAAGTTCAACTATATGTTATATCATTAGCAAACAGGGCAGACATTGATCAGACAGCTTTCATATACAATTACGTGCATCATAATGCGGTCACTGTATAGGGAATTTACATAAGATGTGCATAAGTTTAGCTTCTCTATGATTTTAACAACCGCAGAATGATTTGGATACTGAGTTACTCGGTGACTGATTTGGATACACAATACTATATTTGACACTGCTCTATAGTTCAAATTAATTCGCATTAGTATATTCTAATGACGAATTAAAATATTCTCTCATTTGTCACAATGTCTGCTATAAATATGTTCCAGTTGTTTCACTGGTACGAATTTATATGAAAATGATTGCATATCCGCAATTCCAGTCAACTAATAAGTCGAGATCAACCAGAAATTAATGTAGAATTCCATAATGTATAAAGCATTTAAGATACTGGGCGAAAGCAGCTCAGTAATCCGCTTAATGTGATTTTTCATTATTGAATATTGATCTGCGTGACACTAATAGCACTCATCGTTTGATTCACGAAGCAATAACCACACTACACTACAGTTATATACTACTCGTATATTTATTTGACAGTAAGAGAGAAAAACGTCCTTGAATCATGATTGAGATGTGTAAAGGTCATTTGACTCCGCGTGTTTGAATGAGCGAATTGTGTTGGTTACATCTGACAATAACCCGGGACTGGTATATGGTAATACTTAAGTCTGAAACTGCATCTTTACATATTACAAAACTGTTCTATCAACAAAAGAACGCTTACTAACATATACGAGTACATGTAGAACAACAGCCATACCGTACATACAATCATGGCTTTCTTGAGTAATATAGTCAGCTATTTCAAGGTGGGTTTTGTAGAAATGCTTCACTGTAGTAAATAGACACTTTCATTAAAACATGAACTCATTTGAATTGGTTTGCAGTTTGGTTAACTTCGGTTCAGATGAGATGCATATTAACACATTTGCTTCCATATTCCCATATATGGGACGTAGGCAAACAGTGTAGACTCTGATTAGACGCCGCATAATGCGGCGTCTGATCAGAGTCTACACTGTTTGCTGATAGGAAATTCAATATAAAACAAAACAAAAAAGAACATTTAGACCAGATATCCCTTAGATAAAAAATAGACTAATCCAATATAAAAGCATGGAAGAATCCACTGGGAACAAATGGCTTAAATATTATGTATTCCTTTGTTAGTATCATTCCTGGTTGACTTATTGTCGTATGTTTTTAATGCCATTAACTGTTGCTAAGGATAAGCGTCTTGGGTGACTTATTGCTGTCTGCTTTTATACCGCTAATACTTGCTACATGTATCATATCTGGCTGACTTATTGCCGTCTGTTTTAGTACCGCTAACACGTGCTACATGTATCATATCTGACTGACTTATTGCTACATATATCATGTCTGGCTGACTTACTGCCGTCTGATTTAATACAGCTAGCACTTGCTACATGTATTTTATCTGACTGACTTATTGGCGTCTGTTTTAGTAACGCTAACACGTGCTACATCTGTCATATCTGGCTGACTTATTGCTCTCTGTATTTAAGTACCGCTAACACGTGCTACATCTATCACACCTGGCTAACTACTGTCGTCTGCTTTTAACACTTGCTGCATCTATTAATGAGACGGTGGATACAGTATGCAATTCTGTTGAAGACATCAGCAAAAGTTGCATACGAGTATATACAGTGAAACCTCTCTATAACGACCACTAAATTGTGTTAATTAGTTGGCATTTAGAGCAGGTGGCTGCTTAAACCAAGGTGAACGCATAAAAGAACGCTCCTATAGGAGCGTTCGGATTTACTTTCACCTTGCTTTAAGCAGTCACCTTCCTTTAACACAAAATAATCTATGTAATTTAGAGGTCGTAATAGAGAGGTTTTACTGTATTAGGGTTAATGTTGATGAGAATTAAATAATCTGAGACGCTCTTAGTTTCCAGCAAGTACTGCCAATGCCTATAAGTGTTATGTAGTAACCAACTGGAAGTTCTATCGTAAACGTTTATCGAGCGTGCACAAAATAGTCCATAACGTCACCTTATGCCACTTTACGCATTATCCACGTGCCATACATGAATGACTTTACCAATTCTTTACCAATTCTAACTCAGCAGGATACGGTCGACACTGTGACCTCCTCTTAACACTTTGTAAGCTCCCTAATGTAATAAAAGGTTGGCTAGGATAGTTTATTGGATTTACTGTTCCGGTAGGTTATTTCCTGTATGTAATTACACCTTAAGAAGCCACAAGATTACACGTGTCTATAATGGAATGCTTAAAACATCTCGCTATACTGATTTATATGTGAGAAATCAGGACACTAGCGTTTGTAAACAATGATGACTCGGGAACCGTCTGATCTGGGTCTGTATTGTCTGTCATTCAATATCCTCTGGCAAAAATGCCCTTTCATACTGAATGGAGTCTATAGTAAAACACAGAAGGACCATTCAACTTTAACCCATTCCCCCATATTGACGACTCTTGACGACTCTGTAAATGTCACTCTGCTTGCAATTAAAGCAGTCAGTTTGCGTTTGAATCTGTGATTTTGCAATTTTAGACCCGACCTATTTTAATTAATCTAACGAAAAGGAGCATTAAATATAGAAAAGGAAAAGGTTTAGAATTGTGTAGTATTGAAACCATTGTGGTAAATAAAGCATTTGCTTCTATAGGAGCAAATGCTCTATTTATCACACTGGTTTCAAACTAGTTAATGTTCCTTTTCGGTAGATGTATTCATAGGTGAGTGCCATACCCGACTACGGTTGATCAAGATACATTTTTATGAAATTTTGATTTCATTATTGATTTAGAGTTAAGTTAAAAAAAATGCTTTATTATGTAAAAGACATTTATTTCTTAACTGGGCCATTGAAGGGAGAATGCTCTCTTTTATTTATATGTTAACCCATAGCCTATGAGGTAACGGGCTAACAAAATAAGGACACTGAAGGACCATTCGACTTTACCAAAATCAGCATTTTAAGGTTTTAAGCGTCTGTCATATTGCCTTGGGAGTAACAGCAGCTGCATTTGACTGTAGTCATAACTTCGAAACAAAGAAATGGTCCGGCTCAATGTATCAATGATGCGTTTTATACAAACAAATAGTGATATGATACAGCCACAGTTAACCTATTTCGTATACGAACATACCACTATTCAATGCATTGCTGTTATTTTGTCGATTTAATTTTGCCATCCTTAATGTTACATATATTAGGGTAGTATTAGAACAGCAAGATCCGGCGTCGGCAACTTGTAAATGTGCATAAAAATATAATCGAGTAAATTGCTTTATATTGGGTGTTGTTGAAGTATAAGAACTGTTTCCAATCATATAACACAATTGAAAAAAAGAGTTTAAATCAAGTATCATCTCCTGGTAACACGTTTGTATATAACCCCTGAGAACACTACGCACGAATCAGAGTTTTCGGTGAAGAACTGACGCTGAAGTTTGGCAATACAGTTCTGTTTAGATTGTTGAGAAATAGAGATCGCATCTTTTTTAAGGTTTCTCAAGGTCACGGCTTAATACAGGTCTAAAGCAACAGGTCTAAACCTACAGGAGCTTTCAGCATTACTTTAGACCTGTATTAAGCTGTCACATGTGATTCCAGATATCTGTAGCGATACATTTTAGAGCAATTCTGTATTGTAAATATTGGAAGGACTGAAGGTTTTGTTCGAGTTATCCCGAAGTTCGAGTTATCCGAGTTCGAGATATCGAAGTTCAACTGTATAATCTTAATATCGCTATGATGAGGCGTATTGTCCTTTTCAAGTAGGTTAAATGATCCACACAGTAAGACTATATGAATGTCGATTGGGTTAGATGTTGTTTGTACGATGGTATTATAATTATTATTAATGCGGGTAGTATCTATATAGTAAATACATACTAATACTAAAAATTACAATACAGTTGCCCAGTCTTAACTACTTTCCTGTATTTAACCACCATTGCCATGTCTTAGCCCTGTGTTAACGATTGTCATTTCTAACCATTGCCCTGTCTTAACAGGTGTCTTGCCTTAATCCATTTGTTCCCACGATCCCATATATGGGACGTAGGCAAACAGTGCAGACTCTGGCCAGACGCCGGCCGCATAATGCGGCGTGTGATCAGAGTCTACACTGTTTGTTGATATGAATTTCAATATAAAACAAAACGAAATTGAAATTTTAGGCCAGGAACCCCTTAGGTAAAAGAATGGACTAATCCAATGTATAAACATGGATGAATCCACTGGGCGTAAATGGGTTAAACATTGCCATGTCATAACCTATGTCCTGTGTTAAACATTGCCATGTGCGTTAACCACTGTCCTGTCTTAACATCTGTCCTGTTTTAATGCCCATTGTTTAGTTAGAGTTTATTTTGGAAACTGTCGCCAGCAAACTTTCAAATCAAATATCAACCGCTTTGTTAGACTGAACATGCTAAATTGTAGGTATTGCACACAGAAGTATATGACCGTCGAGCTACAGTTAAGATGGCTGAGCGAGATAATAATTTGTTGCTCCGTATCTCCGTGATCACTGTCTATTAATCATACTTATGTTCTACGAGCCATCCGCCATCTCCGGGATTTCTCCGGGGACTTCAAATGGGTGTGTGAATAATGTACTTCCACGGTGATAAAGTGTATCCAAATGAATGCACAAACAGTCCTCGTTAACCATAAATATTTCAACACTTAATATCTTCAGATTAATCCAATATGTAATATGTTGTTCAGAGTAGTCTACTGATACAGGACATCATTGTCACACAGTATCTCCTACTGATACTTAAACGTTGGCAGCCACAGAGAAAGCAATCAAACTAACCGTGTTCTACATTGTGTGTCTCTAATTAAACCAATTTATCCTGTATGTATCTTGAATACATATTTCTATATTAAGGAGTATTCTGCAGTTTAATATTGAGGGATGTTCCTGCAGTTTAATGTTGAGGTGTATTTCTGCAATTTTAATTTTGGGGATTGTTTCTGAGTTTAGTTTGGTGGAGTATTTCTGCAGATTTATATTGGGGATTGTTTCTGCAGTTTAATGTTGAGGAGAATTTCTACAATTCTAATATTGGGCATTGTTTCTGATTTTAGTTTGGTGGAGTATTTCTGCAGTTTTATACTAAGGATTGTTTCTGCAGTTTAGTATTGAGGAGTATTACTGCAGTTTCATCCTGAGGATTTTTTCTGCAATTTAGTACTGAGGATTGTTTCTGCAGTTTAGTATTAAGAAGTGTTTCTGTAGTTTGATATTGAGGACTGTTTTACAGTTTAGTAATGAGTATTGTTTCTGGGTTCAGTATTGAGAAGCTTTTCAGCAGTTTACTATTTTGGAATGTTTCTGAGTTAGGTATTGAGGATTGGTTCTACAGTTAGTTTTTAGTTTTTCCCTCATATAAACGTGTTTTCGAGATTCTGCAAACAGAGTAGACCCAGATCAGACGTCTCCTATAGGAGCCGTCTGATCAGGATCTGCTTTGTTTGCTAACAGAATTTAATTGAGCTGTTTCTTTACTTTCTAAAACAGCTACAATGTTCCACTTTCAACATTACATTATAACTATATGGCTATGCATATTCAGTGGGTATTGAACTTTTGAATACACATGGAACAGGGAAAGGGTTAAGGAGTGTTTCTGCAGTTTAATATAGAGAATGGTTTCTAATTAAGTATTTATATTTGTTTCTAAGATTAATATTGAGGATGCGAGGAGTGTTTCAGAGTTTAATATTGAGGATTGTTTAAATAGTTTAAATAATTTTATATTGAGGGATGTCTGCAGTTTTATATTGAGGATTGTTTAAATAGTGTAAATAGTTTTATATTGAGGAATGTCTCTGTAGCTTAATATTGAGTTTAAAAGTTTCTGCAGGTTTCTACTGAGTAGTGTTTCTGAGTTTAATATTGACAATGTTTCTGCAATTTGATATTGAGTAGTGTTTCTGCAGGAGAATTTATGAAATTTAATATTGAGGAGTATTTCTGCAATTGTATATTAAGGAATGTTTCTGAATTTAATAGTGAGCAGTGAATATGCAGTTTTTACACTGAGAAGTGGTTTTGCAGATTTGATTTTATTATTACAGAGTTCAGTATTACAGAGTATTACAGAGTTCAGTATCAATATAGTCTGAAAGAGGGAGATCCTTCAAAAGCAAAGTAGCAAATGCTAAATGAGAACATTGCAGAATCGGTTTTATTGAGTCTGTTCATGAGAAGTAATTAAACGTGCAACACTACTCACGCCCCCTAGCACCGGCATAAGCAGTATTCAATTTTCAAAACTAATAACATCAATACTCGTGATCAAGAAGGACCAGAAAATATAACAACACTGAGAATAAAGTACGGGGTGACTAAAGAAATATTTCAACAGCTTTTATATTCAGGAGCATTTCTGCAGTTAAGTATTGAGGATTGTTTCTGCAGTTTTATTTTGAAGATTATTTCTGCAGTTTACATGTAACCCTTTCACCGCCGCAGTCGCATAAATGCACCACGACAAATAGTGCAGTCCAAGATCAGACGCCGCCTTTTCAAGGCGGCGTCTGATCAGGGACTACACTATTTGTCTCAATCTCTATTTCTATATGTGTGCTTTATTCCTTTGAAATTTGCATTTATTTATCACATTTCCTTATTTTACAGAATGATCTAACAAACTTGGATTGCAGACGACGAAAGGGTTAATCTTGAGGAGTGTTTCTGATTTTTATTTTTAGGAGTGCTTTTGGAGTTTAGGATGAGGATTGTTTCTGAGTATAGTACTGAGGTTTTATTCTGAGTTTAATAATGAGGAGTGTTTCTGAGTTCAGTATTGAGGTTTGTTTCTGAGTGTAGTAATGAGGAGTGTTTCTGAGTTCGGTATTGATGTTTGTTTCTGAGTTTAATAATGAGGAGTGTTTCTGAGTTCAGTATTGATGTTTGTTTATGAGTTTAATAATGAAGATTGGTTCTGAGTATAGTACTAAGGCTTTATTCTGAGTTTAATAATGAGGATTGTTTCTGAGTTCAGAATTGATGTTTGTTTCTGAGTTTAATAATGGGGCGTGTTTCTGAGTATAGTACTGAGGTTTTATTCTGAGTTTAATAATGAGGTGTGTTTTCTGAGTTCAGTATTGATGTTTGTTTCTGATTTTAATAATGAGGAGTGTTTCTGAGTTCGGTACTGATGTTTGTTTCTGAGTTTGATAACGAGGATTATGCAGTTTTGTACTGAAGTTTGTTTAGGACTTTGTTACTGAGGAGTGTTTCTGAGTGTAATATTGATGAGGTTCAATATGGAGGAGTATTTCTGGAGTCGTTATATTGAGGAGTGTTTCTGCAGTTTTCTACTGACGAGTGTTACTGAGTTTTAGGTGTATTTGCTGCAGTTTAATACTTAATACATAGGAAATCTTACACGAAGTGACGATATAAAGGGTTGTACCACATGAGTGGTTGTTTGGCCGTAGTATTATGGAAATACCACGGACAAACAACCACGAATGTGATACAACACTTCATATCGCCACTTCCTGTAATATTCCTGCTTTAATAAAAGAATACAAAAGAACACCAATATTCTACATGTAACTCCTTTTATGCAGAAAAAGAAAACATAGTCAATTCATGAACGACGCACCGATTTACAACTCCGGATCTTGTATTGCACGCTCGTGTAATACGGACATTTTATCTGAGAAATTTGTATTGCATGATCGAATACAATCGTATTTTATTGCAGAAACTGACTGGTATATAATAAAGAGGATATTTCTGAGTTTGATATTGAAAAGTGTTTTCTGCAGTTTAATATTGAGAATTGTTTCTGAATTTAATATTGAGGCATGTTTCATGAGCTTATTATCGAGTATTCAGTTTGAAGTTTATTGTGGATAATTATTTCTGCAAGAATGCTTCTGCTGATGGGATCTGGATAATGATGACTTTTGACTTAAAATACCCTTTTCGAGTTACCCATGTCAATCCGTAGGGACACAATGCATAAATGGGTTAAATCAGATGTATGTCGAGGGATTTGATCGATTGTTTAGTCTTGTTGTATATTTATACAAGCCAAATGCCTGACGACGAGTAGAATGCATATACAGTAAAACCTCTCTATAACGGCCGCTAAATTACATCAAGTATTTTGTGGTAAAAGCAGGTGGTTGCTTAAAGCAAGCTGAAAGTAAAACAGAACGCTCCTATAGGAGCGAAAGCAAGCTGAAAGTAAAACAGAACGCTCCTATAGGAGCGAAAGCAAGCTGAAAGTAAAACAGAACGCTCCTATAGGAGCGTTCTGTTTTACTTTCACCTTGCTTTAAGCAGCCACCTGCTCTAAATACCAACTATTTAACCCAATTTAGTGGTCGTTATAGGGCGGTTATACTGTATAAGGCATATATATATATATATTTATTATTCGGATTGCATATATATGCCGCCGCAGGGGCTGATCTAGGTCTACACAATTTGCAATTGTCCGTGTGTCCTTTGCCATTATAGCCCCTCTCTTCCTCCAAAATAATTCAACAATATAACCAGTAGGATGTGTTTCTTAATGAATCAGTTTATTGATCGACATTCTTTACTAATTAAGAGCCAGCTGAACAACGCATAGCTTAAACAAAAAAACACATAGCTTAACCAAAGCTGCTGTTCATTATTCAAAACGGTACTTTGTGAACGGTAACAGGACTAAATACAGTTGCTGCTTACTATCTGCTAATATTTAACTGATCGTGGTGGTAAACATATGTGGTGCTGTCGCAAACAATTGATCACACCTCTATACGGAATTAACCTTTACCCCGCTATGAAAAATTAATGTCGGCTCAAATTTGAAAATGTTCCAATCAAACCTTTGAGAAAATAATGACCTAATTGAATTGTCATGAAACAAGCAATTGAGAAACGATTGACCATGTGTCAAAACACGTGGATCTATTGACCAAGTGTCAAATGGCGTGGATATATTGACCATGTGCCAAATAACGTGGACCTGTTGATAGTTATTCGGCATCTTTTCTGGATCTAAGCTGTTTGTAGATGTGACTAAAGTCGAGAGTAGCTGAATAACGATTAAATAAATAGTGTCCAGTAAAACCTCTCTTAACCGGAATTCTAGTAGAGAAGAATTTAGATATTTTAGGCAGGTGACTGCTAAATGCAGGGTGAAAGTCATGCAGAAGCTCCTCTGGGAGCTTTCTGCATGACTTCCACCCTGCATTAAGCTGTCACTTTTCCCCAAGGCCGATATTTATACTAAATTTAACGTCCGGTTAAGAGAGGTTTTACTGTAATACAGGTAGATGAACTTGTGAAATCCCAATGCGTGACTATAATTCAAATTACACTGATAACAGATCAATCAATATGTTTTATCAATGTAATATGAAACACAATTGAATTGCAAAGTACGAGAGAGAACCTGACTGTTGATCACGATATGGGCAAACATTCTGATTCTAACAGGTGAATACGATATGAGATAGATCCTGACCGGTGAGCCCGATACGAACAAAACATTTACTGGTAGTCACGACCCTAGTCGCACCCTCTCCGGTGAGCACAATATGAGAGCCAGATCCTGACCGGTAGTCAAGATATGAGCCATATCCTGATCGGTGATCATGATATCTCGTACAGGAGGTGAACGTACACACGCATGCTAGTTAAGATTATTATTGTTTTATAAATGCCCGGAATTTTAAAAATCTGTTATATACAACACACATTTATGTGTTCCGGTATCATATAATCAATCATGCGCAGTAAGGCTGCCTCACCAGTCAATGTTAATTGCCCAATCAGTCAGTTTAGCATATCACTTCATGTGAAATATCCGTTACCATTATAATAAGTGGCCATCAAAAACAGGTCTAATTACTGGTCTGTTAGGCAGATGGTAGATGCAGGTCAAAATAATGCAGAAAGTTGCCCTGCATTAAGCTACTATGTGTTTTTAAACAGTCCTGTGCTGCACAAATGAATGGCCGCTTAAGGCAGGTTCTACTATAGCATTATCAAGGATATATCGAGGGTTTGGTGCAAAACTATTTTAACTCCTTCACTTTGTTAGAATAGTTAAGCACCAAGCCCTCGTTATACGTTTGCTCCAAATTTCTCTGTTTAATATCACCGGTCCTACTATAACTCTTCGAAGGTTGCATATTATAAAGTTATACAGTAAAACCTCTCTATAACGGACACTAAATTACATAAAATAGTTTGTGTAAAAGGCAGTTTGCAGCTTAAAGCAAGGTGAAAGTAAAACAGAACGCGTTCTGTTTTACTTTCACCTTGCTTTAAGCAGTAACCTTCCCTATATACCAAATAATTAACACAATTTAGTGGCCGTTATAGAGAGGTTTTACTTTATGACATTTTCTATCTTAATTCTGACTAAAACGCAATGATGTTTTACTAACTACCTTTGAATAGGCCAAGTCAGACCTAATCATAAGAAATAACTAAAAATGCGTCACTAAAGTATAACTGAATTCAAAATTTCAAAGGATCTTCTTCTGACATATAATTTCAAATTATACGAAATAAACGTCCATATTACATCACACATTATTCAGAAACTGCTCTGTGTTTTTTCACTTTAATACATCGGTCAATTTGACACATGGAGCTCGTGGCAGTGACTGATAGCGCCGAATACGAGATTATAGCATAGATTCTAGTTAATGTCAAACTGAATTTTTAAAGGTCCATCATCATGAGTTATGTTCTCGGATAATTGGCCATGGGAATGAACGATTACCATATATTACACATAAATTTGATTTGTTTTATCATAGCATTGCACTCCGCGTGTAATTCTATAATACAAAGCACAGGCTTCGTCGAATCGAGTTTTCTGATATAATAGAGATTGGATAGTTATTCTCAAATTCATATTGTTTAACAAATTAATAGTTTGTGTATTTCTAATTACGCATGAGTGATCATGGTAAAATCTATGAAATTAAACAGTCAAAAACTACGTGACATTGTTGACCTAACAGAGAATGATTCTATCTCTAGTGGTATACTGCTTATAAATGATAACGATGTCTTTGTGATTTGATTAGACCTGTTGAATATGATGCATAAATGAAGGAATATGTAACGAGGTACTATATGTATAAGTTACGAATAAACTATGTCTATGTATATAACATAGCGTGTCTAGCTCTAGTGGTATACTACACATGAACGCTAACCCTGTCTATAGCATATCCTAGAAATACATAAAGAGCTCTTAAAAAGTATCTAATATTTCGACCACTATGAGCCCATCAAAGATTATCATGTCAAAATACACGTCACAATTTGGTACATGCATTCTGCCCTGTGCATTAACTGATGACAAGTGCATCATTCGAGTGGTCACAGTACTTAATGAAATGGACCAGCACACCGTGACAAGAGAACAATGACAAGAAGACAATGTGGTGCACGACAAGAAGACAAAATACATCATGACAAGAGGACAAAGTGCCTCAAGACAAGAGGACAAATTACATTATGACAAGAGGACAAGGTGTTTCACGACAAGAGGACAAAGTACATTATGACAAGAGGACATAGCATATCATAACAAGAGAACATAACAAAGTATGACAAGTGGACAACGAAATCATTCATGACAGGAGAACAAAGTGCTTTATGTCAAAAGGAAATATTCTCCAAACCCAGGGGTCAGATTTGGATAGTGTATCCTAACAAGAGGATAGAGTATGTCATGACATGTGGACACAGTACTTCCTGACAAGAGAACAAAGTGTATCCTGACAAGAGGATAAAGTATTTCATGACAAGTGGACACAGTACTCTGTGACAAGAGGACAAAGTACTTCCTGACAAGGAGATACACGACTCCATAACAAAGGGACATAGTACTCAATGACAAATGGACAAGTGTACTTTATTACAGTAGGACACAATACTTCATGACAATGGGACAAAATGTTATATGCATTGTGCGTTCTAGACATAACAGTGTCCTGATGTTTTTTCCTTAAGCATATGTCTGATTTAGGATTCCCAGATCAGGCTAAATGCAATAAATGTCCATGCCTGCAGCATAAGGCAGATATGGTATCCAGCAGAAAAAGAGTGTCTAGTATACATCAATATTTCCTACCACAGCATTGTCTCAGACAATATCTATTACGTAATCAGTTAACCCATTTGCGCCCAGTGGATTATTCCATGTTTATATATTAGATTAGTCCATTTTTTATCTAAGGGGTGCCTGGCTTACATTTTTCAATTTCGTTTTGTTTTATATTGAAATTCCTATCAGCAAACAGTGTAGATTCTGATCAGACGCCGCATTATGCGGCGTCTGATCAGAGTCTACACTGTTTGCCTACGTCCAATATATGGGATCGTGGGAGCAAACGGGTTAAAATCAAATTGTATTGTACTGCAGAGTAGAATATACGTGGAACTCTGTACCGTAGAGAAGACTGCCGATTATTTGAAAGACCAACTACCTCTGTGTATGCAAAGTAAATGTATCGACTGTTTTAAATGTCATCTGCAAAGTATTCAAAACTATTATTTCTGTTCTCTTTCTGCATTTTCACAGAGGTTGTGCCGGAGATCAGGTCCCGTTAGGTTCTAAGATCAGGACCCACATTCTGGATTACATAGGTCATAAAAAGGCGAGATAATCTGTCGTTAACATGTAAATAGTTAAGTATATTATGATAAATTCATAGTTACCATCACCTTGTTAACTTGTATCTCTGAATGAACTCGTCATTGAATTTGGAATGAATAAATTAGAATGGTGTTTCTGCAATTATGATGTTTGGCAAAAAACGTTTAGAAGCACAATTTTAAAAGTGTATAATGGTAAGACTCTTTGCGTGTACACAAATAGTGTTGTACGTTACGGTAGTAACACTATAACGGTATTTTTCAAATATACACACTTGGATTGTATGTTGTGGTAGTAACAATATAACGGAACACAGTTTAATTGTACACAGGATTGTACGTTGTGGTAGTAACAGTATAATGGAAAAACATTTAAATTGTACACAAGATTGTACGCTGTGGTAGAAACAGTATAATAGTAACACGTTTTAATACATACAGATTTAGCATTTACGCTGCGATGCACTATAAACGGTAAGACTTACTTGTACACGGATAGTGTAGTATTGTACATTGTGGTACAGTGCTACCTCTCTACAACGACACCCTTTGGGATACGAAGATTGTGTGTGTTGTTCAGAGGGAGTTGTTATAGGGAGGGAAAATCAAACATAACTGGCTTGTTTGCAGATCCCCAGATAAGGTGTATTTCGAGAACTAAAATCGTTATGCCTCAATCAAACCCAATGTTGTGACCACTCTTTAGAATCGTCACAAAGTGACGATTCTAAAGGGTGGTCACAACATAGGGTTTGATTGAGGCATAAAGAAAATACAATGGAAAAAGGTTGTTTCTGGAGCCTTGTTGCTTCGGAAACAGTGACATGCGTTGTTGAAAGGAGGGAATCGTTATTGAGAGGGCCGTTGTAGGGAGGGAGCAACGTAAATTCATATCATCTCAGCTAAGTTACGGCGGTAATTCATTACAACTGAGACTTTGCCTGCCTTGTTCGTTTGAGTCATTGTGAGCATGAAGAGTTTGACAACAACTAATAGCATTTGTTGACATTAGAGTATTGGTTGTTATTAACTTGATTTTATATTATTTACGTTTCATCTTAATGATTTATGCCATCAAATAATTGGAATTGGGAATAAAGTATTACGTAAATTAAAACAAGAGCGATAAATCATTGACATTCTGTAGCACCAATACACGAATACGCAGCTGAAGGTTCCTGACATGATCGACAATATCTATGACGTAATCAGTTAACCCATTTGCACCCAGTGGATTCTTCCATGTTTATATATTGGATAACTAGATGTTTGATCTAAGGGGTGCCTGGCCTAAATTTTCAATTTCGTTTTGTTTTATATTGAAATTCCTATCAGCAAACAATGTAGATTCTGATAAGACGCCGCATTATGCGGCGTCTGGTCAGAGTCTACACTGTTTGCCTACGTCTAATATATGGGATCGTGGGAGCAAATGGATTAAAATCAAAGACCGCCTTGTATAAGTTTAAAAGTTGGTTCTACACATATCAACGTCTATACTTTTAACAATTGCTCCAGTCTATTGTGTTTGCAATGCTGGTTTATTTCGTTGATTTCCAGTTCATTAGCTGCATACTTGCTATATTCTTTCTTTCGTGAAAATGTCTGTGTTTTGTTTAGAAGGAATGTCAACAATACACAAACTGTAAAAATAACCGTTTGAAATGTACCGTAATGCCTATGGACATGACCCTATGGACATAAACCAATGGACATGAACCTATGGACATGAATCTATGGACATGGACAAATGGAGATGGGTCTATGGATATGAGCCTATGGACATGAGCCTATGAACATGAAGCTATGGATATGAACCTATGGACATGAACCTATTGAAATGAACCAATTGACACGAACCAATGGACATGTGCACCAGTGGACATGAACCAATGGACATGATCCTATAGACATGAATCTATGGACATGAACAAATGAAGATGGGCCTATGGACCTGACTCCACGGACATGAACCTATGGACATGAACCCATGGACATAAAACTGTCGGCAAGTTAGGAAGGGGGAGAACTACAAACCAGTTTGCTAATTTATATGAAAACAAAACTGATTTCGAATATCTGCAATTTATTGCCAACAGGAAAACTCATATGATATTTAAGTGGTGCACATGTACAATATATTTTCATGAATATTATACCCATATAATAATATGCAAAATCGTTTCTGTACGAACGCATGGTCAGTGTGTCTAACAGTTTAGATCCTGATTAGAGGTCGCATGATGAAGAGTCTCATCTGAGTCAGATCACATGGTCTTTCGTTAGAGTCGGACCACGTGAATATCTGCATGGGGAAAACATGAAATATCGTTAGAGTCAGACCACATGGGGAAATATGAACTATCGTTAGGGACAAACTATCGTTAGAGTCAGACCACATGGGGAAATATTAACTATCGTTAGAGTCAGACTACGTGAATAGCTGCATGGGGAAAGCATGAACTATCGTTAAAGTCAGACTACCTTGGGGAATATGAACTATCGTTAGGGTCAGACCACGTGAGGAACTATGAACTATCGTTAGGGTCAGACCACATTGGGAAATATGAACTATCGTTAGAGTGAGACCACTTGGGAAAATACTATGAACTATCGTTACAGTCAGACCACATGGGGAAATAAAAAATATCGTTAGAGTGAGACCACATGAATAGCTGCATGGGGAAAACATGAATTTTCATTAGAGTTAGACCACATGGGGAAATATGAACTATCGTTAGAGTCAGACCACATTGATAGCTGCATTGGAAAATATAAAGTATCGTTAGATTCAGACAACATGAATGGCTCCTTTTTGTTGACGCACATCATTAAAACAACGGTTCGGACTTATTTCAAGTAGTACACCCTTCCACAAGTCCACTGGTAATGTTACCTAGCGCAGACAAGTCATGTACTGTATGAGGTTTGCCCAGTAAGACACACTATGTACTTTTGAGATCGTTGACACGATGTAGTCTGGTGTACAATCACTGGGTTAGATATGTACCCATACACATTCACTGGGTAGTACTTACATCCATATTGAAATTCCTTCATTACAGTAATAACTGCTAGGGATGAAGATAATGGAAGTACTGCTTTATCGAAATATCTTATTGTGACGGCATAATGAGTACCTATGTGACAGGGTACGGGGGGATATAGAGATGTCATTCTACAGATCTGAATGCTAAGGCAGACCTTATGGTCAAACACAGTACCAGCCGATAAACAAAATAACGAATACCAACTCGTGTACTATACTAGCCGATAAACAAATAAGAACTCGTGTACTGTACCAGCCGATACACAACTAGTGTGGGTGCTTGCCTAGCTGTACGTAAAATTCCCTAGTCATTTGACCTTGACATTGGGCTTGCGGGCACCATGGACCGGGTGCGTAATGAAAGTATGGATGGTGTTGAATGTGTATATGCAATTCCATGCCAATAGCTATAGCGGTTAGTGAGATATAAGACTATGAAAAATATGTGACAACCAACTGCAAGTAAAATTCCTAAGTCATTTGACCTTGACCTTGGGCTTGCGGGCAGCATGGGTCGGGTGTGTAATGAAAGTATGGATGGTATTTAATATATATATGCAATTCCATGCAAATAGCTACAGTGGTTAGGGAGATATAAGACTATGAAAAAACTGTGACAACCAACTGCACGTAAAATTCCTTCATTTGACCTTGACCTTGGACTTGCGGGCAGCATGGGCTGGGTGTGGAATGAAAGTATTGATGGTGTTTAATGTGTATATGCAATTCCATGGCAATAGCTACAGTGGTTAGGGAGATATAGGACAATGAAAAAACTGTGACAAAAAACTGCACGTAAATGTGACAACCAACTGCACGTAAAATTTCCAAGTCGTTTGACCTCGACCTTGGGCTTGCCGGCATCATGGGTGGGGTGCTAAATGTTAGCACAGATGGTAATTGATGTGTATGTGAAGTTTCATGTGTATAAGTGTAGAAATTACTGACTTATAACACTTGAAAAACTGTGACATTTAACTGCACCTAAAAGCGTGACACACGGACATACGGACGGACAGACTGATAGACAGACAGACAGACGGACGGACATGTGCAAAACATAATGCCCCCTGACTATCGTCAACGGGGGCATAACATACGAATACCAACTCGTGTACTGTACCAACAGATAAACAAAATAACGAATACCAAACTCGTGTACTGTTGTATTGCCCATGCAATTTAATCATTGATTTAGTTTTGATTAATTGAAACATATGCCAATATAATTCGACCATTATAACGTCAGAATAAGAATATTTAACAAATATATATATATATATTTATATGTCCTAGTGGTAGGACTGCTATTGGAAGGATGGATTATATGTCAAAACCTTCCATAGGGGAGTAGACATTTCATGTTTATGCAACGTTTACAATATTTCCAAGCTAGAGTGGAAAACTGTAGATGATTGTAAAACATATTACTGAGGTGTAGTTTAGAAAGTTTTTAAAACTTTGATAAAACACATGTATGAAAATATCATCTGGATACTTGTAACCTGTCTGTTGTCTGCACACAACTTGGATTCTTTTCAGACATTGAGTAAATTCTGAAGGGTGGTGAAGTCGGTATTTGACACTTGAGATAAGGCGATACTTGAAGCTATACACTTGAAGCTATGAGACACTTGAAGATATTAAAGGTATATACCATTTAAAGATATGAAAGTTTTTAACTTATTCGACATTTGAGGTTATGCAACACTTGAGAATTTGCACGTTAAGTATGTGACACTTAAACGTATGTGACACGTGAATACCTATAACACTTGAATGTATCTGGAACTTGAAGTTGTGTGACATTTGAAGGATTGTGGCACTTGCATGTATATATATGACACTTGAAGGCATGTGATACTTGAAGGTAGGTGACACTTGAAGGTAGGTGACACTTGAAGGCATGTGCCAATTGAAGGTGTCTGACACCTGAAAGAGGATGATACTTGAAGGTACGTATGTGACACTTAAAGGAATGTGACGATACTTGAAGGTATGCGATGACACTTGAAGGCATGTGACACTTGAAGGTATCTGGTACTTGAAGCTATGTGACACTTGAAGGCACGTGACATTTGAAGGTATATGATACTTGAAGCTATGTGACACTTGAAGGCATGTGCCACTTGAAGGTATATGATACTTGAAGCTATGTGACACATGAAGGCATGTGACACTTGAAGGTATCTGATATTTGAAGCTATGTGACATTTGAAGATAGGCGCCACTTGAAGGAGGGCGACACCTGAATGCACGTAACATTGAGAGAATTAGTTAAGTTTTACTATACTGTAACATTGAACAGGTTATATGATGGCATTAGATGAAAAGTTACATGATCAACATACCATTTACATCGGGGTGAAACCATGAGACATAGAACTAGAAACTGTGCACCTGTTTGACAATCATACATGTAGATACAGACCATTCAGTCTCAGCTCAACCCGTTTAATGTGTATGATGATCTCTATGGGAGGCGTAGAGGTCTGTATGCCCCTGTGAACCACGAACTAGACCCACGGACCACTCGCTCGTTGTCAAATAAACTACTGTTGAACTTCGATATCTCGAACTTCAAGGAACTATATAAATAAGTTCGAGATAACGTAAGTTCGAGTTATCTGATTTCTAATCAGGACAATTTCTCAAGTTCACAGCTTAATGCAGGTCTACAGTAATACTGAAAGCTCCTGTAGGAGCTTTCAGCATTACTGTAGACCTGCATTAAGCTTTGAAATGTTTTTCTAGATATGCGTAGTGATACATTTTAGAGCAATTCTGTATTGTAAGATTTTGGAAGGACCGAACTTTATTTTCGAGTTATCCGGAAGTTCGAGTTATCCGAGTTCGAGATATCGAAGTTCAACTGTATTAGGGTCAATGAGTTTGGAAACCATAAGGCAATGATTCACCATCGTTTGGCTCTGTTATATTTGCGTGGAAAAAATGCACGATGTATCGTTACACTCAGATCACATAGACGGCTTAAGAAATATCCGATGTAATATTTTCAGTCATCTATCTTGAACACAACACTGTAGTCCATGCATTTTTATATACAATTTGGGATCATTTTAGACACAGTGACGCTGTGGTTCAACTGTTGGAGACGACTAGATTTTGCCTACGGTGGCGTTATACAAACCAGTGCAGTAAGGAGGAAATTGTTTTGTTTATATGTATTAATTTATTAATTGGAATTTGAGAGAGCCTTTTCGTATATGCAAAAAAAAATACAGAATATGTTTCCGTTTCAATGTGTCCGATTTAGAATTCTATTTAATGTACTCGGGTTATTATGAAAATATAAAGATGCATCAAACTCACTTTTGTAGATGCTATTTCAGATATGCACATAACTGCGTGTTCATGCATTTAACCCTTCGCTTGCTATTCACGTCAATATACCTACCTGTAAATAGTGTAGACCCAGATGAGACAGCTCCTGTAGGAGCTGTCTCATAAGGGTCTGCACTATTTACAAGTTGATTGTGCAACCGGTGCACCGCACAGCAGTGATTACACAGCGAACTACTTGTACACAGTGGAGATATATGTAATTATACAACAGGGCATGGGTAAAGAATGAGAAATGTATTTTAAAATTCAGCAAAAGGAGGGTTAACAATGAACGAAAGAGCCAAGTTGTTGTACAGTTAACTGATCAGCAGAAGTTAAAAGTAAGTCGCTGTTTACTTATGAATGCAATCTTAGCTTCAAAGCACAGAGATGAGTGATGAAATCATACCATAAAGGTTAGAATAGATCAGTCATAAGATATTCTTTAATCTGTATATCAGAATAATGTGAAACTGTTTGATATTCATCAGTCCTAATATAGTGTAGTGTACATCAGACGGGCCAACAGGACCAATACGCAGAACACGCTTCGTCATTTACGGATTTCACAGCTCAGTCCAGACGCATTAACCCTTTCGGTACCAGCATTGTCGTCTGCTAGGCATAGTTTCGTTTATTTTTTAGTGTAAGTGTGTGCACTTCTTCAATTTTCTTTATAAAACAGTAAAGAGAGTGTCAAACAGTTTGGATCCTGACGAGACGCCGAGTTACTCGGCGTCTCATCTGGATCCAAACTGTTTGCATGTGAAATCATAAACCCGTCATTGTGGCACGGAAGGGGTTAATGTTTTGAAAAATATCCTTTACGCGTCCACCTGCTCTACAAATTTGTAATTCAACTAATTCCATTAAATACGTCTGTCTGTGGATTAGGAAGGAGGTGATGCTTAGCAGAAACATATATTATCAATTGCAAACAGTATTTTTGATTTCAGTAGTTTTATTCAGTTTTAGTTTGAATTAAGGAAACTCTAGATGACAAAGACTTTAAAACCAATGTTGATATACAAATGTAAATATACTAAAATCAAGTAAATATAATTAGTAAGTGGATAGTGGGAAAATATACCGAGCTGTAAACACTATACCGAGGTATCAACAATCTACCAAACATTATACCAAGGTATTATCCGTAAGGTTTGAACTGGCACTCATTACTTTCCGCCGTCTTTCGTCGATGAAAAATCGTGATAGTGACGCATGTTTCACGTGTGTGTTTGGAAGGATAAAAACAGCTTACGGAAAAAGGCGGAATATTCATGCAGTGCCAGGTCAAACCTTATCGACAATACCCATACTAAACTAAGGTTACAGCGATGGACATAGGTATCAACACGGTATCAACAATCTACCGAAAAACAGACCGATGTATCCACACTATACCAAGGTGCCAACAATATACCGAGGTAACAACAATATAGCGTTGTATCAACAATATATCGATGTATTAACAATATATAGAAGTATTAACAATATATCGAGGCATCAATAAAAAACGAGCTCGCAACATTTGACCTGGACCCTAACCTACTTAATTTGCATCAATCAAAATTCGTAAAGGTTCTATTTCTACCATCGACAAATCACGGGTTTATCCTCGGTACGTGTCCCGGTAAGCAACTATGCGTGGACACACTCGTCATTGTATGCTTTACATATATACGGGTTATCGCTCTCCCGTAATGTCAGCGGGAAAAGACATGCGGAGTTTTATTTATACAGCAAGCGTCATCTCTCTCATCATGTATTATGCATATAGGCCAGTGTCATCAACAACATGCCGATATATCAACACTATACCGAGGTATCAACAAAATACCTAGTTTCAGCACTATACGGATGTATCAACAATAAACCGAGGTATCAACAATAAACCGAGGTATCACAATATACCGAGGTATCAACAATATACCGAGGTATCAACACTGTACCGAGGTATCAACACTATGCCGAGATATCGACACTACACCGAGGTATCAATAATATACCGAAGTATCAACACTGTACTGAGGTATCAACACTATACCGAGGTATTAACACTATACCGAGGTATTAACATTATACCGAGGTATCAACACTATACTGAGGTGTCAACACTATACCGATGTATCAACACTATACCGAGGTATTAACACTATACCAATGTATCAACACTATACCGAGGTATTAACACTATACCGAGGAATCAACCCAATACCAAAGTATCAACAGTAAACCGAGATTTAAACACTATACCGAGGTATCAACACTATACCGAAGTATCAACGATATACCGAGTTATTAACGATATACCGTGGCATCAACACTACACCAAGGTATCAACAACTATACCGAGGTATGAACACTATACCGAGGTATCAACACTCTTGATAAAGTAGAAGCTTTTTTTTTAAAAAAATTCACGGTTACTTTTATTTGCAACCCTTTGGTTTTATCCTAGATGCACATGTCTACCAAGTAAAATTTTACATAGGGTTAATGAATAAATTATATGGATGGACTTTTGTGAAAAGAAATAAGGACATATCCTTCTTTAGTAGCAAAGGGAAATGAACAACTAATGTTTTTCATTACAGCATCTGCAAAATAAAGATTGATCAACATTTTCTCCGTTTATCTATACGGAAGTTTATTTTTGGTGAATAATTTATTGATTAAATCATTAGGTAAAATACTAATTTTCACTGACATTAGGAGTGTTAGGAGACGTTAGGAGATTAACACAATTTTCCCTATCATTATCTTTAAATGTAGCAGACAAAAATGAAACAGCTTGTTTAGGATCTTTCAGATCTGAGTTTTGTCTGCAAAGATGTTTAAATGTATATGTGTGAAAAAATGTTAAAATAAATATTTGAAACAATCTAATCTACACAAAGAAAGAAGGCAACATTTTGTTTTATAAAGCAGTGATAACAAAATAACAGTGTAATATACAAGACTTTGTACCATAAGTAACCAAATCAAAAACCTCTCATGAGACTATAGACATGAGTTAATAATTTAATCTTCTCAAAATCATGTAACCTTTATTTCCAGTGTTAATATTTTGGACACCGAAATATGAATTGTTTACTACGAACTACGGATAGTTTACAGATATTGTTCTGAATTCGCTGACAGTGCAGATTCTGATATGAGAGCTCATAAAAATGCCCTAATTATCTTAATGAGTATACAAAGTTTGAGAAAGATCACAATAAAACTCCAATTTTCAGAACCAAGTTCTGTTTTGTAAATTCCATACCTTGACCTTACAATTGCTACATGTATAACTTTGTAATTCAAATTACATAGGATTCTTACTGACATCATTCCCCAAACTTGACTGTCATAATACGGCATACACTGGTGTTAAAAGCTTAATTATCATCTAATCAAAACCATAATTATATCGATTGGATTTATTCTGCGTATATTGGTTCTTTCCGTTCCATCATATCACAATTGCCATTTACATCCATTTGAATCCATTTACATCGGTTGAACTAAATTTTGCGTAAAATGGCTATATTTTATAACGGGGCCGAAACAACTAAGCCCGAAACGGATTGGGACTGTTTCGTTCATAACAAATAAGCTCTTTTCAGGTAGACGGTAAAAGTGTTACTCTAGTGCCAAAAAGTGGGGCATTAAAATCATCACATACTCAGCACAATAATCATAAAACATAGAAAACAACCTGCTCGATCAATTATATAATTCTTTTGTCTGGCGAACATAGGCAAATCATCATGACCCATGCCTTATAAGTGGTATCAGCATTTCATAATATAATCTATGCAAATAAGACCCGGTTTGGACTTACTGTCAGTCACAATCACAATAGCGTATGCTAATATCATACGCGGCTAGGAATAAACAGAGATACTGTACTTCTAGTTGACATTTGACGATAACCATGACCAGAAAGAAATGTCATGAAAGCAAATCTCATGATCAGAATGAACTGTCATGAAAGCTACTCTCATGATCAGAACGAGATATCATGAAAGCTACTCCCATGGTTAGAAAGAAAATTAATATCATGAAAGCTAATCTCATGCCTAGGAGGAAATGCCCCGAAAGCAAATCTCATGATCAAAACGAAATATCATGAAAGCTACACTGTCAAAATGTTTAACAATGTTTTCATGAATATATGATACTATAACCATTGGTTTTGTGAATCTTAATTAGATATTTGCTACTTTATGAGCACAGAACCATGGCAGAAACTGTAGAATCAATTCTATGTAATTCCATAAGCAAATAGAGGAGTCGTTTGATCTGGGTATACTATGAGTCGTCTGATGTGGAACTACTTTGTTTGCGAATGCATGACACGTTTCTACGAGGCAAATTGTGAGGAATAATTCAATCAGTGCGACATGTTTTCGTAGATTTGTTCCATTAGATGCTACGAACTGATTACGTTGTAAATATCAGCGAGGATGTATTTTGTCCAAACAGGTCCGCGACAATATACTTATAAGCAGACTGGCCTAAAGGTCAAGCTGCATAGAGCTGATCAGTGTCAACCTGTCAAGATAGGTACTATGAATTAATGTACAATGAACATTTGCATGGTTTCCAAGACATTGTGTTTGAGAGGGTATGACACATGCTAGTGACAGAAATGTAGGACAGAAATGTCCGTTTTCTTAACGCAAGCCAAAAGCAATGCAGAAACTGCCGTATATATACATCATTAGACCTGTTTTAGATGGCCGCTAAACCCATTCTCTCAAATGCTATTTTTATATCCAACCACTTAGAATAAATCTACCGAAAAGGAGCATTAACTAGAGATTTTTATTTGTTTTTAGAATTTTGTAGTTTGAAACCATTGTGATACATAGAACATTTGCTCCAAGTTATCACAATGGTTCAACAGGTGGGTCCATGCTTATAAAGCTTTTAGTTGAGTCTGAGATCGTTCTCAAGCTTTTGATTGGTCAGATTTGAGCCTTTGGCTCAAATCTGACCAATCAAAAGCTTGAGAACTCAAATCTGACCAATCAAAAGCCTGAGAACGAAACTCAGACTCAACTAAAAGCTTTATAAGCATGGACCGTGATTTTACTGAGGCTTATTTATGGAGGAAAGGATTAAGACCAACTCTTCTGTAAGCAAAATGCAATCGTGAAAAAGACGACCGATAATCTAAAGAGTTTACACATATGTACTATAGGGTACGTGCACGTTTTGTTGAGTGAATTATGTGAACGAATTATATTGTACATTATCAATGTCTAAAATATGACGAGTTTATAACGGATAGCAATAAGCTCTCGTTTCCGTGGCAACGACGTCAGTAGTAGTGCATCCATTACCAGTTGAAACAACCACTTGCCTGAACACACACTGATGGTATACCACTTTGTATTGTTTTTAAACAATAAGTAATGGTAATCATTTTGATTTAAGAATGTGTTTGTTTTCAATAAGTCAATACGTGAGTATGTATGAATCTATGACAAACTTTTGATTGGTTTCTTTGTTATTTCTTACATCATTAGCCAATGATTTATGTTGATAGTCGCGTTTCGCTTCTGCGTCATTAACCCTTTCGGCGCCAAATTTCTAATTGTCGTCTGCAATCCAATTTTGTTAAATAATTCGGTAAAATAAGGAAATAAGATAAATAAATGCAAACTTCAAAGGAATAAAGAACATATATAGAAATATAGTTTGGGACAAAAAGTGAAGTCCCTGATCAGACGCCGCCTTGAAAAGGCGGCGTCTGATCTGGGATTGCACTATTTGTCTTGGTGCATTTATGCGACATCGGCACTGAAAGGGTTAACGAATATATGCATAACATGGAGATCAGCCAGGTTAAGTGAACAAAGACGTTTGTATAGTCAGAACAGCACGCTCCAGACACATTATTGCTTTGAAACATATCTATACGAGTCCAACTGCTTTACAGTTTCCGAATTCGGCTTAATCCAATAAATATTTTCTGTAAGCGGATCTAAGATCACAAACAATCAAAAAGGAACTTAACTTGTCTATAGGCGATATGTCTGACACCGTATCACCCTTTATTGTGCTATAACAAACGTACAACGTGTCGCTTAATCCTTTCCCTGTTGTATATTCATGTAAGAAATAATGACGTCATGAATATTAACAAGACTATTTTTATAATGGCATATGGAAACAGTACATTTTGGCTCAGGCAGAATCTGTAGAATCAGATGTATATTACAACATAAGCAAACAGAGCAGACCCTGATCAGACGGCTCCTATAGGAGCCGTCTGATCTTGGTCTACACTGTTTGCAGATGCGCAAAAATGCATTTACATAAGGGAAAGGGTTAAGACAAAATTCATTGCATATCAATTTAAGTTCCCCATGCATTCTTCTCAATTTTTTGTTGCATTTGATAAAGATTTGAAACTCGATATAAGAACCTTCTTAGTAATGAATGTCGTACGTAACAAACATACATTAAAAAGAACGTTAACTATACTATGACAAAGAATTATGGGTTTTGGACTTCATAAGCTGGAAAGCAAATATGTGAGATAATTAGAAACAATGCCATAGAAACAACGTCACGAAGTGTCACGAAGTAGCCACTATAACTGAACAATAAGGACACGTGATATTGTGACTGTACGATACACTAAAACAATTATTACATTTAACCATTTCACCACCGCAGTCGCATAAATGCACCATGACAAATAGTGCAATCCCAGATCAGACGGCGCCTTTTCAAGATCAGGGACTTCACTATTTGTCTCAATCTCTATTTCTATATATGTGCTTTATTCCTTTAACATTTGCATTTATTTATCTATTTCCTTATTTTACTGAATGATTTAACAAACGTGGATTGCAGACGACAATTTGAAATTTGGCGCCGAAAGGGTTAATTTGAAACGATTCCCATAGAAGCAAATTTGATGAATTAACAGTTCTGAAGTAACCGCTATAGCCGAACAGTGAAAACATACACAGTAACCGAGCAGTGAAGGCCTACGTTATAGCCGATCAGTGATGCCTTACGCTGTAACCAAACAATAAAGATCGAACTAGAGAAATATCAATATCATACTAAAGATAATTATTTAATAACGATATAATAGAGTCTGACACAGTATCAATTCACATTTATAATGAGACCTCCATCACAAACTAGTACAGTTGAACTCGAACTTCAAGGGACCGTATAAATTAGTTCGAGATAACAGGAGTTCGAGTTATCCGAATTCTAATCTGAACGATTTCTCAAGGCCACAGCTTAATACAGGTCTGAAATAATGCTGAAAGCTCCTGTAGCAGCTTTCAGCATTACTTTAGACCTGTATTAGGCTGTCACATGTGTTTCTAGATATCTGTAGCGATACATTTTAGAGTAATTCTGTATTGCAAGTTTTGAAATGACTGAACTTTTTGTTCGAGTTATCCCGCAGTTCGAGTTATCCGAGTTCGAGATATCGAAGTTCAACTGTACTTTGTATTTTTTAGACGCCTTACAACCTTTTGTCAACTCTCGACATGCTGAGCAGACCTGCAGGGATTTGGCAAACAACCATGCACATATGTCACGAACAAATGAAAGTATTCTCATGTTTTGTACACAATAGCGACAGATTCAATCAATGCATTCAATCAATGAAACCAAAGAATTCTTTCTGCCGGCTTTGCCTGATAAATCACATTGTGACATTTGCCTTACACGGGACAACGCCTGAGCATGACGTACTGGCAGAGAACGGGAATTAGACGAGGGGCTTACGCGGAGTCCGAGTAACAGCGAGTGGATGACATGTCCCTGTATCCTATGGGGGATGGAGATGTCGTGTTTTATGCAAATACAACAATGTTGCACTTCCCACTCCATTACAAAGTATGATCTCCAGAGTAATGGGAAAACTAAACTTCTAAGAATGAAGCTGGCAGTCTGTAACGGCTACCTGCTTTCTGCAGACATGTAATAAACCGATGTGTAATAGAAGTGTCAGACACGCCCAAGCAGGGGAGGCTCTGTCTACAAACATGTAACAAAGAAAAAAGATGTGTAATAGAAGTGGTCATGCACGCCAAAGCAGGAGAGGCTCTGTCTACAAACATGTAACAAAGCAAAACGATGTGTAATAGAAGTGTCATTTCTCGCCCAAGCTGGAGAGGCTCTGTCTACATACATGTAACAAAGCAAAACGATGTATAATAGAAGTGTTATGCACGCCTCATTTAACATTCATGTCAAGTAACGTTTGAGGAAAGTTATCGAAAACAAGTCCAACTTTAAAATGCTTCACATTTCCCCTCTTGATCATTCATACAACAAATGACTATCCATTACCAATATTTTATAACGGTCAATGAAAAATGATTTTTTTACTATTTCAGAAACTGAATACATGTATAACTTTACAAGCAAACAGAGCATACCCGGACCAGATCTGGTCTAGTTCTACTCTGTTATGGTGCCAAAAGTGTTTATGCCAATGATTGAGGCATTCATATCTACCAAGCGCATGTGCTACAGTACGTGAACAGGTTAACACTTTCCTCCATAGGCTATTTTTAGACCCAACCTCTTTGAATGAATCTACCCAAAAGAAGTATTAACTAGAGAAAATGACATTTTTTGGATTTTGTAGTTTGAAACCATTGTGATAAATACAGCATTTGCTCTATTCATCACAATGGTTTCAAGAAGTTGTTATTACAGAGGCGTAGAAAGGCGTATTTATGGAGGAAAGGGTTAAGTATAACCCTCTGTCTGCTATCAAATATTGTCTGTGTCATAATAAGTCTTCAAATATATTCAGGGATCTCTGAAAGTCAGGAATTACTTTGACGTTATGCCAACCAAAATTATATTACTGTATCCAAATGCCATATGATAGAACAAATACAGCTATCAATAGTTGGCGTATGCATGCTGTAATATGCAAAACTAATTACATGTACAGTAAAATTCCGCTAATGCGACCACCTAAAAGAGGTATGATTCTGGGTGCTAGATGCAGGTGGTTGCTTAATGCAGGACAAAAGTAATGCAGAAAGCTCCTAGAGGAGCTTTCTGCATTACTTTTGTCCTGCATTAATCAACCACCTGCTTATAAAGACAGCCATGTTTATTCATTAAGTGGTCGCATTAGCGGGGTTTTACTGTATATGTAATTGTCCCAACGAACAACGAGGGATGAACTCAAGAAATTTTAGAAATGCAAGCCCTTGTATACACTTTATTATCTGACCTAGTTGTCTAATACACATTGTAATCTGACCTAGTTATGTAATGGACAAAGTAAAGTACCTAATTATAGTCTACTTTCAGTCCGAATGACCGCTGAGCCGACTGTGCATTTATACACAATAATATACATTTTAACCCTTTCGTCGACAAATTTCTAGTTGTCGTCTGCAGTCCAAATTGTGTTAAATCATTCGGTACAATAAGAAAATGAGATAAATAAATGCAAATTTCAAAAGTATAAAGCACATATATAGAAATAGAGAATGAGACAAAAAGTGAAGTCTCTATTTCGAGGCGGTGTCTGATCTGGGACTGTACTATTTGTCGTGGTGCATTTATGCGTCTGCGGCGGTGAAAGGGTTAAGAAAAGGCAGTAGCCTGTGAAATTAAGAAGCACAATCCGATTAATAAAACGGGTATTTGTATTTTAGTGGATACATGATCATTATAAGAAGACTAAGGTCAGAACAGAACTACATATGTTGGTCCCTATTTACATGTTTATGCTGTAATCGTACAACGAATGAGCTAAGGTTAGGTTCCATATGCACTCATTGAAAGTAAGATAATAATCACAAATAAATATTAATAACTCTTTTGGCGCCAAATTTGAAAGTGTCGTCTGAAATTATAGTTTCATATTAAATATAATTCTAAACTAAATAAAAAAGATATTTTAGTAAAACGTTTGTTTTTAATAGCCTGTATGCTTTGGCAAAATAGTACAGAAAACAGTTAAGTCCCAGGTCAGATGCCGCCTTTTCAAGGCGGCATCTGACCTGGGACTGCACTGTTTTCCATTGTGCCAACAGGCGACATTGGCGCCGAATGGGTTAAACCACAAACGTATATTTGTGAATACATCAACAACATCTGTATTTGGTAGAAAACATCTGAAAATATGATATCATTGGAAAGCAAGAGCAGGAATGCGAAAAGAGAAAATTGCAGACTCCAAGTTATTGAGTCTGGTCATGAGCAGTCATTAAAGTGCAACAATACCCACGACCACTAGCACCGTCTTAAGTGGTGTTCAAATTTCAGAGCTAAAAAAATGAACTGCATGACTCCGAAGGACGAGAATGTATAACGACACTAATGAAGTACTTTTTTCAGCCGCCATACAATCACTTAACCCATTACTTCATAGGCTATATTTAGGCACAACCTTTTTGAATAAATCTACCGAAAAGAATCATTAAATAGAGAAAAGGAAAATTCTAGAATTTTGTAGTTTGAAACCATTGTGATAAATAGAGCATTTGCTCCTATAGCACTGGGAGCCAACTACGTATTATTATCAAAATGTTTTGCTACGACAATTTATATGAGTAGTATAATAGATTTGTTTTCCTACGAAGGCAACTTTGTTTTCGTAGGAAAACTTTTCCCAATGATACACTGGCTTCGTAGGAAAACAAATCTATTATAATACCCATATAAATTGTCGTAGCAAAACATTTGATAATAATACGTAGTTGGTCCCCAGTGTATAGGAGCAAATACTCAATTAATCACAATGGTATCACAAAGTGACTTTTACAGAGTCGTCAAAAGTCGTCAATATAAGGGAACTGGTTAATACCGACTGTTGTGAAGTATATGAATTCTAAAGTTCGAAAAAGTGTTTGAAAATTATCGCAACAATTCATTCTGGTAAGAGAATTCAGTTTTATGAGAAATATCAAGTTAGCGGATCACACAACTGTTTCAGCAATTTACATGAAGTGCCCTTGATTTTTTTTTGTCGTAACTTCTCAAATTAGCTCATCACTTCATTACTCTATCTATACCTTGATGTCGTATTTAAAACTGCTTGTTATGTCTCCGGCAAAAATGTGTTTTGTCTAAAACCTAAAACCTAAAATATTGTTTCTCTTTGTAAAGCTGGAGTCTATATGTTCCATGTAAACATAGGACGAGAGGAAAATTGTAATGTATTTTGCCTGATTTGTAACAATGAAAAATATTTCAAAAAGGGGATTAATATAATACATAAATACTTGAATAGCTCTGATCTAATATTTCGACCACTAAGGGACTTTTTTTAAAAAAGATTATCATGTCAAACTACACGTCACATTTTTGTTACATGCATTCAGCCATAAAATAAAAAAGACAAAAAAAGAAGTTCAAAGATACTTCATTGTTCTCTTTGATTTTATGACTGAAAACTATGACGTGTTTTATGACTTGATAATCTTTGTAATAGGCGAAATATCAGATCAGTATCCATGCTTAAAAAACTTTTAGTTGAGTCTTGAGTTTGTTCTGAAGGTTTTGATTGGTCAGATTTGAGCCTTTGGCTCAAATCTGACTTGAGCCTTCGGCTCAAATCTGACCAATCAAAATCTTCAGAACAAACACACATCCATAACAGTAGTTGACATACGTGTATTTTACCTGATCATTTTTACTACTTATTACCCGAAGTCTCGTAATTTGTCTTCGGTATTCATGTTTTTCCGAGCATCGATAATATTGATAACATATTGACGCCTTTTGATGCCTCTGTAAAATTCTCCCTTTGAAACCATTCTGATAAATAGAGCATTTGCTCCATAGGAGCAAATGCTCTATTTATCAGAATGGTTTCAAAATTAAACAATTCTAAAAATGTCCTACTCGCTAGTAAATGCTCCTTTCTGGTAGATGTTTTGAAAATAGATAGGTCTAAATTTTTAACTACTTATTACCCGGAGTCTCGTAATTTGTCGTCGGTATTCATGCTTTTCCCAGCATCGATACACCACAGACACAGGACTACCGGATTATTGTAAAATTATGCGGACAATCAGTCATTAATAAATATGCTATTTTAAACAAACGACCGATTCAGTTTACAATATTTGATTTACACGTCTGAAGTGTAATGAAAAATAACTTTCTCTATCTGCATGGAGCACTTTCACGCCATGAAAATACCACGAGAATGTTAGTATATATATTTCATTAATGTGTATAATAGCAGAAACTGTAGAATCATATCAATGTTATTTCATATGAAAACAAAGCAAGCCCTGATCAAGCGACTCTTACAGAAGCTGTCTGATGCGGGCGTAGAAAGGCATGTTTATGGAGTAACGGGTTAACACGTGTTCAGAAACGTATCAGAGGCAGAAAAAAATATTCCCTATATTGACGATACGGAAAAGAATCTTAATGACTTCACTTACACGAGAGTTTCGGTATACATGTACATGGAATGTCACTGTTGGCATACAAATGAATACAAAAGTTATGTGAGCTATGGTACAGGCTCGTGTCTGTTGGACGAATATTTTCGTAGTTTGTAGCAAGACGGACATCAAAAGAGATAGGCGAGAGAGGGGTACAAACATAATGAGAGAGAGCAAGAGAGAGGGATGAGTGAGGGGTACAAACATAACAACGGAGAGCAAGGGAGAAGGACGGGTGAGGGGTACATACATAACAACAGAGAGCAAAAGAGAAGGGGCCAATGAGGGGTAAAGACATAACAACGGACAGCAAGTGAGAGGGACGAGTGAGGGGTACAGACATAACAACAGAGAGCAAGAGAGAGGGACGAGCGAGGGGTACAGACAAAACGACGGAGATCAAGAGAGAGGGACGAGTGAGGGGTACAGACATAACAACGGAAAGCAAGAGAGAGAGAGGGATGACTGAGGGGTACAGACATAACGACGGAGAGCAATAGACAGGGACGAGCGAGGGGTACAGACATAATAACAGAGAGAAGGACGAGCGAGGGGCACAGAAAAAACGACGGAGAGCAAAAGAGATGGTAGCAAGTGAACCAACATCATTTATACAAAACCTGTTATATAAAGGAATGGAAATGCTACAATAAATACTGTTGCAAAGTTACATATACAACCATAACATATATTGGAGATTCGATAGGTTTATTGTTTAACCCTTTCACTCATTAACCCTTTCCCTAACGTGTTTTCACGCATCTGCAAACAGAGTAGACCCAGATCAGACGGCTCCTATAGGAGCCGTCTGATCAGGGTCTGCTCTGTTTGTTAATGGAATTCGAAAGATATGCTTCCTTACTTTCTAAAATGGCTACAATATTCAATCTTCCATAGTTCATTGTAACTATTTTTTCAATGAATATTCAGTAGGTATTGAAATTTGGAATAAACATAGGACAGGGAAAGGATTATAACATATGGCGACATATGATATAATACGACAGTTATTAACTTTATTGATCGTCTAAAACACCATACATTGAGAGAGGAAACAGAGCAATGATGATCCATCATCGAATTGTTTGAAGTGATTACTGCCTGTATCACTTAGTCTAATCATAGTTTCGCATTTATTATTTCAGAGACATTTTACATTTATCGAGCGCCTCAGCGTCTGTGTGTCTAGGTAATCTAGACGCTAAATAACGTTGGCAGTTTTATTCTTTGTACAATGTTGCAAAATACGTCTGTTGATAAAACAATTATCTGCGATTTATATATTGTGTTTTAATAACATAACTTAGAAAAAATGTTTTTCAAAACTAATGACTCCTAAAACAAACTGATTTAGACAACACACGAAGCGAATGGTAACGAATTTTGAACCTTTTCATCTCCTTTGACACGATGGTATTTTTGAAATTGATCAACAATTAAACTTTAAACAGCAAATATGCTGTGAAGACCAACAAATCGACCGTAAACACCAAATCGGTTACCAAATGGAGCGTGACCACCAAATCGGTTACAAAAAACGAACGTGGCAACAAAATAAACCGTTTTCGCCAAATATACAGTGTTCCAAATATGGAGCGTAACCATCAAATTGAGCATGACGATCAAATCGATCGAGCGAGACGACCAAATATATACGACAACCGGCAGCGTTTTAAGTAGGCTGCCAATTAACAGTTCGCAGTTTGCAGTTCGTTATTCGAATAACGAACTGCGAACTGCGAACTGGCAGCCAACTTAACGCTGCCACGGCAACCCTCATATCTAGCGTAACCACCTTGATTTTGTTTTGAATATGCATTATCTACTGTATAATAGTAGACTAAGGAAAATTTCAAAGTGTATCCAAACGGACTAGTGTTTGTGTAAACGGACTGGTGTTTGTGTAAAATGATTAGTTTTTGTGTAAAAAGGATGAAAATCATGTAAAGGTACAGCTTATTGTGTAAACTGACTGGTATATGTGTAAAAGACATGACATGTGTGTAAACGAACTAGTGTTGTGTAAACTGACTGGTATTTGTGTAAATGGACATATGTTTGTGTAAACGAACTGGGGTTTGTGTAAACGGGTTGACATTTGTGTACACGGGCTGATACGAACAAGAACTTTCTGTAAAACACATATATTTGTTATAAAAGAAACATTAGTTACATATCTAAACGGCAAAAATAAACTTTACAAAAATATCACATTATATCTGATTATACATGCAAACTGCCGGTGTTTAATAAGTTAGAAAAGGAGTGAATAAAAGGAAATTAAAAGAAAAGTAGAAGTATTTTTCGACTACCGACAGGCAACCGTTCATATACATGCCCTTAGCTACCTTATCCGACAACCAGCATACACTCGTATACATACGTGTCCAATTCTACATTTTCCGACTACCAGCAGACAGTCGTATTCATACGTATTCTATTCTATATTTCCGACTACCAACAAACAGTCGTACGCACACGTATCCTATTCTCCAGCATATTTTCGTTTGCAAACATGTCATATTCTACATTTTCCGACTACCAGCGGACATCCGTATACATACATGCTCTATTCGACTACCAGCAAAAGTCGTTCACGTATTGACACATTCTACATGTTCCGACTAAAAAGCGATAGTCGGCCACATACGTATCCAACCAGGAGACATATGTTCCAAGAATCTAGAAGACATTTGGTCCAAGCAACCAGAAGAAATTTGTTCCAAACAGCAGACATTTGCTCCAACCAACCAGCAAACATTTGTTCCAACTGGCAGATATTTGTTCACGCACTGGTCTTATTCTATATTGCCTGACTACTACATGTACCAGCCGGCAGTCGATGACGTAGTGCCCTACTCTACATTTTCAATTATCAGCAGGAATTCGTTTACATACATGTGATACTTTACAATTCCATCTATCAGCAGTTCGTCGCTTACCCAAGGGTCTTATGCTACATTGCCGACTACCAGCCAACGGTCGTCACATAGCGACATATTCTACATTTTCCGACTACCAGCAGATAGTCGTTCACGTACGTGTCCTGTTCTATATTGTCCGATTATCAGTCGAGAGACGGTGACATACGTGTTGATTCATCATTTTACTACTACATGTACCAGCCGATAATCTTTCACATACGTGTCCTATCAACATTTTCTACTATAAGTCGATACTCGTTCACATACGTGTCCTATCAACCTTTTCTACAACAGTGCTCCCTCCCTACAACGGCCCTCTCAATAACGATTCCGTCCTTACAACAACGCATGTCACTGTTTCCGAAACAACAAGGCTCAAGAAACAACTTTTTTCCATCGTATTTTCTTTATGCCTCAATCAAACCCTATGTTGTGACCACTCTAGAATCGTCACAAAGTGACGATTCTAAAGAGTGGTCACAACATAGGGTTTGATAGAGGCATAACGGTTTTAGTTCTCGAAATATACCTGATCTGGGGATCTGCAAACAAGCTAATTATGTTTGATTTTCCCTCCCTATAACAACTCCCTCTGAACAACACATACAATATTCGTATCCCAAAGGGTGTCGTTGTAGAGAGGGAGCACTGTAGAAGTCGATACTCGTTCACATACGAATCCTATCAACAATTTCCTACCAGTAGATACTCGTTTACATACTTGTCCTATACTAAATGTTCTTACTACCAGTCGATACTCGTTTACATACTTGTCCTATACTAAATGTTCTAACTACCAGTAGATACTCGTTTACATGTACATACTTGTCCTATACTGAATTTTCTTACTACCGGTAGATACTAGTTCACACACGTGTCCTATTCTATATTTTACTACTACCAGTAGATACTAGTTTACACACGTGTCCTTTTCTAAATTTTCTTACTACCAGTAAATACTATTTCACATAGGTGTCCAATTCTACATTTTCAGTATAATACCAGTAGATACTAGTTCACATGAGTGTCCAATTTTACACTTTCTACTACCAGTAGATACTCGTTCATATACGTGTCCTATTCTATATACATGTCCTATTCTACATTTTTCTACTACCGATCCGATACGTGCTCACATACAAGCCCTATTCTGCATTTCCTGACTGCCAGCAGATACATGTGTATCTTATTCTCCCTTGCGGTAGTTGAACACCTTTTTGTGCACTTGCATAATCACAAACATGCCACGAGAAGCCAAACATGAAATGAACAACGTTTTAATTAATGACGCTGATAAACATCGACATACATGACTTACAGATAACTTAAGCCTGTATAACAAAACATATACCCACTCCAAAGACATATTGTTTGAGACATATCATTACAACCCTATCACTAAAGCATATGCTCGTGAGACCAATTCATAACGAACCAAAAACACTCAAATATCTCATTGCTGAAATATTTGATAGCGCAAACGATAATATAATGGGGCACAGCTTTCTATTGGTGAAGATTAAAAGTATCAGTTGCGTTTGTTTAATCAGCCAGAGGCCATGCAGTTATCTGTCTTCCATATTGCTCCTTAACAGTTGATGAATTTCACACATAAAGTTCTATTTTATGCAAATAAACGCAGCGACTTTAATAATACCCAGTTTGAATTATGTTTCAGACTGCAGATACGATTAAAGTGATATATTTTGAATTTCAACTCCTCGCAATAGAAAACAAGCGTTATCTATTTATTATGAATGGATAACTAACCTGAAGTGTCAGGAACATACAGAGCGTACAGCAGGCTGAGTGGGATCCAAGCATTCATTCATCAGTGTAATGAACATACAACAGGCTGAAAGGGAGTCAGGTGTTCGTTCATCAGTGCAATGGACATACAACAGACCGAGTGGGAGTCAGGTGATCGTTCATCAGTGCAATGGACATACAACAGACCGAGTGGGAGTCAGGTGTTCGTTCATCAGTGCAATGGACATACAACAGACCGAGTGGGAGTCAGGTGTTCGTTCATCAGTGCAATGAACATACAACAGACCGAGTGGGAGTCAGGTGTTAGTTCATCAGTGCAATGAACATACAACAGAACATGCAACAGGCTGAATGGGAGTCAGGTGTTCGTTCATCGGTGCAATGAACATACAACAGAACATACAACAGGCTGAATGGGAGCCAAGCATTCGTTCATCAGTGAGATAAAACAGATTTTTGAGGACAAACTGGAAGAAAATATGCTGACAATAGTTTTTTGTTTTAAATCATGACTATTACACATAAACAATACAGTAAAACCTCTCTACACCAGTCATTCGATAGGACTTACAGTAAAACCTCTCTATAACGGCCACCAAATTGTTTTAATTAGTTGGTATTTAGGGCAGATGGCTGCTTAAAGCAAAGTGAACGTAAAACAGAACGAATCCTGTCTGTAAAATGTGTCATTTGCTATATATTTTACTATAAAAAGTTAATCCCCTTTTAGATCAGACTCATAATCACATCAAACAGTTTGGATTCTGATAAGACGTCTAGTTACACGGTGTCTCATTTGGATCCAAACTGAATGCATAGTAAATCATATATTATTGTCAGCGAACTAAATATACTTTATTTGTATTCTTATTTGTTATTATATTGTGACACTTTTCGCTATTATAGTGTGGCACTATTACAATTATATTATGATATTATTACTATTATAGTGTGATACTTTTACTATAATATTGTGATATCATTACTATTATACCTTGACACTATTATTATTATTATATTGTGACACTAATGATATTATATCTTATTATTATGTTGTGACATTGTTATCATTGTATTGTGACACTATAACTATTGTATTGTGACACTACACTTTTTTGTACTTTTGTCAATGCTCATTAATTTTTGCATATTCTGCAATTTATGAAATTGTATGTATGTATGGCAATGAGACCTGTACGTTTATGCCGAATAAGATATCTGTTCTGTTCTGTACTATTTTACTGTCACACTATTACATACATATTGTGATACTACTATTATACTGTGGTGTTTTTTTTATAATTATATTGTGACACTGTTACTTCTATATTGTGACACTATACTTACTATATTATGATACGTTCATATTGTGATACTTTTTGATATTATATTGTGATACTATTAGACGGACGGAGGGCGATACTGATTGCTATTACAGTGTGACATAATCATTATTATATAAGACAAGGACCGTACTGCTTTGAATGGCGTCCACTCAGACCCACTGGTTTATCAGAATATGCTAGTGGTATATGTGTTAATGCAAGTTGTAACTCTTTCATTGCCAAAGTCGTACCTGTGATTCTCTATGGAAACAGTTGAGATCCAGATCAGGATCCAAACATTGTGTTAGTGTGGTCATGTTTTAGAAAGAAAATGGGGGACCGATTGTAGCACAGCACACATATTGCAGATGGCAATATTTGGCAACGAGAGAATTGCAATTGGTATAGCAGACACACATTTCTAAGTAGCCATTCATTCGTATGAAAAGAACAGCACTCATTCAAAGAACACACAACCATGCAGCCAAAGTAGAAAATGCCTACTTGCTACTGTAATTAAATGCTGTCTGCAGATTCCTATTTCATCGGCGAGTTATTGAACTACTTCTTCAGGCTCTGCCACGTTTATCCCAACATCCATACAAACTCATTTGCATATGATTATTGTGTATTGTTTTATAGTTAAGTTCATAAATCTTGTCCGTTAAACTTTATCGTATAACTCCATTTCAACTAATCCCGTAAGCAATGCACTTGTAAATGTCGTAGAGTGATGTTATAAGATATCACTGTTAACCATTCGCTTGCTATTCAGGTCAATATACCTACCTGTAAATAGTGAAGACCCAGATGAGACAGCTCCTGCAGGAGCTGTCTCATCAGGGTCTGCACTATTTATAAGTTGATTGTGCAACTAGTGCACTCGACAGCAGTGACTGCACAGCGAAATACTTGTACACAGAGTGAAGATATATGTAATTATACAAAGGGCATGGATAAAGAAGGAGAAATGTGTTTTAAAATTCAGCAAGAGAAGGATTAAAACAGGCCGCATGTCTGACGCGTTGCCTCCCGAAGGTATCCAAACACAACGAAACAAACATGTGACAATTCCTTAAGCATCGTTAGTAAATTAGACAATTTTGAAAACGATGCTGGTACCAGAACAAATTTAATACCGTCAGACCCAAATTGTTTGAAAACATTGTTAAGTTCAGTATTACATTATAATACGTGCTGACGACCTAAACTCAAGTTTTAAAGCAAATAACTGTGGTTGGTAACAGATAGTAGCTGGGTGTTACGTACTAATACCTCTCGCTCACAGACACTTGTAGCGCCCTGTTATATGACTTGGTTTGTTTAAGATACGTACTGGCACCCCTCGCTCCCAGACACTTGTAGCTCCCAGTTATATGTCAACATCCTGTTATAGACGGTTCATTTCTTTTGTCGTCGCAATTGATTAGGCTCTATCTACGCCTCTGTAAAAGTCACCTGTTGAGACTATTGTGATAAATAGAGCATTTTCTCCTATAGGAACAAATGCTCTATTTGTCACAATGGTTTCAAACTAAAAAAATAAAATTGTCCTTTTCTATAGTTAATGCTCCTTTTCGATAGAGTTGTATCTAAAAATAGCCTATGAGGTAATGGGTTAAAATGACTGAAATAACATTTTCCAACTCTAGAATATTGTCGAATATAATTATATGTACCCGCTTCTGCGTCAGTATGTAAAGATGCGTCAAGTCCGGTTGCGTTATGGTCTTTTGAAAATACCATGCATATCATTTTTGGCCAGACTTTTAACAATCGACCAATTTAGACTGTACTCTGTGATTAGTATATTGTTACCATGTAGCACCCCCTACCAACAGATCTTTGTGTATCCTCGACGTCCTTTGTTGGTGAATGAAGATGTCGATATTTCATTAGAGGGCATTCAAATCAATGGGAATACTACATATTTCGATATTCTGTTCCTATATCACGACTCTAGATTAACCATTCTCTTGCTGAATATTAAAATACATTTCTCCTTCTTTACCCATGCCCTGTTGTATAATTACATATATCTTCACTGTGTACAAGTACTTCGCTGTGCAATGACTGTTTTGGAGTGCACTGGTTGTACAATCAACTTGTAAATAGTGCAGACCCTGATGAGACAGCTCCTGCAGGAGCTGTCTCATCTGGGTCTTCACTATTTACAGGTAGGTATATTGACGTGAATAGCAAGCGAAGGGTTAAAACAAAACAACATTCACTGTATAACAGTTATTTTGGTCTTTGTTTGGGTTACATACTAAATATTTTCCATGTGTTCCTCCGCATATAAGGTTAGTGCTACCACTGGTATACATGGTTTCATGAGCTTGAGACTGGGTATCGGTCTAACTCCCATGGTGCAGCAAATCGAAGTCATTGAAGAGACATACCTGAGAAAACTCATGTAAATACCTTTCATTTCCTTCGCAAACAGGGTAGGTCAAGATCAGATGACCCCTGTAGAACTCGTCTAATCAGGGTCAGCTCTGTTTGTTTTATTGAATTATATAGACCTTGTTCATCATGCCATTAAAACATGCTGGTAACACGCTGGTAATTTATATCAACACATTAACACATTCCCTCCTAATGACGTCTTTTAGCGCTCCTGTAAAAATCACATTTTGAAACCATTGTGATAAATAGAGCATCTGCCCCATATTGAGAATGAATCCAGGCTCAGACCCAGGAGTTTTATAATATCAGGGCCTGGATTCAAGTTGCATGCAGGTCAGAGGTTACGGTTAATGCTGAACGTTAATTGGTTCAGCGAGTTTGTACATACACTTCGTGATTCTAATAAATGAAGAATGTACGGCAATAGTTTGTGAATATACATGTACCAACAATATATGTTTTATATTTTCTCGTCCTTCGGGAACACCAAGTTTCATTGTTTTAGTATGAAAAAAGCTTAAACATTCTGCACATCTGATTACTACTCATGAACAGACTCAATAAAACCGAGTCTGGAATTTTCTCTTTTCGCATTGCTACTTTTGCTTTCGAATGAGTCTAGGTCTTAAAGACAGGTCGGAGATTAACGCTGGATACACGTTATGCAGAAACCTCCTGTAGGAGATTTTGTTTAACATTCGTCCTGCATTAACCCATTTGCTGTAAGTGGATTATTTCATGCTTATATATTGGATTAGTCTATATTTTATCTAAGAGATGTCTGGTCTAAATTTCCATTTTTGTTTTGTTTTATATTGAATTTCCTATCAGCAAACAGTGTAGAATATGATCAGACGCCGCATTATGCGGTGTCTGATCAGAGTCTACACTGTTTGCCTACGTCCCATATATGGGATCGTGGGAGCAAATGGGTTAAGCAACCATCTGCTTTTAAGGCACATTTGTTTATTCACATTAGAAGACTTTAACTGTAGATCCCATTTATTGCAAATGAACCCCATGATGATAAAGTACATGTCCGGGCAATAGTGTAAATCCATATCAACTGCCCGTGCCAGACCAAGGTCGGATACTGATTACCAGATGCGGACATGTATCAGTGGTCTGATGGTAGATCCTGGTCAGACAACACGTCTCTAGAGCGTATAGATCTGGGTCAACACAGTAAAGTCCCGGACACCTTTTACATGATGGGGCTACATTTGAAGCATTTTTACGCACGACTCGTTTATCAGGTAATATTTACTCACCACTGTAGGCCACGCCCACCTCCTCTCTCAGCATTGTCTCAATATCGTGTTCGAGCGGTTCATACATAAAGAAGTTATAGTCAACAATGTGCTTGATATAAAAAATTAAAGAACTTCCGGCAAGAAAACAAAACCGAGGTGATATTCCAGAATGTCCATCAGCGTCGTATATCAGTTTTAAGCGTGCCCATTTGAAGTGTTGCAGTATCTGAATGGTGCCTTGTGCTAGACTATTAAACGTGGCACCAACTCGCGTTAACGTCGTGAATGCGGCATCTGTCGCGGATTTGTTATTTCCATAATTATAAACGAAACCGCCTGGTGAGATTACAGGAAGATTCCAATACGGAGCATAAACAGCCACGGGCTCAAGACTGTAATCACAAACGGGGCCAATAAACACATTTACATTGCCTTGCATGTAATAGCTAAATGCAGCGACTGGGGCATTCTTGGAGTTGCAGCGAGAGTCACTATAATTGACGAAAAGTTCCACATTATTAGACAGAATCCCACGAGTTTTGACCTGGTCTATGGCATAGTCCATGGCAGGCCGAACGTTGTCAATTGAGAACATCCTATTGTTGTCCTTTGGAATAATCGTAGCTAAAGTAACGTGTATATTGTCATCACCATTTGTGGAATGCAGACACAACAGTAGCAAAACCAAACTAACAGTATAAAGAATGATCATACATTCCAGATATCGCTTCGTCATATTTATTCACCTTGTAGACGCTGTAAATCCCATTCAATTTATTCTGTAAAACTATGCAGTTTTTCTTTGATCAATGTCTCCTTGCAGCCTCAGCATTATTAATATTTTTGGAAGCTGTTAGAAAGAATGTGTCATTTTTAGACTTGGGAAGGTATATATCCGGGGCCATCGGATAATTGCACAGTCGTGTATAATGTTTAACTGTTTGAAATGTTTGCAAGAGCAGCAACGAAATATAAGAGATACAAGTTAGAGCAAATAGAAAAAGTAATACCTCGCTATAGCTACTACGCCAAAGAGATCTAAGAGCTAGACAACACAGTAACACCTCGCTATAGCTACTACGCCAAAGAGATCTAAGAGCAAGACAACACAGTAACACCTCGCTATAGCTACTACACCAAACAGATCTAAAAGCAACACAACACAGTAACACCTCTCTATAGCTACTACACCAAAAAGATCTAAAAGCAACACAACACAGTAACACCTCGCTATAGCTACTACGCCAAAGGGATCTAAGAGCAACACAGTATAGTAACACTTCACTATTGCTACTACGCCAAAGGGGTCTAAGAGCAACACAGTATAGTAACACTTCACTATAGCTACTACGCCAAAGGGATCTAAGAGCAACACAGTATAGTAACACTTCACTATTGCTACTACGCCAAAGGGATCTAAGAGCAACACAGTATAGTAACACTTCACTATAGCTACTACGCCAAAGGGATCTAAGAGCAACACAGTATAGTAACACCTCGCTATAGCTACTACACCAAAGAGATCTCAGAGCAACACAGTATATTAACACCTCGCTATAGCTACTACACCAAAGAGATCTCAGAGCAACACAGTATAGTAACACCTCGCTATAGCTACTACACCAAAGATATCTCAGAGCAACAAAATACAGTAACACCTCGCTATAGATACTACACTAAAGAGATCTAAGAGCAACCTAATACAGTAACACCTCAATATAAACACTACCTCAAAGAGATCTTAGAGCAACACAAGACAGTAACACTTCACTATAGCTACTATACCAGAGAGATCTGAGAGCAACACAACACAGTAACACCTTGCTTTAGCTACTACACCGGATAGATCTGAGAGCATCATAATACAGTAACACCTCTCTATAGCTACTACACCAAAGATGTCTAAGAGCAGCACAACACAGTAACACCTCGCTATAGCTACTACACCAAAGATGTCTAAAAGCAACACAACACAGTAACACCTCGCTATAGCTACTATAGATCTAAGAGCAACCTAATACAGTTATAGCAGGCCCTGGGACTAGGCACTTATAGCGTGTTGTAGCTTCTCTAAGCATGAAAGTTATAGATAAAGCTGCATTACGAGTACATTCGCTCTATATCAAAATGACACTAGCCTTTGATATTGCCCAAGTTTCTTCATTACGTGATCACTATAGAGAACCACAAATGCAGATTGTGATTGCGCATGTTCCTCTCTATCTCTACCACATATACCGCACTATCTCTACTACATACACCACACTATCTCTACTACATATACCGCACTATCTCTACCACATATACCACACTATCTCTACTGCATATACCGCACTATCTCTACTACATATACCACACTATATCTACTACATACACCACACTTTCTCTACTACATACACCGCACTATCTCTACCACATATACCACACTATCTCTACTACATATACCACACTATCTCTACTACATATACCGCACTATCTCTACTACATATACCACACTATATCTACTACATATACCACACTATCTCTACTGCATATACCACACTATCTCTACTACATAGATCACACTATCTCTACTACATATACCACACTATCTCTACTGCATACACCACACTATCTCTGCTACACATACCGCACTATCTCTACTACATATACCGCACTATCTCTACTACATATACCGCAGTACCTCTACTACATATACCACACTATCTCTACTACATATACCACACTATCTCTACTACATATACCACACTATCTCTACTACATATACCACACTATCGCAAACTACATATACCGCACTATCTCTACTACATATACCACACTATCTCTACTACATATACCACACTATCTCTACTACATATACCACACTATCTCTACTACATATACCGCACTATCTCTACTACATATACCACACTATCTCTACGACATATACCGTACTATCTCTACTACATATACCACACTATATCTACTACATATACCACACTATCTCTACTACATATACCGCACTATCTCTACTACATATACCGCACTATCTCTACTGCATATACCACACTATCTCTACTACATATACCACACTATCTCTACTACATATACCACACTATCTCTGCTACATATACCACACTATCTCTACTGCATATACCACACTATCTCTACTACATATACCACACTATCTCTACTACATATACCGCACTATCTCTACTACACATACCACACTATCTCTACTACATATACCGCACTATCTCTACTACATACACCGCACTATCTCTTATAAATGCTCCCGATGCAGTTTATTACATTTGTACTCATGTGTTTAATTCCAAATTAAAGCAATACATAACGCTCCTTGGGGAGCTTTCTGCGTTCAGTGTAGTCTGCATTAAGCTACCACTTGTATGTTATAAAACCAACATTTCTTTGTTTAATGGTTATTATGTAAGGTTTTATTTGTTCTAGTCATCGCTAACTTGCCCTAACCCCCACTCACGCGCACCAGAAGAAAGGGTTCGATAATTACAGTTCGGTGTTATAGAGTGGGAGTGTTCATCAGATAGTATACTGTAGTCCGTACTCTAAGTCTTCTGCTCGAATATATTATCCAGAAATCATATCTCCAAACTAGCAACGAAAGATTAGTATCTTACTAACGTTTAGATCTCAGGTTGTTTATTGCATGTTTGACCCGCCCCCTCAGTCATCCCCACTCACCCAACAATAGCCAGAAACCATATGTTTATCTCTCCGTTAGTTCGTTACCAAAGATACCTTTTTGCCTGTTTGAAAATGCGGTTAATGTGTAGCGGCGTTTTTTTTCTGTTTTTAGTTTTAATTGAATCAGCGATGAAAATATAGCTTTCGACAAAAGCACGATGAAACCATTTTGTTCATAAACACTGCCTAATGCAGATATTGTGAAAAAAGTCATAACGATGATAATCTTATAAAAGCAAATCAACAAAAGAAGTACATTAAACTCATGGTACAGTGCTCCCTCCCTACAACGGCCCTCTCAATAACGATTCCCTCCTTACAACAACGCATGTCACTGTTTCCGAAACAACAAGGCTCTAGAAACAACTTCTTCCTTCGTATTTTCTTTATGCATCTATCAAACCCTATGTTGTGACCACTCTTTAGAATCGTCACAAAGTGACGATTCTAAAGAGTGGTCACAACATAGGGTTTGATGGAGGCATAACGGTTTTAGTTCTCGAAATACACCTTATCTGGGGATCTGCAAACAAGCTAATTATGTTTGATTTCCCCTCCCTATAACAACTCCCTCTGAACAACACATACAATATCCGTATCCCAAAGGGTGTCGTTGTAGAGAGGGAGCACTGTATCCTTCAATTTCTTACAGAACATTTTGTGTACCAAACGACATTTCCGTTCAAAACACTATGGTATTATGAAAAAATATCGACGAATGGTTTTGTCTGTTCAGGGAAAATGCTTCTTCAATTGTACAGCTCCGCAATTACTTAAAATGTATGGTCCATAATGAAGATAACAGGGAATACGCGTTTGCCAGAAAAGAATATTTCAAACATTTAAACAATTCATCCGACAAAAAGTAAGCAAAAACAGCTTTACAAATCAAATAAAACACACAACCATACAGACAACAATACTAAGTCAAAGATGAAAATGAACTAATAGAAGAACAACTAGAACAGATGAAGTCGAACTTCAGGTAATAACTTAATGTCAGTGACAGAAAGAAAATGGCCAAACCGCGTTGATTGTGTTATCAAAGTACAAAGAAAAGTTATTATCCCGGCTACGCAATACATTCATGACAGAGAAGAAATACACAGTGCCTTATCTAGACATTTTCAAGTTCGCGATATCATCAGTTAAACATAAGGTAATAACAGGACCTCGTGTCCACTTAGATTATCGCATAAAATACATTTCTCCTTCTTTACCCATGCCCTGTTGTATAATTACATATATCTTCAATGTGTACAAGTAATATCGCTGTGAAATCACTGCTGTGTAGTGCACTGGTTGTACAATCAACTTGTAAATAGTGCAGACCCTGATCAGACAGCTCCTGCAGGAACTGTCTCATCTGGGTCTTCACTATTTACAGGTAGGTATATTGACGTGAATAGCAAGCGTAGGGTTAAGTGGAGAATGTTTACATGGCATTTGATGCAATGTTTTATGTGTGAAGTATATGTCAAATAAATGTAAAGCTTCAGTAAGGAATCTATGTTATACGTGTTTTTCATGTACGCCATTAACGAAAGATACAATTATTCAACAAATTGTGGAAGTGAATAAAAGACAACAACATGGATACTTGCTATGTATACTTATTCATTTGGTGATTCCGTACCAGTGATTTATCATATATTAGATCACTGTTTGAAGTTGTGATAAAGAGTAATTAGTTTTGTGATCTTATAAAAAAACAAATACCTCAACGACGAACTGTGATCTATTACACGATAACTCACAGTAATGAGAATCGTCTACATCATATAATTATATATATCTACTACGAAAGGTATGCAGTTTAGTTTCACGACATTTGACAGTAAGTGTTTCATTCATTATACAACTGATATTGATTGTGTATCAACGTATTTAAGTATATAGGTTTATTGGTGAAAAATACTTACACCTTATTATACTATGTCTTTGGGCGAAACTATCAGTAGGTGGTTAATTTTGGATGAAATAAACGAGTAGGAGCATTATTACTAACATACCGGCCAACTCAAGCGTGCCATGTGCAGCCATTCTTTGTCTATATACAGAGCAGACAGTTCGGGTTAGAATATATTTTATTAATTAATAAATCGTGAAATCGAGATATATTTGAAGAATCTTAAAAATACTGAAGACGAGAGTGTTACTTAACTCACCACTGTATGTGTTTCCTATCTCCTGGCGTAAGACTGTTTCCATGTCTTGTACTTCCGGGTCAATAAGGTAATACTCTTGGTCGAATTTAAGGGTGTTCTTTATATACTGAATTAAAGCACCTCCGGCGCGGTAACAAAAATCAGGGTACACTTCCGAATGGCCATTACTTTCGTATATAATCTTAAGTTTTGTCCAATTATAATGATCAGCTGTATATATAAATGAACGCGCAAGAGAATTGAACGTTGTTCCTATTCGAGTGAGTAGGGGATATTCCGGATCTGGACCAAACTTTACACCAAAATTATGCGCAAATCCTCCAGGAGAGATCACTGGTAGATTCCAATATGGCGCATATCTTGCCACAGGGGCTAAGCTATAGTCACACACAGGGCCGATGAAAATGTCTACCGTTTTTTGCATGTAATACTGAAAAGCGGCTAAAGGCGCCTCTTTAGAATTACAACGGGAATCACTATAGTTGACAACTAGGTCTAGTGTTTCGGGGATGAGGCCTTGCTCGTGTACCTGCTCGATGGCGTAACTCATAGCGGGAGAAATTCGGTCAATTGAAAACAATCTCCTATTGTCATTTGGAACAATTGTTACTATGGTAAGACGCTGTTTAACCTCACCATTCATAGCTTTCATGAATGTACAGCAGCAGGAAAACATGCACATTAGAAACGTGAGCCAGTGAATCTCTACAGGCATATTGCAAACGTAAACACGAACAAAGGCCAAAACTGAAAGGATTTATATATAGATTTTACGCACATATATATACATTCTTATAGTCTTATAGCGAACTTCCAAGAAACACTAATTCAGAACATCTTCTCCCCATAACACTGGGGACTGTTTAGCAGGTATCGGCTGTGTCTGGGGATCGTTGCTACAGAATGATTGCCATTCAGCGTATAAACCAGTATTCATGTTTGATCTTCCTCGGTAATGAGAATTCGAATGAGAGGCTTTCATATAAAGTCACATGTTCGGTAGTCATCGAGCGCTGTATAATGGCCAAAGTTATTCAGGGAAGGTATATATAATAATGTCTTTTGTAATCTCAGCTATCTGGAAACGAATACAATAATAACAACGTTTAAACATGCGTAGGAAACGAAATAAGTGCAGTTGACTTGAAACCAGATTGAAATCAAAACGAAACAAAGCATCGCTGTTTTGAATACTAGAGAGAAAAAATACATAAAAGCTAATTGTGACTTGGTTATATTGTATTAAAAGATCTTTTGAAAAACTGAATACTATCAACACAAATATCCCATAATGTTGCAGTACAATGCTGTACAGCACTTTGAAGCGTAACTGCAGGTTAATGCGTAACAAAACATCGACAAGCAACTTTCTATATAACTTTCGTCCCGCAATAAGGTGCAACGTGTAAACTTTACCGTATACGACACCCATTGTGTAGCCCGTTGTCTGATGTTGTATAATACAACTACAGTATGACCGTTGTATACGATATGTATCTGTGTGACCGTTGTATAAGACGCGTACTGTGTGACTGTTGTATAAGACACATACTGTGTGACTGTTGTATAAGACACCTACTGGTTGACCGTTGTATAAGACACATACTGTGTGACTGTTGTATAAGACACCTACTGGTTGACCGTTGTATAAGACACATACTGTGTGACAATGGTATAAGACACCTACTGTGTGACCGTTGTATAAGACACCTACTGGTTGACCGTTGTATAAGACACATACTGTGTGACAGTTGTATAAGACACCTACTGTGTGACCGTTGTATAAGACACCTACTGTGTGACCGTTGTATAAGACACCTACTGTGTGACCGTTGTATAAGACACCTACTGTGTGACCGTTGTATAAGACACCTACTGTGTGACCGTTGTATAAGACACCTAATGTGTGACCGTTGTATAAGACACCTACTGTGTGACAGTTGTATAAGACACCTACTGTGTGACCGTTGTATAAGACATCTACTGTGTGACTATTGAGTAGGACATCCGCTGTGTGACTGTTGTATATACCCGCTGTGTGACAGTTGTATATACCAGCTTTGTGACTGTTGTATATACCCGTTATGTGACTGTTGTACATGTATATACCGATTGTTTGACTGCTGTATACTACCGTTGTGTGACTGTTGTATACACCCGTTGTGTTACAGTTGTATATACCAGCTTTGTGACTGTTGTATATACCCGTTGTGTGACTGTTGTATACACCCGTTGTGTGACAGTTGTATATACCAGCTTTGTGACTGTTGTATATACCCGTTGTGTGACAGTTGTATATACCAGCTTTGTGACTGTTGTATATACCCGTTGTGTGACAGTTGTATATACCAGCTGTGTGACTGTTGTATGTACCTGCTGTGTGACAGTTGTATATACCAGCTTTGTGACTGTTGTATATACCCGTTGTGTGACTGTTGCATATACCCCTTGTGTGACCGTTGTATGCGCCGTTGTATATATCGTGATTTGTACTACAATATGAATCCTGACTGCTGCTATATAAGGTAACATTCTAGTTTATTCGCAAACGTTCTAGAAGCATTGCTGCCTGTACCATAAATACTATCGGTTACTATCGACGAAATAGTGTTGAAATGTAAACATAGCACAAAACTGATAAAACAAACTTTACAGACCCGGACTGGAGCTATATTATCAAAGTATACATTATTTGCTTCACAAAATGTTTTCCAAAGGATACATAGGCCACTTATAAAATATAAATATAGCATCAGCACCCCTTCAAATTAAAGTAGACATATTTATGATACATACAATGGAAAATACATTTTAATCCTTTCCCCTCATATACACGCGTTTTAACGCCTTTATAACAAGAGTAGACCAAGATCAGACGGTTCCTGTGAGAGATGCCGGATCAGGGTCTGCTCTGATTGCTTATGGCATGATACAGATTTGATCCTACAGGTTTTGCCAAGGTAAAAAAAAAAAGTTCCTTGATGATGCTTTGTTTAAAATCCGACTGATCAAAATTCATGCAGTCATTATTTCTTACATGAATATTCACGAGAATGGTAAAATGTTATATTGATGCATTGAGAAGACAGTACAAGGCGCATGTACTCTCGACGTGTTTCGTCTGGTCTAAGGTCTAAATTAACCTAACATTGATGCCATGGTGACTTGTCGAATTCATTGCCCCCCTCCCCGTCTTTTAACGTAAATATCTTCATTTATCACAGACAAAGCAAATCTGGGGAACATTGTATGAAGTCAGCTGTTGTTCGCACGTTGTATGGAAGCGGGCCAGCAAGAGCTTGTTTATATTGTGATGTCCCTGTCACTTCAATGTCGGTGTTAGTTTGTCAGCGGATCGTACAAGGACATTCTTCTCTGCTCCTCACAGCTATGACGTTAAAACCATATCCGTAGCTACGTTTGCAAACAGTTCGGACCAGAGACGACGCCAAGTATATTAGTGTCCAAACAATAGAGGCATTTGGAATGTAAAGCAGGCGATACTCTCCGCAGGCCAAATTGATTTAACCTTTAGCGTGCTATGGGCGGATGAGTGAATACCTATGCAAACAGTTTGGATTCTGATGAGACGCCGAGTAACTCGGCCTCTCATCAGATTTCAAACTGTTTGGCCCCCTGATTGCATTTTGGTAGACAAATTAATTATAGCTTGAACTTTATAACATGTAGTAAGTGAAACATTTGGTAAAAATAATTTTCTCAGCAGGCTAAAGGGTAATAACAAAGTGTTAGAGTAAATTAACCTTTTACTCAACGTATACTAAAGTAAGAAATAATGACATCATGAATACTAATTTTTATAATGCCATATGAAATCAGACATGTTTGACCAAGGAACAAACTATACAAATATTATCTATATTAAGTCTTAAGCAAACAGCGCAGACCCTGATCAGAGATAGATGCCGTTTGAAAACAGTGTAGACCCAGACAAAATGAATCCTAGGAGTGTTCTCATCTTGGTTTGCACTTTTGTAATTCGAAATCCCATCCGACAGTACATCCTTTAAAATAGCCCTTTCCCTGTTCTGTGTTTACTACGAATTTCAATACCTACAAAATATTCATGGACAAAATAGTTAAAATGAAATATGGAAGGTGGAACATTGTTGCCATTTTAGAAAGTAAAGACACATATCTCTGAAATTCTATTACAGGAGCCGTCTGATCTGGGTCTACTCTGTTTGCAAATGCATGAAAACACGTTTATATGAGGGAAAGGGTTAAGACTGAAGTGATTGTATCTTTAAACAATCATGGACCAATCCACTTTGAACATGGTGTATGACTGTAATTTAGTTATAGGCATTCAACTATCCGAAATAAGATCTCAGCTTTTACCACAGACTGCAAAATTGTGCTTGTATTACAGAATCATCGTTCGTTTCGCTTTGTTCAATACGTGTTGCGTTTAAGATTTTAGCAAATAAACTGAAACAACTGCTATACTCTCCCTGAGCAGAAGTGTCAAAATGTCTGTCTCTCGCTTGGATGTTAGACTATGTTTGTTAGCACACTCCCTGAAGTATTAAATGACTCATTATTAAATAAAAATGGGAAATGTCATTTTAATTGGTTCAATTTACACGTAGAGTATTGGTTTGATGTTTTCTAATGTCTTTGCTCATTTTCAGCATTTAAACGATTTGAGAGGCGCTCGAAACAATGACGTCACAAAGATTCTGACCGCGTAGCCTCATCAGATGCCGCAAAGCTTTTAGAACCTGGTGATCAGGGTCTACACTGTTTTGGGCAAACCCCCCGCAATATTTCATTATCTAAAGTGAGCAGCTTTGTAAACCGTGATTAAACGTTGTACTGTATCCATGCTTATAAAGCTTTTTAGTTCAGTGCGAGTTCGTTCTCAAGCTTTTGATTGGTCAGATTTGAGCCCTTTGGCTCAAATCTGACCAATCAAAAGCTTGAGAACGAACTCGCAGTCAACTAAAAAGCTTTATAATAGCATGGATCCAGATATATCAGGGTTTACACTGTTTCCAATGTAAACAGACACAATCCTATTGCGCAGCTCATTTATAAATGATACGAAGAGATAACAACAACTGCGATAGTGTTAATTTAGCTGCGCCATATTTGACAGAGAAACGTGACCATGCATGGAACTTCGTAGTTATAATGATTTAATATTTCGTTTATTTATTTCAAATGTTTGAAGTAGAAATTGTGTGTAGAGAAAAAAGAATAGTACAAAATGTGTAGTACAAAATGTGCAGTACAAAATGTGTAGTACAAAATTAATGTGTAGTACAAAATGTATACATGTAGTACAATATGTGTAGTACAAAGTATGTAGTACAAAATGTGTAGTACAAAATATGTAGGATGTAATGTGTAGTACAAAATGTGTAGTACAAAATGTGTAGTACAAGCTGTGTAGTATAAAATGTGTAGGATAAAATGTGTAGTACGAAATTCGTAGTATAAAACACAAATTGTGTAATATAAAATTTGTAGTACACATTACAAAAAAGTGTAGTACAAAATATGTATACAGTCGGGATATCCGTATTTTGCAATGATCTAATTCTTATCCGAAGTCAATCATATATTTAGAATTAGAATTAACTTGCATTTCTGAGTTAAGTTGACCATTATTTCTTCTTTCTTACATAAATCTCTCTGATTTTGCTGGGCGTCTGCGTACGAATCCTTTTACAAATAAGACTTAAAAAATATGATTTCCGAAGCTATAGTACTGACGCTGATTGGTTTTAAGTTGCTTTCCTATTAAGGGACATTTGGAACCAAGACGAAATGGATAACTATCAAAGTATGTGGACGCATAAATGAATGTTTATAAAATACATTCTGCTTATATTCCTAAACGAATATTCAGTATGTTCATGTTTTTCAGTGTAACACACGCCGAGCACCACTCAGTTTGAATTCTTATGACACATACACGCACGCCACAGTAAGTGGTATCCCATCGGCTAGTATCACAGACAACAAATAATATATTTAATGTTTTTGTCTGATATAAAAACGTCCAAACGCAGTACAGAGCAAGGCTGTGATTTGCGGTTGAACTCACTGTATCCTATATCGAAAACACTTGAAAACAGCTCTATTAGCAGTTATAAATAAATATATGCGTTTGTAATATTAATTTCAACTGATTTTCACTGCAAACATGACAGTTTGTTTCATTTCTCAAATATTATTATAAATCCATTTCTGTTTGAAACGTTGAATATACAGTTTGGATTCAGACAAGATTATATCCTGATATCGCAGAGATTAGTGCACGTTCCTGTCTGTTAACCAATGCAGTACAAACTTATCGTAATTATTAATTTAACCCTTCGCTTGCTATTCACGTCAATATACCTACCTGCAAATAGTGAAGACCCAGGTGAGACAGCTCCTGCAGGAGCTGTCTCATCATGGTTTGCACTATTTACAAGTTGATTGTGCAACCAGTGCACTACACAGCAGTAATTGCACAGCGAAATACTTGTACACAGTGAAGACATATGTAATTATACAACAGGACATGGGTAAAGAAGGGGAAATGTATTTTAAAATTCAGCAAGAGAAGGGTTAAGACAATTGTAACTACTCGTACATGCGAAATTATCGCAATTCGTACGACTGAAATCATCGTCAGTTGCAATCGTCATTATCTTCAGCCTACGGTATTATCGGTCGAATGATTTTAAGATAAACGGACCCGAGCTTGAATCTCGATAACGACAGTATGGGAAAGGGTTTAGTACAGACCCACAACTATTTCCCAGTATTTAGACAGTATATGAGAGAGTACAATATACTACACTACAGACCCGTCCCTGTTCCCCAGTATTTAGACAGTATGTGAGAGAGTGTAGTATAAACCCGTAACTATTCACCGGTATTTAGACAGTATGTGAGAGGGTGAAGTATAGACCCGTAACTATCCATCGGTATTTAGACAGTATGTGAGAGGCATCGGTATTTAGACAGTATGTGAGAGGCATCGGTATTTAGACAGTATGTGAGACGCATCGGTATGTAGACAGTATGTGAGATGATGCAGTATAGACCCGTAACAGTGATCCGGTATTTAAACAGTATGTGAGAGTGTGCAGTACAGACGTGTAACTGTTAATCGGTATTTAATCAGTTTTCAAGAAAGTACAATATAGACCCGTAACTATTCAGCGGTACTTTATCACACAAAACCACAGCAATGATCAAGGATACTGTTTAAATAGTTCGAACGTTTTCATAGTCAATGTTAAACAAATTTAGTTTTGGTCTTTAGCCTCCCATGATTGCATATATTCGATATAAGCAAACAGTGTAGACCCAGATCAGAGGGTCTCCGAAGTGGCTGTCTGATTAGGGTCTGCATGGTTTGTTATACGAACCAACGCTTATGTATTTTACTACCATTGATGTCTTTTGCAGGAAACCCTCGAGTGGAAAATGGACCCAATTCTTAATGTATAATATGGGAGTACAGTAAAACCCCTCTAAACCGGACGTTAAAATTAGTATGAAGATCGGTCTTGGAGACAGTTGGCAGCTTAATGCAGGGTGAAAGTCATGCAGAAAGAGCTTTCGGCATGACTTTCACCCTGCATTAAGCAGCCACCTGCCTAAAATTATCTAAAATTTTCTCTACAAGAATTCCGGTTTAGAGGGATTTTACTGCACATGGTAGAACATAATGCTAAACCGCTGGACTTATTATCGGGATCCAAATCATTACTATGATTATCAGTATATAACGATTAGTAGTATATAATGGTTTCAGAAGACACATGTCTAGCGTGATAAAAGACGTTTTTTTCTTGTTATTGCCGAAACTAATGTTCCAATTTGATACATACTAGTTCGATGCACTCTTTACTATATATAAGATGTTTGAATTAAACCTATCGTAAGAGCACCTCTTTTATTTATCCACGGAACTCTACGTGGTGACACCACTTGAGAACAGCTTTCAACAATAATTTAGTATTTAAAACATGCGCTCATTTTTCTATGACTCTATATACTACTTTTGTTTGATGTTCTACTTTTCACTGTTGATAAAGTAAAGTACCTAGTTATTATAGTCTACTTTCAGTCGGAGGACCGCTCAGCCGACTGTACATTTACTCCCCTGGTCATTCGCCTACAATATTGAGCACTGCTAACATATGGCGCAATCATGCAGCCGCAGTACCGGCTAGTGACCCTCACAGGTACCCAGTTTAACCCCTGGGTGGAGAGGAGGTGCGGGTGGGAGACACTGAAAAGCGTCTCTGAAATTTCCGGGAGGGACCGGGATTCAAACCCCTGACCTAGGGATTGATAGTCAAGCGCGTTACTACTAGACCACCGCCCACAACAACTTACGAATTGAAAAACTGAATTATTGTTGGTTATTATAACTGACATAATGGTAAACCCTAAACACTGCTGAATAATCAAAACTGGCTCATTTCGTTTTGGAATTTTTTTTTATCAAAATAATTTTATATCACTGGTGAATGTTTTGTGTAACAAACAGTACAGACCTTGATCAAAGAGATTCCTTAACTTAGAAGCCCTATGACCTGGCTATACACTTTTTCCCCCAAAGTCTTAATCCATTCCCTCATATTGACGACTTTTGACGACTTGTGACGACTCTGTAAAAGTCACTTTGTGAAACCATTGTGATAAATAGAGCATTTGCTCCTATAGGAGCAAATGCTCTATTTATAACAATAATTTCAAACTACATGTACAAAATTCTAAAAGTTTCCTTTTCTCTAATTAATGCTCCTTTTCGGTAGATTTATTCAAAGAGGTTGTATCTAAAAATAGCCTGTGAGACAATGGGTTAAATGCAGGTACCCGCATGTTAATGGTTAGGGATTCTGTTAACCCATTACCTCATAGGCTATTTTTAGATGCAACCTCTTTGTATAAATCTACCGAAAAGGAGCATTAAATAGTGAAATGGCTTTTTTAAATACTTTTTTTAGTTTGAAACCACTGTGATAATTAGAGCATTTGCTCCTATAGGAGCAAATGCTCTATTTATCACAATGGTTTCATAAAGTGACTTTTACATAGTCGTCAAAAGTCGTCAATATGAGGGAATGGGTTTACTAAACGACATGTCCTGGTTATTATCTTTGAAATAAACCACACGGCAAAATACAACTGAAAAAAACTTAATGCTATACTCCATAGATGCGCCTTTTAACACCGCAGAAAACAAAGCAACCCCAGATAGCACGGGTCCTATAGGACCCGTCTGATTAGCGTCTGCTCAGTTTGCATAACACATGATATAGGTTTGATACTCCAGTTTATGTTATGATCATACATTTCAGTGTTCTTGGTGCCAATATAAAAAAATCAGCAACTTGATATTAATGTACTGATTTCTTTCTTAATAAACATTCATGGAGTATAGGGTTGATAATATAAAAATAAAATATTGAACTAATAAATAAAGAATAGGTAAATGAATGAATAACTGATAAATAAATGAATAAATAGTTTTAACATAAGACCATCATACGTGCAGTGTAGGAACACATTCAATATACAGTAAAATCTCTCTGTAACGGCCACTAAATTGTGTTAATTAGTTGGTATATTAGGGCAGATGGCTGCTGAAAGCAAGGTGAAAGTAAAACAGAACGCTCCTATAGGAGCGTTCTGTTTTACTTTCTTCTTGCTTTAAGCAACCACATGCCGTTAACATAAAATATTCGATGAAAATTAGTGGTCGTTATAGAGAGTGTTTACTGTAGTGTTTATCAGACAAATAAATATGATGACAGTAACGACAACGGTTAAAACGATCTAAAGCAGGGGAGAAAAAGGTAAAGCACGCACGTCTAAAACAGGGAGAATTATATAAAGCAGAGAGAAACGGGTAAAACAAAATAATCTTAAGCGGAAGAGAAAAACATGATTATAATCTAAAGCCGGAGAGAAAAACATCATTATAAGCGCTTCATCGTTTAAAATGTACAGGTAATTTCACGTGAACCCCCTCCCGCGCTCCACTTATCTAAAACCCAACTTTAACATAAAACCATTCGCTAAAATACTGACTAATTCACTAAAATACGGGACCATTCACTGAAATACAAATCCAATTCATCTCGCAATTTCAAACCTAAGATAACGTTACGTTGCTTTAATACTGTTATAAATACGTACTGAATTAAAGGCTAGACAATGAGCAGCGAGCGCACCATACTATACTTTACCATAAAAAGACAGCAGAACTATGTTGTTAGTTTGAAAACTCTTTACAAATACAGATACAAACATATACATATATATACCTTCCCTAAGTTACAATTTAGCGAACTAATATCGTTAAATCACACATGAAGTATGTGTGTGTTTAATATTAATATATCCGTTCCCACTTGTCACTGTTTTTTATCCGCTGTATATATGTTCAAGATAACTATACTCCAAAACATTTCCATATGCATGAATATCATTTGAACACTTGACATTGCGATTTGAATTCCTCCCTCACTGTCACAGTTCTAATCAACTCCATAGAAGCGCATTCATTTTGTTCTGTTGGTACATTTCGGTGTTCATCCATGCGACAGATCACTGATGGAGAAATCAAGAATAGCGAACCGCTTGCCGTTTGTCGGGGACTGTGTACAGAGAGGCGACAGCGCTGACTCGCGCTTCCAATAACTACAGGCCTGCGTTGAAAGGCTGGCACAGTATTAACACTTTAGTTAAATTCAAAGAGCATTAAGATTTCAATAAGTTACATGACATCAAACTATACCTGCTGTTTCGATCGTGTTTATTCACCCTCAGATCTTGTAAAATCACTTTGAAGTATCAATATATGAGAGATCGACAAGCGCTAGAATAATAATAACGCCGATCAATATAGCAAAAACTACATTGGGTTTCTATGATTTGTTTCATCTATAGAATGCTTAAGAACTAACGACATGCATTGTCAACAGAGCCGAAGTTTGGCTTCATATGCGGAATGCTGTGAATTGTCTGATAGAGCTAGCTTGAGTATAGGTATCGCAAATTATCTGCCTCAATTGCAAACTCACTGACTCAAACGCAAACTGACTGCTTTTTTAATTGCAAATTCTCTGCCTCAAGAGCAAGTTCCTTGTCGCATGTACATGTTCACTGCATCAAGTTCACTTGTTGCCTCATGTGCAAAGTCTCTCAAGCATAAACTCTGTGTTCTAAGAGCAAGCTATCTGCATCAAGTGCAAACTCCTTGCCCAAAGCGCAAGTTGCACGCTCTCTGCATATTGACCCTTTACTCCTTAACATATTGCCCCCTTGCGACGCATTTTTGCGCCTCTATAAAATTCACATTGTGAAACCATTGTGATGAATAAAGCATTTGCTGCTCAAAAACTGTACAACAAATCGTCATAGACTACAACTATATCTTAAACATTACACTTTGATTTGAATTTAATTTTAATACAGACCATTAATCTATTTTCTCCTCAGCTTGAAGTTACCATATAATCCGGTCTTCGAGAAAATGGATCTACATTGCAACCAATATCTATGAAAGCTTTACGCTGTATGGATATGTATAAAACATATTATATATTCTGGCGAGTGCCAAGTCGAAGACCGTGACCAGACATCGTACTTCGATATGCTGTTTGCTATGCAATACGATCCGTTTTCAAAGAAAGCGACTGATATATCTACCAGGGCTAGCTTTAGTCTGAAAAGGCCGACGCAGGCAATCGTCTCTAATACGACCACTCAAATTAAGTCTAATTCTGGAGTTTTGAAACACGTGGTAGCTTAATGCAAGACATAAAATATACAGAAAGCTCTTATCGGATTACCGGATTGCTTTATTATACAACCACCTGCTTTAACCCTTTCCCTTATGTAAGCACATTTTGACGCATCTGCAAACAGAGTAGACCCAGATCAGACGGCTCCTATAGCAGCCGTCTGATCAGGATCTGCTTTGTTTGCTTATGGTGTAATATATATCTAATTCTACAGCTTCTGCCTGGGCCAAAATGTCATGTGTTCATATGCCATTATAAAAAAAAAATCTTATTAATATTCATGACGTCATTATTTCCTGCATAAATATTCATCAGGGATAGAGTTACCAGACTCATATGCTAATAAATGATGACGTCACATTAACGAGACTTTTCTGTAAACACTCTGTTTCGTTCTCAGGCTTTTGATTGGCCTTTGGCTCAAATCTGACCAATCAAAAGCTTGAGAACGATCTCAGACTCAACTAAAAGCTTTATAAGCATGGACCCAGATCACAGTTATTTTCTACTGTGCAGAAATAGATCTCAGCTCGTTCAAAGTTTCAATAGTCATACATCAACTAAGGCAACGGACCGAAAGAACCCATCATAAAGGATCCACGCAACCCATGTCACACTTTGCAAATTGTTTGGACATTAACCCTAACCCTGATGAATGTTCATGTAGGAAATAATGACGTCATGAATATTAATAAGATTATTTGTTTTTATAAAAGCATATGAACACGACATTTTGAATCAGGCAGAAGCTGTAGAATCAGATCTGTATTAAAGGCTAGACAATGAGCCGTCTGATCTGGGTCTACTCTGTTTGCAAATGCGTCAACACGCGCTTACATAAGGGAAAGGGTTAACGTTTTGTTTGGAGCAGACTAACATTTAGACCTATTCTCCACGAATATTCATGTAAGAAATAATGCCATCTTGAATATCAATAAGATTAATGGTTATAATAGTGCATGGACGCTGAAAGTTTTTGGCCATGCCAGAAACAGTATAATCATATCTATATTATTTCATAAACAAACAGAGCAGACCCTGAAAAGTCGGTTCTTACATAGGCCTAGGTCTACTCTGTAAAGGCGTAGAAAGGCGAAGAAATGTGTATAAAGGCGTAGAAATGTGTATTTATAGAGTAAAGACTTAATGAACTACAACTTGTCTGAAGGAGTATCTTCGGAGTATCTGATCTTGTATTGTATCTATAGTAACAAAGAATAGCCTTTATAATAATCTTGGTCTAAGTGCCGTTTTGAACCAAACTTTACTTTCAGATTTTAAACGTCATTATAGGAAGTATACTATGACTTCACTTATATCGTTCGTTAATGTTGATGACGGTTGGAATATGTACAAGTAGAGTGATTATTATATGGGGCTGTGATCTAGATGATATATGCATGTACAAGTACATCTAAGTATTTTAAATCAAAGTAAATCACTGTGTGTGTTCAGGAACGGCAGTGCAAATCTGGGGATGGAGTGAGAATGTTCGATATCTAGATCACACTAGCTAGTTACCAAGATCGAAATCTATCGGTTTGAAATATTCATGGAAAAAATAGTTACAAGAAAACATTTTAGTCATGTTTTGAAACTAAAGAAACATATCTTTCAAATTTCATTAGCAAACAGAGAAGACCCTGATCAGATGGCTCATAAAGGATCAGTATGATATGGGTCTACTCTGTTTGCAAATGCGTGACTACATATTTGTATGAAGGAAATGTCATCTTGTTGTGGTGAACATTTCAGCAGGATGAAATAAATGTATAGTACACGCCGATAGTTGTTCAAGTATGTCTTCTAGTCAGTCATTGGCCGACCAATAGAACATCTTACATTCGTGTTCATTATCATTTGGTTTTTTATTAAACACGTTTACTATAATAACTTGACACGGGCTTTAGTGGGTGTCATGTTTATTATAGTAAACGAGTTTCATAAAAACAGTTTGTAATGAACACGAATGTAATATATTGTTGATCACATAATCCTTCAAAAGAGCCATGGAATATGAAACAGGCTATATCTGATATCTGTTTCGGCCACTGTTTACAATGTAGTAATACAATACAACTCAATACAACTTCTTTATTGCATAACACATACAGAGTATGCTTATAGCAAGGACAAAACATCATTACAATAAACATGGTACATAGAAAAATATACATTTTCAAAGGCAACGCACGATATACAAAACGTTTCCGTAGAAGAACATTAGTCTGCAGATTTTAAATATATGTAAATCTAAATAGAATGAATTCCGAGATATTCCGCATCTACTTTTCATTTATTGAATTCTGAATTGGTTTGCAAAATATACGCATCTATCTATGTCGGTGACACTCTATTTTCGTTTTTAAGGCACATAAGGTTTTTAAATTTCTGAATTGTAGGCCATGTATAGTAATGCTTTTTCAAAGTTTGGACAAATTAACAGAACATGATATTCTATTTCAACATGCTTGTTAATGCAATTTAAACACAATCTTTGATTTCGAGGTATGTTCTTATGTCTTGATCATTCTATTTCTAAGTTAAATGATGACATCCGAAATCGAGTGAGCGCAATTCTATATTTATTTTCTTTGACGAATAAGTAAAGAGTAGTTTTCTAGTTTGAGTCCATATTTCTATAAACCATATGTTTCCGACCTGTTCGATTTGTTTACCTGAACGTACCAACTTTGTTTGTATGTTTGAATAATCTGATATTTGATGGTTCCAAAATCTATTTTTATGGTATCTTAATTATGCCAAATAAAATCTAAATTATAGTTTTCTAAAATATCTCTCATTTTGTCTGCCCAATTATTGCTGTTTTTATTTCCTTGCTTAAATTTGAATATATTTTATACACGAGGGACTGTTCGTTGGAGTTTAATATTTGATTGCGAATATGTTTCGTTTTACGGACATTGTGAATCTACCCAATTCTCCGAGGTTTGTCGATCATTTTACTCCTAATGGTTTTCTACAAAATTTAGAGTGTATCCTCTCGACGCTTTCTCTTGAATGATGTCCCCAAATTTCCGCAGCATAGTTTAATGTTTGGGCAACAATTGTATCAAAGAGTTTTTTTTATTATTTTGGATTGGTAATTCAGTTTGATTAAAGATAGTGAACAAATTGTGCAATGAGAAACAGCCATGCTGAGCTATTCGTTGTTGTGTTTGGTTCGAATTGCCGTTTCCTAGATATTTAAATGACTATACTATTTCAGTTTGTGTATTATAAATTATAAATGAATAATTATGTTGTCTGTCTACCAAACTCAAAAAAATATAATCTTGATTTTGTTAATTTAAGTATTAAATTCCAATGTTTACAATACTGTTCAATGTCGTTTAGAATACTTTGCTATAATTTAGGAGCATGTGTAAAAACACAGACATCATCAGCAAAGAAGTCAAGGAATGACTGTATTTCGGATATATATTTAAAAGCCATTCAAGCTTGTCATCAATATTTTCTAGGATGTCGTTGAGAAGGAATATACATAAAATGCTGTTTAAACTGTCTCCCTGTTTGACGCCCATTTTTTGTAATAATTGGATTAAACAATTCTGATTTATATCTTATAATTGATTTTACTGTCGTTTACATAGATTTAATCGCCTTAACGAGATTAGAGCTAACGTTTGCTGGTAAAAGTTTTCGCCATAAACACAACCGATCAATAATACCAAACATTTTCTCCCAGTCTAAGAAAGCTACGCACAGTTTTTTCTTGTTTGCCAATGTCTTTGCAATAAGCGCATGAAGGACGAACATGCACTCATCGGTGTTTTTGCTTTTTTGAAAACGAAACTGATCATCTATGCTGCGAGTAGTTTCGAGTGTAATTTGGTTAATATATTATTCAAAATGATTCCTCTGAAATTGTTAGCCTCGTGCGTTCCGCCCAAGAATTTGGATAAGTTCTTTCATTTAATATTTTATTGCATCTTACATATGAAGCAATAAGTTCAAAATAAGTTTTTTTTAAACTTCAGCAATAAGTTTGTGTTGTCCTGGAATTTTTGAGTTTTATTTCTTGCTCAGTAAAATCAGCATCTAAATCCTCATAGTGAATCTTTTCAGAGTAAATTCAATTTTCAGTAGTATTATCATTATTATTTTCCGGGGCATCATAACCAAACAAGGCATTAACTCTTCGCTTGCTGAATTTTAAAATACATTCCTCCTTCTTTACCCATGCCCTGTTGTATGATTACATATATCTTCACTGTGTACAAGTATTTCTCTGTGCAATCACTGCTGTGGAGTGCACTGGTGCACAATCAACTTGTAAATAGTGCAGACCCTGATGAGACAGCTCCAGCAGGAGCTGTCTCATCTGGGTCTTCACTATTTACAGGTAGGTATATTGACGTGAATAGCAAGCGAAGGGTTAACATGCGCGTGCCTGTCTGTAATTGATATGCCAGTTGTGTCAGCACTTTTGATATTACATTTAGCATTTATAATTTTGCAAACATTGTTTGGGGTTTGTTTCACTAATTTCTCCAAATTCATTTTCTCTTCTCGGGTGTACTTATTTTTTAAATTTACTTTTGGTTTTAATGTATTTTCTCTTTTTAATGGTGAAAACTAATTTTGTTCAATAGATTCATTTCTAGCATATGCATTTCTAGCAGCACTCTTTTTGTTTTCGATCTTGAAAGCATGCTCTATTAAACCAAGGTTTTGATTTAAAATTAATTTTATTTTTGTCGGTTTTGTGTTTCTTTGTTTCACCAAATGCATTAAAAGCTGACACCAACGGAATGTCGATCCTGCCACTCTATTGTGACTGTAGGGACATTTTCGAATCCCTCCCCTTTCGAACATTGCTATTTGCAATATATAGGTCGAGGAGTATCCTGTCAGTTATTTAGTGGGGCACTGTTCGTATAGGCACTCGATGTGTGTGTCGCCTTGTGCTGGGTGGTGGATCTTAATGATAGGAATAGCCCAATTTCTTTGAAACCATCCGGATTGCTGCTTGGGACGGCATTGTCTGTCTCATTCAGTGTCAGTTGATCTGAAATTACGCTACTCCTTCGCCAATTTTGCATACTGGGTGTATATATTGGTGGTTTGTTTATAATATCTGTATTGCATTGTGTAGTTTAGGTGCATTAGCTTCAAAACTGACCTATTCTGTTAACCCATTAACCTACATACATAAGGCAATATCTTATGTATAGTGTTGTATGCCACACACACACCTAATTCAGGTGGTTCTGGGTCGTAACTGTATGATGTACTGACACTGTACATATAATGTTTGGGGTTTTGTGACATGAGTGGGTTGACACAATTTAGTCACGGTGTGTGTCTGTTTTCCTTGAATTGCGGACAGAAAACGTACAGAAAAGGACGATCTATAATTCTTAAATTAATATATTTTTTAATTTTTTATTGATATCTTTATCGTAAATTTCATGTGTGTTAAACAGTATATACGGATTATATATATTCGATTTTATACAAGCAGTTTAATCATGTGAAGCGCTTTTGAACTCACATATCCTGTGTGACAAGAGCGCTTTATAAATGTGGTATAATTATAATGATAATAAAAGCTGTTTCCTGCATACAACAGACGACGCACTTTGGGTGAATCGGTCATGCAACGCTACGACTGGCTACAAATAAATGCATCATGCTTTGGTTCCGCGTATTAGCTTTAAAATTCATTATCATCTGGATTCAAACTGCTATTTTTACACCCTATTTCGGCACCCCCACACCGCAGGTTATGTGATAAATGTTCGTGGTGATGTTCAACCAAAATTAACTAAACGAACGAGCTATATCAGGGAGAATGAACTCCTTGGAACAGTATGTACCAAACTTGTTAATACAAATGAACCTTTACAGACGTTGTAGGTCATGATCAAACAAATGATTTTCAGCGCCTCGCTTACATATAGGCCTATATATGCCTCAGATAGTTCTAATTGAAATGTGTTGATGAAAAATGTGTTTTAGAGCAATTAGTATCAAATTAATTTATGAGCAATTAGTATCAAATGTGTTTGTGAGCAAAGAGTATCAAATGTGTTTGTGAGCAATTAGTATCAAATGTGTTATTGAATAATTAGTATCAAATGTGTTTGTGAGCAATTAGTATCAAATGTGTTTTAGAACAATTTGTATCAAATGTGTTTTTGAACAATTAGTATCAAATGTGTTTGTGAGAAAAAGGTATCAAAATAATGTTTTTAGAAAGTAAGATATATGACAGGGCTCATCGGTTATCTAATACATTGAACTTCGATATCTCGAACTCGGATAACTCTACTTTTGGGATAATTCGAACCAACAAACCGGTCCTTCCAACAATTGTACAATACAGAATTGCATTAAAATGTAGCACTACGCATATCTAGAAATACATTTGACACATTAATGCATGTATAAAATAATGCTGAAAGCTCCTACAGGAGTTTTCAGCACTACTTTAGACCTGCATTAAGCTGTGAACTTAATAAATTGTCCAGATCAGAAATCAGATAACTCGACCTTCTGTTATCGTGAACTAATTTGTATTGTCCCTGAAGTTCGAGATATCAAAGTGCAACTGTATATGGATAATTTAATCATTTGTACCTAAATATGCCTTATAGAAGCTCTGAATTGCGTTCTCAGCTCAGTAACCTGATATAATCATGCATTATTACTGTACTTGAACACCTCTGCGACAAACAATACGTTTTCATAGACACGTTCAATAACACTTTACGTGAAGTGGCTGCTTATGTTAAAGAGCGAAAACCAGCAGCTTTGTGTTGTTATATGTGAATGTATGGTTTTGGTTATATGTGAATGAATTGGTTTGGGTATATAGTAAACCCGCTCTAATGCGACCACCAAAAAGGGACATAATTCACAGTGGCATAGGCAGATGGTAGCTTAATGCAGGACGAAAGTTTGGGAGCTTTCGTCATGCATTAAGCACCCACCTGCTTATGAATACAGCCATGTTTGTTCATTAAGTGTTCGCATTAGAGGGGTTTTGCTATATATAAATGTATTGGTTTTGGTATATGTAAATGTTTTGTGTTTTGTTATATGTGAATATATTGGATTGGTTATATGTGAATATATTGGTTTGGTTATGTGCAGTATATTCGTAAACATATCGACTGTTGATTGAATGAACATATGTATTTTTATAAGTAGATGGTTGCTGAAAACAGAAAGGAAACAAATGCAGAAAGTTCCAATACACATAAAACGAAAACTTTGTATCTGCACACCACATATTTTTATGATCTAGTATTTCATCTTTTTGGTGATTGTCGTGACGGTTCTTTCTGTATAAATTTATGAATCCATTATCAACCAGTCATAAAGTACTATTCTTATCGATTTGATTTTGGAAGCTCGGCACCTCATTTTAAGCAAATACAATACAAGTGACATGCTGCTGTGGCATTACTGATAGTAAAGACTGTCCGCTGTTACCATACAGGAGATCTAAGAGATCTGAGAGAGAGAAAAAGCCACGAGACAATCACACCAGCCTTGTTTGCACAGCGGGTCTGTGTTTATTGGGCCGTACTTGCTTTGGACAGCTATAACATTCTCCAACAGAATGCCAAACCTAATCCATTTATACAGACACTTTCTACTTTTCTCAAAACACACGAGCAGACTGTCAAAGAGTATGTGTCGAATAACCCTCAGTGTGACAAACAGTTTGTGTCGAATAACCCTCAGTGTGACAAACAGTTTGTGTCGAATAACCCTCAGTGTGTCAAACAGTTTGTGTCGAATACCCTCAATGTCAAACAGTATATTTGGAATAACTCTCAGAGTATCAAACAGTTTGTGCCGAATAACCCTCAGTGTGTCAGACAGTTTGTGTCGAATAACCTTCACTGTGTCAAAAAGTATGTGTCGAATAACCTTCAATGTGTCAAATAGTTTGTGTTGAATACCCCTCAGAGTGTCAAAGAGTGTGTCGAATACCCCTCAGAGTGTCAAAGAGTTTATGTACCCTCAGAGTGTCAAAGAGTTTGTATCGAATACCCCTCAGAGTGTCAAAGAGTTTGTATCGAATACCCCTCAGAGTGTCAAAGAGTTTGTATCGAATACCCCTCAGAGTGTCAAAGAGTTTGTATCGAATACCCCTCAGAGTGTCAAAGAGTTTGTATCGAATACCCCTCAGAGTGTCAAAGAGTTTGTATCGAATACCCCTCATAGTGTCAAAGAGTTTGTATCGAATACCCCTCAGAGTGTCAAAGAGTTTGTATCGAATACCCCTCAGAGTGTCAAAGAGTTTGTATCGAATACCCCTCAGAGTGTCAAAGAGTTTGTATCGAATACCCCTCAGAGTGTCAAAGAGTTTGTATCGAATACCCCTCAGAGTGTCAAAGAGTTTTTGTCGAATAACGCTCAGAATGTTAAAGAATTTGTTTCCTTACAATGAGTCGGTACAGTTCACTAGGCGTAGAGGAATCCGAATACCATATAGCAGTACACAAACATGGAATTAATATATGATTCTATCTAATATTTTTTACCAATGTTGTTTGAGCGTTTTAATCAACTTAAGTGCATTTATTAGTAAACTATTTTATATTCATTGTTGTCATGGAGATCTGGTTTGCCTTCTTTTTGAATGACAATCAACTGAACAACGAAAAGCTTTCAAACTTTCATAACATGAAAACATTCATTGTCAAAATCACATCGTACGTGTATTATAAACAACATTGCGTAGGCTGTAAATATATCGTAAATCAACCCTGCAAACACGTGGTTTGACAAGTAATCATTAAGTTATAAAATATTAATCACTGGCTGATACAAATACTCATCCTCGCTAGTCGCTGTCTCTCATTTCAACACAACGTGGTAAACTACACAAATATTCATATTGCAATAGTTTAACCCTTTCGGCACAACATTTCTAATTGTCGTCTGCAATCCAAATTTTGTTAACTCATTCGGTACAATAAGGAAATGAGATAAATAAATGCAAATTTCAAAAGAATAAAGCACATATATAGAAAAAGATAATGAGACAAAAAGTGAAGTCCCTGATCACACGTCGCCTTTTCAAGGCGGCGTCTGATCTGGGACTGCACTATTTGTCGTGGTGCATTTATGCGACTTCGGCGGTGAAAGGGTTAAATGAATCCCAGAGCCAGACTATGACTGTGTATTCGAGACCTTGTTAATAGTATAGAACCGTACCAGACCTCTTTAGATAGTAACTGACCAGTCCATACACATCAGTTTATGCACGGGCTTATCAATTTCACAATGATACCTTAATCATAGACGGCCTTTTCATACAACGACTGACGTGGATCCATATCGGGTGTACAGATCATACACACCTTGTCATTAAAACGACGACTGACGTGACCGGTATGTATAAATCATACAGACCTTGTCATTAAAACGACGACTGGCGTAATCGGTATGTCCAAACATACACGCATTGTCTTTAATATGACAACTAGTGTGACTTCATGTCGTGTGTATAAACCACACTCGCCTTGCCATTAATACGGGGAGTGGTGTGACTTCATGTCGCGTGTAAAAATCATACCCACTGTGTCATTAATGCGATGACAGGTGTGACTACGTATATACAAATCACACACGCCTTGCCATTAATACGGCGACTGATTTGACTTAATTTCTTATTTTAAAATCATACACGCCTTGTCATTAATACGACGATTGACGAGACTCCGTATGTACAAACCATACACGCATTGCCACTAATATGACGATTGATGTGACTCCGTGTATACAAATCATACACACCTTGCCATTAATACGACGACTGATGTGACTCCGTGTTTACAAATCATACCCGCCTTGTCATTATTACGACGACTGACGTGAGTCCGCGTGTACAAATCATACACACATTGTCATTAACACGACGATTGATGTGACTCCATGTGTACGAATCATACACGCATTGTCATTAACCCTTTCGCTGCCAAACTCTGTCGTCTGCTAACTTTGACGTCTGCTACAAATTTTCCTTCTTTTGATTTTCTTCATTTTTGTTTCAAAAACATAGTAACAGTAACAAACAGTATGGATCCTGATGAGACGCCGAGTTACTCGGCGTCTCATCTGGATCCAAACTGTTTGCATAGGTAATCGCAGATCCGGCATAGGCAACGAAAGGGTTAATACGACGACTGACGTGAGTCCGCATGTACAAATCATACACACATTGTCATTAATACGACGATTGGTGTGGCTTCATGTCGTGTGTACAGATCAAACACGCATCCAGGTCATATCGAGGGTTTGGTGCAAAACTTTTCTAACTCCTTCACTTTGTGAAGGAGTTAGAATAGTTTTGCACCAAGCCCTCGATATGACCTGATCATAGACTCGGTGGGAAATGATGTGTCGTACGTAAAGGTCATAGACACCTTGTCAGTAAATGATGTGTCGTACGTACAGGTAATAGACACCTTGTCAGTATAACGGCATTATATTCATTGTATCAACCCCTTGGCACACAGTGATCGGGGATAAAGATACAAATGTCACAATCTGTGTCTGGATAGAGTGGCAAGTTCATCCGTATTTTTAGAATATGCGTCAGATCTTTGTTGTCTCTACTATATATTGGGTTTGGTGCAGAACTGACCATTTTAATATTTGAATATTAAAGGGGAAGTCCCTACATTCAACACGTTTCAAAAGTGCCTAAAATATACACAAGTCATTTGTGTATATGCTGAAAAGAAATATATCAAACGAAAATCAATCGAATAAACACGTAAGAAGACACAACGTTCACATGTTTGATATGTTATTCGGCAATGTAGTATTAGTATTTAATCGGTTTGCGTTTTAGTATCGTTTACTGTTCGACCAAGGTCGATAATATTTTGCTGTAGAGCAAAAAATATAAGTGTCCATGAAAAACGGTTTATTTTGTATCACTGGGGCATTTTTCGATATAAGTTTAAATTGATAATCTTCATAATAATGATTGAACATAACACAATATTAAGTTTTATGATATTATTGAAAATATGCGTTCATTGTAGGGACTTCCTCCCTAACCCATTCCCTCATATTGACGACCTTGTAATCGTCATTTTGTGAAACCATTGTGATGAATAGAGCATTTGAACCTATAGGAGCAAATGTTCTATTTATCACAATGGTTTCAAACTACAAAATTCTAAAATTTTCCTTTTCTTTAGTTAATGCTGTTTTTCGGTAGATTTATTCAGAGAGATTGTATCTAATATAGCCTATGAGGTAATGGGTTAAGCACCGCTGTATATTTCTCTGCCACGCGACTCTGTTGAAAGGAATGATCAACTTAACCATGTACAGTGCTCCCTCCCTACAACGGCCCTCTCAATAACGATTCCCTCCTTACAACAACGCATGTCACTGTTTCCGAAACAACAAGGCTCCAGAAACAACTTTTTTCCATCGTATTTTCTTTATGCCTCCATCAAACCCTATGTTGTGACCACTCTTTAGAATCGTTCTCGAAATACACCTTATCTTGGGGATATGCAAACAAGCTAATTATGTTTGATATTCCCTCCCTATAACAGCCCCCTTTGAACAACACATACAATCTTCGTATACCAAAGGGTGTCGTTGTAGAGAGGGAGCACTGTATATCCATTTCATCGCTGGAAATGAAAAGATATACAACAGTCCAATGATATAAATGGGAGAACTTTACGCGTACTTAGTCTGAAACCGAATAAAGAGAGGTCTGGTCCTTTATGATGAAATAACATACCTCACAAAAACTAGTCAAATTATATTAACATGTAACATAACCTTTGGCAAAAACCATATTGTAAATTACAAAGCTATTGCAAATCTATTTAATTCTGTAATCTAAATAGCAAATCAATTTGCTGGTTGTAGATTGAATGGTTGGATCGCGTTGGAAGTGCGCTGATTTACAGATAACCGATTCCGTTATTGCATTCACAGTTTCATTCTATCCCGTAATTGCAGATAGTATTAACATAGTAATTGGTTTCTGAAAAAAAACCCTGCAACTGAGACTGATTTTCCAAGAATATCATATAGAACATTAAGCGTCACACTAATAACAAATCATAAAACAATTGAACCTAATGGACAGCAATGTAATACGTACATGGGCTGTATTGCAATAGGCTCAGCGAGGTAACAGCTCTTCAGAAGAGTACATAGGCTGTATTGTAACAGGGTCAGTGTGACAAGTTTTCTCAGTCCGACACAGAGCCACCCTATTGTACTGACTGTATTAACCCTTTCCTCCATAAATGCGTCTTTCTACGCCTCTGTAATTACCACTTCTTGAAACCATTGTGATAAATTTATCACAATGGTTTCAATGCTACAAAATTCTAACATTTGCCTTTTTTCTAGTTAATGCTCCATTTCGGTAGATTTATTCAAAGAGATTGGGTCTAAAAATAGCCTATGAGGGAAAGGGTTAATACCATTTTACCGTACTAGTAATATAATGGTACGTCAGGCGAAACCTGTACTTGTTACGAAATGTTTTATATTGCATTATAACTTATTATAATTTATGTGTTTATATATTATACAAAGGAGATTATAACATAGTATGATGTTATGCAAGTCCGTATAAGCTGTACAAGTTATATAATGTGACGCGGTGTAAAGCGGTATTTATAAGCTGTATTGGTTGTATAATGTGACGAGGTATAAAGCCGCATAAGCTGTACTAGTTATTTAATGTGACGCGGTATAAAGCCGTATAAGCTGTATTAGTTATATAACGTGACGCGGTGTTAAGTCGTATAAGCTGCACTAGTTATATAATGTGAAGCGGTGTAAAGCCGCATAACCTGTACTAGTTTTATAATGTGACGCGGTGTAAAGCCACTTACGCTGTACTAGTTATATAACGTGACGCTGTATAAAGCCGTATAAGCTGTACTAGTTATATAATGTGACGCGGTGTAAAGCCACATAAGCTGTACTAGTTATATAATTTGACGCGGTGTAAAGCCTTACAAGCTGTACTTGTTATATAATATGACGCGTTATAAAGCCGTATAAGCTGTACTAGTTATATAATGTGACGCGGTATAAAGCCGTATATGCTGTACTAGTTATATAATGTGACGCGGTGTAAAGCCGTATAAGCTATACTAGTTATATAATGTGACGCGGTGTAAAGCCGTTTAAGCTATACTAGTTATATAATGTGACGCGGTGTAAAGCCTTACAAGCTATACTAGTTATATAATGTGACGCGGTGTAAAGCCGTATAAGCTATACTAGTTATATAATGTGACGCGGTGTAAAGCCTTACAAGCTATACTAGTTATATAATGTGACGCGGTGTAAAGCCGTATAAGCTATACTAGTTATATAATGTGACGCGGTGTAAAGCCTTACAAGCTGTACTAGTTATATAATGTGGCGCGGTGTAAAGCCGCATAAGCTGTACTAGTTATATAATGTGACGCGGTATAAAGCCGCATAAGCTGTACTAGTTATATAATGTGACGCGGTGTAAAGCCTTACAAGCTGTACTAGTTATATAACGTGATGCGGTATAAAGCCGTATAAGCTGTAATGGTTATATAATGTGACAAAGGACAAAGCCATTAAAGTTGTACTAGTTATATAATGTGACGCGGTATAAAGCCGTATAAGCTGTACTAGTTATATAACGTGACGCAGGCTGTTTAGTTGCGTCGGGGTTTTGTGTTGCTTTAACCCTTTCCCTGTTCTATGTTTATTTCAAATGTAAATACCCACTAAATATTCATGAACAAAATAGTTGAAATGAAACCTAGAAGGTGGAACATTGTAGCCATTTAGAAAGCAAAGAAACAGAACTATTCAAATTCCACTAGCAAACAGAGCAGACCCTGATCAGACGGCTCCTCCAGGAGCCGTCTGATCTGGGTCTACTGTGTTTGCAAATGCGTGAAAACACGTTTATATGAGGGAAATGGTTAACAGTATTCCTATCATATCACGACGTCCAGCTAATTACAAGTGGAGAAACCCCCAGAGGTTTTCTTCCGTGTACGGAACAAATTGTCTTGCGTCGTGCACAGAATAACACCCGGATAAAACATCCGACCTAACACAAGCCAACTGGACAGAGTGAGGTTGTATAACATGATCTGGTTATACATGTGATGCAAGCCGTCTAACCTGTTCTAGTTATGTTATGTGAGAGACGAAGGCGTATAACCTGTATTAGTTATGTAATGTGAAGCCGAGACGAAGGCGTAGAACCTGTATTAGTTATGTAATGTGAAGTCGAGACGAAAGCGTACAGCCTGTGTTAGTAAAATAGTGTGAAGTCAAGAGGAAGCCGAGACGAAGGCGTAGAACATGTAGTACCAGTTATATAATGTGATGCCAGGTAAAGTCGTCTAACCTGTTCTGCGGCGCAAGGCGAAGTCGTGTAAACTGTATTAGTTACATGTATGTAATGTGACGCAATGCGTACATGTAATAGCAAGGCGAAACTCTAACTTGGTCTGCTCTGTTTGCCTATGTCATTATTAGGAAATACTTACACAAATGGGTTCATTAAAAGTCAAAAGAGCGGGACACGAATGCGTGTTTGCCTGTTATACAATCTCCGTTTTCTTCTAGCTCATGTCACATAATGCAATAAGACAGTTGTTATCAACTTATTGCTATTCTTATAGGAAGAAGAAAATTAATTCCAACAACGTTTCCATTAGCTTGCGCATTCTGTGGAATAAAATAACATGATTTATTCCCCTATTATAATAGAACCACTGCATAACATACAGTTAACTCAGTATAAAGCGAACACTCATTATTTAAAACTAAAACCCGACAAACATACGCAAAGTACGCCTGGTGGAGCTTTCTTTTGCCAGATTCGCTATGCATTAATCTTTTAAGACATAGACTTAGACTTGTTTTAGTGGTTATTTGAGAGAGTTTTTTCTGTATTAGGTGGTACATTTCAGGTTAATGTCAACAGAAACTGCTATTACGACCGGTAAATAACCCTATACGAACAGACGTAGCAACATAAAACAAATATATTTCCAAGCTTGAAAACAATCCACACAAGAAAAACATGCTTGTCTTAACTGATAATAAATCCACTGGTTCAATTCAACGTTCAAAGTAGTGAACATAAACCAAACAAATGAGGCAATAAAACAAACACCAAATGCTACCAAAATGGTAAGGCTGCAACATCTTATAGTAGTACTACAATGGTATGGACAATTCGCGAGGCGTCTTTGTGTTTCAAATCATTTTATAACTTTCCATATTTCAACCCTGTCTTTGGTTCGTTCCAGTGTAATCAAATAGCCCTTTTCTCACTTGGCGTTCAAAGAATGACACTTAGTTGTCTTGGTAACTGTCAAGGAACACTGGGTATCCAGGTGACCTTGAAGTTAGCGCACCCGTTTCTGAACAATTTAACCCCAGGTCAGTCATGGGTATAATGATTACGTGTGCAAGTTCTATAAACCCGTTCAAACATCGTTGTCATTGACACAGTGTATTGTGGGACAATGCTGATTTTGTTTAACACTTTCACCGCCAGTGTCGCCTTCATGCACCACGACAAATAGTGCAGTCCTAGATCAGACGGCGTCTTTTCAAAGCGGCGTCTGATCAGGGACTTCACTTTTTGTCTTAGTCTCTATTTCTATACCTGTGCTTTATTCCTTTTAAATTTGCATTTATTTTTCTCATTTCCTTATTGTACCAAATGATTTAACAAAATTGGATTACAGACGACAATTAGAACTTCGGCGCCAAAAGAGTTAATGGAAAAGTAGTAAAGTAAAGCAGGCAAAGTCACATACAAGACGACCACCACCAAAACACCGATAGACAGCATGACACACACACACACACACACATACAACCACACACCCAAACGCACACACAGACACACACACACGAAATGAACCAAAAACACCAAAAGACACACAAGAACCAGAGACAAACGTTCCACACATGAACAAAATCACAAGCACAAAGACGCAAGGCAAACAAAAGGAAGGGTGACAAAGAGAGTACCGCCTTGGCACGGTCAGAAGCAAAAGCACCACTGCGGGTTTAAACCGGTTTACGGACGTCCTAACCTCACACTTCTCTCAAAGTCAACCTAGCTTTACAAATATTGTAAATAAAGGTATTATGAGGGAATGGGTTACTTGCTGCAGGATGATGCTATGAAGACATCTATAGGAGCTCTCTGCATTACTTTTATGGTGTCTTTAACACTCACTTGTCCTTTAAGAATTACCATGATAAAGAGGTTCGACTGTATGTTCAATAGCGAACTGAGAACATGTTGCAATCAGACACTATGGTTTATACCCTGGTGCAGCAAGTCGTGAAGATTGCTGTTTATTGGGTAGTTGATTGTTATCTACGGCCAATACCGTCGTCAACATGTCCATAACTTTTCACCACAATCTGTTAGCATTAGAACTGTCCTGATTAATGGGAGTCTGAAGAATTTGAAACTTGATTGGGTGTACCAATCCCAGGGCATTGTTTTGTTTTATATTTATACTAAACTAAAGTCTTCAAATATATAAGTCAAATGGTGAACAAGACCAAGCATGTCCCTATGTTAAAGCATTAACACTTTCCCTCATGTAAACGTGTTTTCATGCATTTGCAAACAGAGTAGACCCAGATCAGACGGCTCCTAGAGGAGCCGTCTGATCAGGGTCTGCTCTGTTTGCTAATACAATTTGATAGATCTGTTTGTTTATTTTCTAGAAAGTCTATAATGTTCCACCTTTATAACTATTTTGTCCATGAATATTCAGTAGGTATTGAAATTTGGCCTAAACACAGAACAGGGAAAGGGTTAACATACAGATTTGATATCAGTTCTTCCATTTTCCCAATGAAAAACGGGAACATTCGTCCTCAACAAAAATATATTATTGCAGGGAGCGTGTCGAGTCTTCTTTTAAAACTTTCTTTTCGTGGTTGAAATGTGAAATGTTTCGAGAAAGTTCCCCATTGTTGTTATTGTGTCTTTGACAATTAACTAATTAGAGAGACGAAGCGGTTAACTTACAGTACATTCCATACCAGCGATCTAACAGTACAGCCCATATCAGCGATATAACAGTAGATCTAGATCCAATACCAGCGATCTAACAGTAGATCTAAATCCCATATCAGCGATATAACAGTAGATCGTACAATAGGCTCTTTATAAGTGATCTAACAGTAGATCCCATATCAACGACCCAACAGTAGATCTAGATCCCATATCAGCGATATAATGGTAGATCGTGCAAGAGGATCTATACAAGTCACCTAACAGTACATTGGTGATCATACAGTGGATGCGACCGTACAGTAGATCCTATTTTGGTGATCGTACAGTAGAGTATATGTAAGAGATCGTACAGTAGATCCTATGTAAGAGACCCTACAGTAGATCCTATATTGGTGATCGTACAGTAGAGTATATGTAAGAGATCGTACAGTAGAACCTATGTAAGACACCGTACAGTGGATACTATGTTGGCGATCGTACAGTAGATCCTATGTAAGAGACCCTACAGTAGATCCTATATTGGTGATCGTACAGTAGAGTATATGTAAAAGACCCTACAGTAGATCCTATGTAAGACACCGTACAGTGGATACTATGTTGGCGATCGTACAGTAGATCCTATGTAAGAGACCCTACAGTGGATACTATAATGGTGATCGTACAGTAGAGCCTATGTAAGACACCGTAAGTAGATCCTATGTAAGAAACCGTACAGTGGATACTATATTGGTGATCGTACAGTAGCCCATATGTAAGTCACTTCAGGCAAGATGTCCAGATAAGATGCGTAGATTAAAATATTTTCAAGAATAACGTTTTTATGTCTCCACCAATCCCTATCTAAGAGACAATTCTAAAGAGCGGTCACAACATAGGGATTGGTGGAGAAAAGTCGATTTTAGTATTTGAGTAAGCACCGTTATCTGTAGCCCTGTTACGGTATACAAATCACAGTGTAGAATTTCTGAAACAGGTACGGATGAATGATCGCATAATACATACATTAGATTGAGTTAATTTATTGTTTAATTCATGTAGCTGTAGGGTTTTGTAATTGGCATCAGTTTTATCACTTTTCATTCTTTGTTGAAATTAGGTTGTGTTATGAGTATTCTATTGATTCGGTTTGTTTAAAACATAACAACGCTTTTAAGTAAATGTCTTGCCAACAGCGCGTCGTATAGCGCAATACAAAGGAGCATTTCTCGGATGAAGACTAATTGTTTCATTGATATTTTGGAATCAACAATAAATAACATTGCTCTGACTGGAGCTTAAATCACAATTACGGTCCACTTTGGCCAGTCTCCTGTCGAACGATTCATCAATTTGGTACGAGCCCACTTGTACCAGTAAATCGATGAGGTATGTCTAACAAGCGCGACACTTCAGTAATACTGCGGCACCTCTAGTCTCATTTCTGAGATTTTTATTTAAAGAAATATTGCAACGAACTACGCAAACTTTTATAATCCTCAGTCATTCTTTGTGACATTTGTTGTACATATATATAGGTGGATACCGAAAAGAAACAGGGAGAACTTTTTTTGTTAATATTTTAGCATTTAGCCGTCAATTAATAAACATAATAGACTTGCATTTTCCGTCAGTTTCATTAGAAAATGAGATCGCCCAATAGGCTATATGATACGTACATACGTATTTTTCATTATCCGTTTACTGATTAGGCCAACTAATGATGTCATTTAGCTACCTATGGTTAACCCTTCTCTTGCTGAATTTTAAAATACATTTCTCCTTCTTTATCCATGCCCTGTGGTATAATTACATATATCTTCACTGTGCACAAGTATTTCGCTGTGCAATCAGTGCTATGGAGTGCACTGGTTGCACAATCAACTTGTAAATAGTGCAGACCCTGATGAGACAGCTCCTGCAGGAGCTGTCTCATCTAGGTCTTCACTATTTACAGGAAGGTATATAGACGTGAGTAGCAAGCGAAGGGTTAATATTGGTTCGTTCTTAGTGTGCGTGATTAAACCATCGAGTGAGATAGCGTGTTGATGTTAATGCCGTATTTACAGATTAAGGTTTGGTTTTGTCCAAACAATTGCGTGAAACTTGATTGCCATCTAGGGAGTCATTCACGATTGAAATTTTATCACAAACATCGACAAACGTTTTTGAAAATTAAACAATATCGGTAATGCTGCCATCTGGGAATTTTCAATGTCAATTTGAATTTGGAAATGAAAGTAGAGAACGAGAAAGAGGACGACAGTGTAGTAACATAATATGAACTTTAAAGCACACACTGTTTAGGCAAACTCGTGGTTTCAGGCTGACTACTTATGTCATGATAAGCTAGGTCTCATTATTTAAATAGGTCTCACTATTTAGCAAGACCTCAATATTTATCTAGGTATCAATATTGAACTAGGTCTCACGTTTTAGATATGTCTCCCTATTTAGTTGAGTCTCACTATTTAGCTAGGTCTAACTATCTAATTAGGTTTCGCTATTTAGCTAGGACTCACTACTTAGCCAGGTCTCGCTATGTAGCTGGTCTCACTATTCAGCAAGGTCTCACTACCAAAGTCTCACTATTTAACTAGGTCTCCGTATGTAGCTAGGTCTAACTATTTAGCTAGGTCTAAATATCCAGTTAGGTCTCACTATTAAACTATGTCTCACTATTTAGTTAGGTCTCAATATCCAGTTAGGTCCCAATATTTAGCTAAGTCTCACTACTTAGCCATGTTTCAATATCTAGTAAGGTTTCAATATTTAGCCAGGTCTCAATATTTAGCTAGGTCTTACTATTTAGCTAGGTCTCAATATCTAGCTAGGGCTCAATATTTAGCTATGTCTCAATATTCAGTTATGTGTCATTGTTTTAACTAGGTATTACTATTTAGCTAGCTCTCAATATCCAGTTACGTCTCAATATCTAGCTAGGCTCACTTTTTAGCTAGGTCTCAATATTCAGTTATGTCTCAATATCTAACTAGGTCTAACAACTTAGCTAGATCTCACTATTGAGTTCTGTCTCATTGTTTAACTACGTCTCAGTATTTAGCTAGGTCTCGCTATTTAGTTATGTCTCACTATTTAATTAGGTTTCTCAATTCAGCTAGGTTTCACTCTTCAGCTCGGTCTCACTATTCAACAAGGTCTAAATATTTAGCTAGGTTTCAATATCCAGTTATGTCTCAATATTTAACTAGGTCTAACAACTTAGCTTGATCTCACTATTGAGTTCTGTCTTTTTGTTTAAATACGTTTCAGTATTTAGCTAGGTCTTGCTATTTAGTTATGTCTCACTATTTAATTAGGTTTCACAATTGAACTAGGTCTCACCCATTAGCCAGGCCTCACTCTTCAGATCGGTCTCACTATTCAACAAGGTCTCAATATTTAGCTAGGTCTCATCTCACTCTCATCGACATCATTGAGCGCTAATGAGACTGTGCATAGCTAGCGACACCGCTATCAGTAGTTAGTATGCATGATTTACTTTGTGACAACCGTGTCTCTCTTGGCTCGTTATTTAAGTATTTCAGAATAAAAAATGTTTCAAGGCAAACGTCTGAATTTAATGTGGCAAAATAATATAATAAATTACGTTCCTGACACACATGCGCATGCTAAAAAGTATCACTGCAAGGAATTCGAATATTAGTGCAAAGTTTAAGCCTAAACAAAAGTTAAAGCACCAAACATAACCAATATATAATCATAAAGTTGATGATTCTAAACGTTTGCGCTTTAAATTTTGATATGTTGATGTGTATGCGTTTCTTAACCCTTTCCCCGTTGTATACATGTATCCATGAAAGAAATAATGACGTCATGAATATTAATAAGATTATTTATTATAATGTTATATGGACACAGCACATTTTGCTTCAAGCAGAAGCTGTAGAATCAGATCTATATTACACCATAAGCAAAAAGTGCAGACCCTGATCAGACGGCCCTATAGGATCTAGGTTTGCAGATGCGTCAAAATGCGCTTACATAAAGGGAAAGGGTTAAGTTTATTTCACTGTACATATTTAAGAAGTATTTATAGTGACTAACAGCAATGATAAGAAGCAATTAAGTGCAAATTACAAAATAAAAGGTACCCTTCAATGTATCAGACAATATTACCTCATAATATTCTATCTATAACTGAATACAGTTTTAGTGGTCAGCAAATAATCAAATACAGAAGCGACCATCTTATGAAAAACATAGACGTCTATAAATTTAAGTGTTTGTTTAATTCAGGGCTAAAGTAATGCAGGAAGTTTTGCATAACAATTTAGCTACATGTACCACCTGCCCTTAACATCCAGAAGTATACCTCCCTTGGGTGGTCGTATTACATGAGTTTTACTATACAGTAAAACTTCTCTATAACGGCCACTAAATTGTAATAATTAATTGGTATTTAGGGCAGGTGGCTGCTTTAAGCAATGTAAAAGTAAAACAGAACGCTCCCATAGGAGCGTTCTGTTTTACTTTCACACTGTTTTAAGCAGCCACCTGCATTTAACACAAACTATTTGATGTAATTTAGTGACCATTATTGAGAGGTTTTACTGTATAACATTTTTGATAATAGTAACAGAAGATAGTAATGTGTCTGCATTTTTAAAAATGAAACAAAATATTGTTTTAATATTTAGCTTTAAACATTACTTTACATGTATAAACATCTTAGTCAGTTTTATCTTATTTGACCTAACACTAGCCTATAAATGTAGCATTCCCAATATTAGATTCTACAAATCATTTTGAACCGACCATTTGAGAAAGCGCTAACGACGCCATCGTTCAATATTGTGTCCTTATATCTAGGAAGATTGACAAATAGTTTATGCCATTATGTGCTAAAGCGCATGGTATGTTCAAAAGAAATCTGCCTGCTCGCGTTCAGCTGACATCAGTTGCCGTTTGCATTGTCTCATAACAATGGCTTAATTGTTGCTCCTTGTCTCAAAGGTCGCCACCATGTCTACATGCTCTCACTGTATTGTGTGATAAGATTGATTTGAAGTTAAAACAGTGTTCCCATGATGAAGAAGGTACAATACTAATTCATTTACGACAGCATTGTAACATAATACATTTTCTTCTGAAACATAGCAATTCAAAGAATAAATGAATTGCTGATAAATGTTTCCAACTTCAAACGACTGATCAGTATGTTCTTTTTATATAAAATTACAGTAAAACCTCTCTATAACGGCCACTAAATTACATAAAATATTTTGAGTTAAATGCAGATGGCTGCTTAAAACAAGGTGAAAGTAAAACAGAACGCTTCCATAGGAGCGCTTTATTTTACTTTCACCTTGCTTTAAGCAGCCACCTGCCCTAAATACCAATTAATTAATGCAATTCAGTGACCGTTATATAGAGGTTTTACTGTAGACCATTTGATCCGAGAGAAATTACAAAATACGCAAATACCAGTTTATCATACATTCCAGTTAAATGAAGCATCGGCGGTCAAGAAGAAGTGTGAACACGCAATTTGAATATATTCAACTATATTGTCAAGATATATAGTTTATTGTAAAAACACCTTAGCTGCTGTTTTTCTCAAACTCCTCAATGCCATTTGATTTTAGAATCCTTAAACCCCCCCCTCCCACCCCAAATACGATGCATTCGCACAAAACTGTGGATCCAACAATATAAAAGTATCAACATACTTAAACGACTACTGTTACACATTTGTCTATTTTCAAGTTTGAAAATACAGTTAAACTTCGATAATTCGAACTTCAAGGGACGATATAAATTAGTTTGAGATAACGGAAACTCGAGTCACCCGATATCTATTCTGAACGATTTATCAAGGTCACAACTTGAAACAGGTCTACAGGAGCTTTTAGCATTACTTTAGACCTGTATTAAGCTGTCACATGTGTTTCTAGATACATTTTAGAGCAATTCTGTATTGTAAGTTTTGGAAGGACCCAACTTTATGTTCGAGTTAACCCGAAGCTCGAGTTATCGGAGTTCTAGACATCGAAGTTCAACTGTATTCTTATTATCAGACATTTCGAGGCGCCACTACTTTATACACACTTTCGTTAGGTATGTAGGTGACTTACTAAATTTTAGATATAATAAAACAACTTACCTGATTAAGGTAAAGTGGAACATCACATGAAATGGAAAGAAAACAGCATGATAAGAACTTTGACATATCAATCAATTTTCCAATCAAACTGACAATCACTTGCTCTGTAATACAATGATTAAACCGCTCTCTGGAAAATAGAGGATCTTATATGAGTGTTCATTACACATTGTTTTTATGAAACGAGTTTACTATAATAATATGACACGATCCTTAAAATGCCAGAGAAAATAAAACGGACTAGCTGAAGGCTGTTTCTGCCATTGCTTTACAAACAGCGCAGTAATACAACGAACGACCGCATGGGATGCTATGATTGGCTAACGCTTTTTAAATGAGCGCTACGATAGGCTAACTTGCTAATTTGCATAAAAATGCACTAGTGCAATTCTGCGAAATACGGCATTCTGTTACGGCACTCCCACATAGTAGATTATGTGATATAAAGGTGTTATTGCATCGCATATAGTGTAGACCCATACTAACCACGCCAGTTCTCGCTGTAGTCATTCTTATCTATTTGACTATACATGTACATGTGTATTTCAGTAAGAAAGCTGCTGTTTGATCAGAGTCAACACGGTTAGCAATGCAATAAGCACCATTTTCTCGTGATATGTTGATATATCAACGTCTTGTGTACAATTACACACGCCAAGGGAGTTGGGGGTGGGGGTGGGGGTGGTGGGTAGATAGTTTAACCCTTTCACCGCAACCGTCGTATAAATGCACCACGACAAATAGTGCAGTCCCTTTTCAAAGCGGCGTCTGATCAGGGACTACACTATTTGTCTCAATATATATATGTGCTTCATGCCTTTGAAATTTGCACTTATTTGTCTCATTTCCTTATTTTACTGAATGATTTAACAAACTTGGATTGCAGAGGACAATTAGAAATTTGGCGCCGAAAGGTTAAATATAAGATAGGAATCGGTCAAAGTATACTGGTAGACATCCACAGTTGAACATTACATTATCCAGTTGTGATGCAGTTAAAACCTATTACGAGTTTGTGCTCGTAAGAACATAGTTGAACATAGAGATAATCGCGAATAGTAAACTAATATTAGTTTTATTTATGAGACTAGTTCTCCCATACAAATACTGTAGACCTGAGACTAGTTCTCCCATACAAATACTATAGACCCGAGACAAGTTCTCCCATACAAATACTATAGACCCGATACTAGTTCTCCTATACAAATACTGTAGACATGAGACTTGTTCTTCCATACAAATACTATAGACCTGAGACTAGTTCCCCCGTACAAATAATATAGACCTGAGACTAGTTCTCCCATAAAAATACTGTACTGTAGACCTGAGACTAGTTCTCCCATACAAATACTGTAGACCCGAGACTTGATCTCCCATACAAATACTATAGACCTGAGACTAGTTCCCCCGTACAAATAATATAGACCTGAGACTAGTTCTCCCATAAAAATACTGTACTGTAGACCTGAGACTATTTCTCCCATACAAATACTATAGATTTGAGACTAGTTCTCCCATACGAATACTGCAGACCTTAGACTAGTTCTCCCATACATACCCTGTAGACCTGAGACTAGTTCTCTCATACAAATACTGTAGACCTGAAAATAGTTCTCCCATAAAAATACTATAGACCTGAGACTAGTTCTCCCATACAAATACTATAGACCCGAGACTATTTCTCCCATACAAATACTATAGACGTGAGACTAGTTCTCCTATACAGATACTATAGACCTGTAAAGCTGGCCTCAAAATGCACAAAATTACACAAGCTAATACACGTCTACTTCAATTAGTTAGAAATCAATTTTCAATTTCAAAAACGATATCAGTCTATCTGCACATGTCTTCAGTTCCGTGACAATCTACAGAGAACCAACGCTCTTGTCAGATAGTGTGCGTATGTTAGCTATATACCTTAATCGAAACACAAACATACACATTTGAAACGTGTGCGTCTAACTAATTTGGCCGACAATGCGAAACTTTCTTGAATATGAATAGGATTAGGTAAAATACAATCTATAATCAGGAAAATCATAATCTTGAAAGTAGTTATTTCCATGCACTGAGAAATTATCATTGTACAAGTATCCTGGAAACAAATTCCACATGTCAATGATATTTCTGACTCTCTTTTGTCACAACTGTTGTTTTACAGTGGTGGGTTATTGGGCGAAATAGCTCTGTAATAAAGGGGATCCGACACGAACTATTATATCCCGTCTGTCTAGAGACACAACACAGACGCCATGTCGTGGGTTCCAAGAGAAACTAAACTGCTAAAAGATACCGCTGAATAATCCGTAATTTCTATTGAAACTTTGCGATCACAACGGAAACCAGTTTGGATCCTGATCGTATTGATCCAAACTATGTACAAAGACATTGAGTTTACCCCAGTTAAAATATGCTTGCATTGAACCCGCGATATTAGAAGAGTGACGATAACTCTACAGTTGTTTAACCTATTTGCTCCCACGATTCCATATATGGGACATAGGCAAACAGTGTAGACTCAGATCAGACGCCGCATGATGCGGCGTCTGATCAGAGTCTACACTGTTTGCTGATAGGAACAAAACGAAATTGAAAATTTAGGCCAGTCACCCCTTAGATATCAAGAGCACCGCAAGCCGGTGCCAACGCTCGTCTGTCGTAATTGTCAAGATGAACATGCATACCAAAAATGAAGGTTGTAAATGAAACATTGAAGAAGTTAAGGTCTATGTTAAAATTTCGGACGACGACGTGGACGTCGGAGTTACGAAAATAGCTCGTGATTTCTTCGAAACAGACGAGCTGAAAAATGGACCAATCCAATATATAAACATGAAAGAATCCACTGGGAGCAAATGGGTTAATTATGTCATATGTGCCCGGTGTCCCTTAAGAAGAACGTAGGAAAACGGTGTAGACCCTAATTGTGTTTACTGTGCCCCCCCCCCCCCCTAACATGACTGGACGAGATTTCCTTAAATACATGTAATACGGGAATAAATAGGTTTAATTAATATATAGCATTACAAGAATGCATAATCATTCCTGAATCATTTATCAAACTTGATAATATAATAAATCAAGTACCGATTATTCAATTTCACTCTAATTTTCAGATGCTATCAAAATACTTGAGCGTCATGGAATATGACATATAGGCACTGATTGAGTTATTATGTTCTAAACGATTGATTGCATGTGGGTGTTCTACGTTTTAATCTAGCCTGAAGCCTTACACAAGGAAATACTTGCCCTGTCAATGTATATAATTGCGTTTATATCTGATGAGTTGTTTGGTATGTATAAGGTTTCCTCTCGCGGCCTAGAATTAGGAATCGCAACCTATTTTTATGAGTAAAGTCTCTTAGAACGAACATAAATAAACGACGTACACGAATCCGGGCGGTTCCTTCGGGAGGGAGAGTTCCGCCCAGTGTCTGCACTGTGTGTTTCATTAATTACTTTCCTATGGTTACATATGCATAAACAACTGTTCAAATGAAGACAAAAACAACCTAACTGAGTACTGTTTACAAAACATATCTTGGCAAGTGACCATGGGTATGCAGTGGATTTTAACAAGTAGACCTTAGTTGGTCACAAAGAAGAATGAAATTAAAAGTATTGGTGACTGGAGTGTTCAATATTGTGCATTTGAGAACTAAATGAAGACTATTTGATAATAGTAGAAACAACACAAAGCACACATCTCAAACGAAATATGTAGCTGATTCCTGGCAAAATACAGTGAACCCTCATTATACCGGCATTCGTTACAATGGCACTCTCGTTATACCGGCAATATGCATTGAAAATAAATTACCGTTAACCCTTTGAAACAACCACTTAATAAATAGGTGCAATGCCAATAGCACAGGTGATTGCTTAATGCAGAACACAAGAAGTGCAAAAAGCTCCCTAAGGGAGTTTTTTGCACTTCATGTGGTCTGCATTAAGCAATCACCTGTTGGTACTAGTTTAAAACTGGCCAAATGGTTCCTTTCATATTTAAACTCGTTATAACGGCAACCTCGTTATACCAGCACAATGTCTGGAACAAACACCTCCCTTGTAACGAGGGTTCACTGTTATTTAAAACATACACGATTCATTGTTTTAATCATTATAATATGTGCAAGTATTACACAATTACTAAACAAAGCAACAGGCAAATGAGCGAATTCAGATACTAAAATACACCATTTCTCCATCAAACCCAAGTTATTCTTGAAAATGTTTTAATTTATTCATCTTCTCTGGAGCTTTGAAATACAATGTGTGTATTTATATATATAACGAACGTTGCGGGTTGCTGTTATTTGGAGCATCTGCACTGTTCATTTGTACGTATTACGCTCATGATCTTAGGGAACTATTACTACTTCTTATTATGACAAGACTGTCTTCCTCTGAGAAATCAAACACGTCTCTTTCTGTCTCGAATGGCAAAATATAGTAATTTGATGTTTGTATACAATCGTGTCTCTGTCTATACGGAAACAAAAGGCACAAAGTATCTAGCTTCTCTATGGCTCTTATATAACTTCAAAGACAAGAAACGTAATCTACAAAGAGCAGTCTAAGAAAGCAATTAAATGCCACAGATTTAAACCACTTTAATGCCTTTTCACGACGTGTGTGGCAACTGCAAGTAGTTTGAAATAAATAATTTGACCAGGACATCCTCCCCAAAACGAACGTTGCGATTGTGTACCAATGCTTAGATAAACACGTATATAGCTATAAGGCATGTACATAGATATTTCATTTCTTCTAGTCTGAAACAGTAAGGCTCAAGAACTAGTGATTTTGTTAATAAGTTTAACTTTTAGCCTGCTATGGGCGAATGGATGAATATCTATGCAAAGATTTTGGATCCAGATGAGACGCCGAGCAACTCATAAGGGTCCAAACTGTTTGACTCACTGATTGCATTTTGGTAGACAAATTGATTATAACTTGAAATTTGAAAATGTAGTAGGTGAAAAATTATGCAAAAATAATTTTCTCAGCAGGCTAAAGGTTAATTCAATAAATCAACACATTTTTGCAATACTGTTAATCATATAAAACAGGACACATGACAGAATAAGAAAAAATGCGTTCTTTTGTTGTAATATGCTTTACATAAATACATAACTGATGTTATATATTTTGTCATAAATGTCATTTGTTATCCCGTTGCATTAGGAGTTAAATGTGATATCGGGAATCGAAGTCAATAACATATGATGTATTACGAGTTTAAGTAATCAATTTAGTGGACGTTTTATGTGATGGATTCTATTTGGCAAAACACAATATTTTATAAGGCATGTTAATGTAAGACAAAACCAGTGTGACGACATATATTGCGTCATTTATAACCCATTCATTACCAATGACGTAACTGTGAATACAATATGTAACAAACAGTTTGAATCCAGATCAGACGCAGAATAACTGATGTGATTATGTGTCTTGAACGAAAATTGCAGAAAATTAAAAAACGAAAAAATAGTGCTGAGGCCGTTACGTGGCAGCATAGGGATTTGTTATTTGTTAGGAGCTAATTGGGGTAACAAGGCCTCAAAATCACGAACTCAAGAGATTAATTGAGTGGACATTTTATGTGATGAATTATGTTTGGCAGAGAGCAAATTCAAAGATGGATATTTATTAAGGGGCGCATATTTAAGAGAAAGAACAGTGTGACGACACACTTCTTTAGTAGCTCCACTGTTTGTATTCTGTTACCTATCAACCACCTTTCACTGATGCATAAATGTTATTATTACATGTACATTTTGCTTGAGTCTATGTTATTCACTTTATTACATGTATATGCATTGATTGACTTTCCTCCAGTACGCACATAGTTTATCACTTGTTTATGATATATATGCATTGCCGGCAATCGGGAATTAAATTATATACTTTATTTACAAAGAAAACCATAACAATAACATGAGAGAAGCAAATACAATAGCAACTGAGGACAACACATTCTTCAGTGACTGAACGAACACCGGTATAATGTGTGCGGAGGTCCAGATAAGATGCGTAAATTAAAACATTTTCAAGAATAACTCCTTTTTTCTCCACCAATCCCTATATGTGGGTCTGCGTTATATAATCGCTTATACAAATCAATATGCAACGATATGTATATGATGGAAATGCTCACCTAGCGAATATGTAGAAAATTTATTCCCAGGCTACTGGAAAGCTATTTTCATGTACCACAGCAAATAACTGGATGTATGTGTATGCAAGTTATCACAATTTGTAGAGCAGTCATTTATTTTTCTTATGAAACAACACATTACTGATCTGCACACACATGTATCGACAAGATGCGTAAAGAATAACTCATCTACGTCTCTTCCTCATTTATGGCGTGACCTCTCTTAAGTAAAAGAGTAGTAAACTTGTTTGACATGCTCACCTTTGTCTATGGCTCAAGCGATGAACCCCCTTACTCATAGGCTATTTTAGATCCAACCACTAATAAATTTACCGAAAAGGAGCACTAACTAGAGAAAAGGAAATATTTTAGAATTTTGTAGTTTGAAACCATTGTGATAAATACAGCATTTGCTCATATAGGAAATTTAGGAATTTATTTGTTCCATAGAAGAACATAAAATATCTGCTGGGAAGTGGTCACAACCTCTACAAAACATGTGGGCACAGACGATTGCATCAGCGGCTAGTCAGAATACAAACAATTTCATGTTTTGATAATACGAGTATATTTTAAATATATTTAATTTCGAATAAAACGTACTGGAAGCTATACTCTTATCAGACACCATTTATTTGCCAATGAAAGAGTACTTCATGCGGACTAATGTACATTGTACGACTAAGGCAAACATGTTTATGGGTACGTCAGGCGGACTAATGTACATCTGAGACCAACTTGCTAAAGGGTATGTCAGGAGGACTAAATGTTCATTGTACGACTAAATCAACTTGTTGATGGGTGCGTCAGGCGGACTAATGTACATTGTACGACTAAGGCAAACATACTGATGGTCGCGTCAGGCGGACTAATGTACATTGCACGACTAAGGCCAATTTGTTGATGGGTACGTCAGGCGGACTAATATATATTGTACGACTATGGCCAACTTGTTGTTGGGTACGTCAGGCGGACTAATGTACATTGTACGACTAAGGCAAACATACTGATGGTCGCGTCAGGCGGACTAATGTACATTGCACGACTAAGGCCAATTTGTTGATGGGTACGTCAGGCGGACTAATATATATTGTACGACTAAGGCCAACTTGTTGTTGGGTACGTCAGGCGGACTAATGTACATTGTACGACTAAGGCCAACTTGCTGAAGAGAACGTCAGGCGGACTGATGTACATCGTACGACTAAGGCCAACTTGTTGATGGGTACGTCATGCGGACTAATGAATATTGTACGACTAAGACCAACTTGCTAAATGGTACGTCAGGCGGACTGATGTACATCGTACGACTAAGGCCAACTTGTTGATGGGTACGTCATGCGGACTAATGAATATTGTATGACTAAGGCCAACTTGTTCCGATAGGTAAAGTTACTTCATGTATACAACAACATAGGCGAATACTTTATGTTGATGTAATTCTGACCCTTTCGGCGCCAAATTTCTAATTGTCGTCTACAATCCAAATTTTATTAAATCATTCGGTACAATAAAGAAATGAGATAAATAAATGCAAATTTCGAAAGAATAAATAACACATATAGAATTCGAGAATTAGACAAAAAGTGAAGTCCCTGATCAGACGCCGCGTTGAAAAGGCGGTGTCTGATCTGGGAATGCACTATTTGTCGTGGTGCATTTATGCGACATCGGCGGTGAAAGGGTTTAAATATTTTGTAAATATAATTCTCCGTCGTGCTCTTAACGACTTGCCTGCAGTTGCTCTGACTTCAGCTAAGTTATTGAGTACATATTTGACGTACTTTCACAGTTGTCGCCATGCTGTGTTATCCAATTTGTCCTGTGTTCTATGTTGTGGGGATACCTTTATTTACACTACTTGTTAAGCTAGGTTGTCTCTGAGATCTGTTGTGAGATGAGGACGTCCCTGAACCGGATAAATACCCCCCCCAGTGGTGCCTTTGCCACTGACCGTTCCAAGGCGGTACTCTTTTGGTCACCCTTGATTCTTTGTTTGTATGGTGTCTGAGTTTTTGTGCTTGAGCATTTGTTCGTTTTTGTATCTGTCGTCTCGTGTGTTTGTGTGCGTGCTTGCGTGTGTGGTTGTGTGTGTTGCTTGCTTTCTGTCGGTGTATCGGTGGTTGTTGCCTTTTGTGTGTGTATTTTCCTGCTTGACTTTACTACTTCTTCATTTAAAATAATATACCTCTATATAAATATTGTATAGTAGCAGGCATTTCAATGAATTAAACATAAACTTTGATGTGACTATTATTCTAATCCGTAACTAGAACTCAACTGTAAATGCGACAGATGCCAAAGATGATATATTTAGGTCATGTTTGACATTCCAGCGATATTTAAACACTTAACACATTTTAACAAGTAACTAATATCTATAAACAATCCCTTGGAGTGTTGTAGTTTAAGGTAACTGTTTTATCTAATTTTACATTCTGAGCTGAAATCGATATAGTGACAAACGACAAAACTGAGGCAGCTCATGAAATGGTCTGTTGCCTAATCAGACATTTTGAACTGGTTTATGCATGTACATGTGATACATATTTAATCCCGTGTAAATTATCAAAAACAATTAATAATACTAATCAAAATTGTATATACTGTCATGTGGTCATATGTAAAGTTTTCAAATGACAAATAGTGATACTTCAGTATTTTGAATCTGTGTTCAAACACGTCAGCGAGCTTTTGTACTCACTAACTACTGAGATATGTATCAAAGAAACTAGCCAGAGTAGGAAAATGTAACGTAGAGGGTATAGATAGACCTATATCGTTTCCCTAAAACAAATCAGGTCCAACGTTTAACCCTTGACCCTTACAATACTGCATTAACAAATGAACTATTCCAACATTCAAAGTTTACGTTGAATAATTAGGGACTTTTTCTAAGGGGGGAAGCTTGGGGGAAGCTCTACTGTACTGTTAACAAGCATGCCATTGGTTTGTGGGCGACTCTACTTTACGGTTAACAAGCATGCCATTGGTTTGAGGGCGGCTCTACTGTACTGTTAACAAGCATGCCATTGGTTTGTGGGCGGCTCTACTTTACGGTTAACAAGCATGCCATTGGTTTGAGGGCGGCTCTACTGTACTGTTAACAAGCATGCCATTGGTTTGTGGGCGGCTCTACTTTACGATTAACAAGCATGTCATTGGTTTGAGGGCGGCTCTACTGTACTGTTAACAAGCATACCATTGGTTTGAGGGTGGCTCTACCGTACTGTTAACAAGCATGACATTGGTTTGAAGACGGTTCTACTGTACTGCTAACAACCATGCCATTGGTTTGAGGGCGGCTCTACTGTACTGTTAACAACCATGCCATTGGTCTGAGGGCGGCTCTACTGTACTGTTAACAACCATGCCATTGGTTTGAGGGCGGCTCTACTGTACTGTTAACAAGCATGCCATTGGTTTGAGGGCGGCTCTACTGTACTGTTAACAACCATGCCATTGGTTTGAGGGCGGCTCTACTGTACTGTTAACAACCATGCCATTGGTTTGAGGGCGACTCTACTGTACTGTTAACAACCATGCCATTGGTTTGAGGGCGGTTCTACTGTACTGTTAACAACCATGCCATTGGTTTGAGGGCGGCTCTACTGTACTGTTAACAACCATGCCATTGATTTGAGGGCGACTCTACTGTACTGTTAATAAGCATGCCATTGGTTTGAGACTGGCTCTACTGTACTGTTAACAAGCATGCCATTGGTTTGAGGGCGGCTCTACTGTACTGTTAACAAGCATGCCATTGGTTTGATATCGACGTTCAACTGTATTCTATTCTATGGCCTTTAAGTCTCGAGCGGACTTTTTAAACATAGGCAGATCTCGTTTTAGTTTTATTCTGTCTTTATGGCAATTAATACGAAAATCACATTGTCCATAAACGGTATCGTTTCTTTATGGGCGTTTGGTTCAATCACTAGCCGTAATGGCGAGGTCTATTAATATGTTGTTTTTGTACTAAGAGATCGATCATGCTGTTTCGTTTAACCACTAGCCGTAATGAGGAGATGCATTTACAGGTTATTATTCGAATATATAATATCGCTTATAGGTTATTTTTCTAGCAGATCATATCGTTTGATTAAAAAATAGCCTTTATGTCGAGATGTATTTACAGGTTATTTTTGTAACACATCCCATTGTTTGATCTAACCAATAGCGGTGATGGTGTGATATATTTACAGGTTATTGCCATATAAGATCATACGTTTACAAGGTACTGTCATCGTTTACAAGTTAATGTTCTAACAGATCATATCATTTCATTACAATTACTGTCAATGGTACCATTATAAATATAAACATTTTACAACCAATATCATCAAACTTCCTTAACCCTTTCGCTGCAAAATTCTGTCGTCTGCTAACTGTGTCGTCTGCTACAAATTTTAATTTTCATTCTTTTGATTTTCTTCATTTTTGTTTCAAAAACATAGTAACAATAACAAACAGTTTGGATCCTGATTAGACGCCGAGTTACTCGGCGTCTCATCTGGATCCAAACTGTTTGCATAGGTAATCACAGCGTTGGCATTGGCAGCGAAAGGATTAAAATTGAAGCAGTCGGTCACACTGACTTCTAGGAATTTTCAATCAATGTCAGTTTGTTTCAGCAAATGACTCAAACACATTTAAAGAAAACAGAGCACTAATGATATATAATGTTTACAGTTTAAGTGCAAGAACGAGAAATAATTACTCGGGCAAATTTGGTATAACTGTCGTCAAGGGTGTTATCCGCACTAATGATGTTATACAGTTCAGTTTAGGCTCACTTATCATCTATACATCCTGAACAGATTTAAAATATAGCAGAACACAAATGTTTTATTATATATTAGATAAAGGTATATACGCAGATAGCTATAAACATTTCTGGTATTAAATCATCAGCCCCGCCGATTTTTGCACATTTCTAAGTTAACATGATGCAGCTTTAAAAACTTTGCCCGGTGTAAAACTACAATCTAACTGTTCAACAACATTTGTATTTAATAAATCAGGCAAATTATCATTGGCCAAAACCTCATCGCAGAGAACTAATTCTTAAATGCTCGTGAAAATCCTGTTTGTCAATATTACATTTCTTTGGACACTTGGTCCTGATTTTTTTTTAATATCGCTCCAAATTGTGCGCGGTTGGGATTTCGTTAGAGTATGCAGAGGATGTATTTGGACAACGCAGTACTTTGCACGTTGTCTCCGTTTCAAAAGGCTATATCTACGCCTGAATGCTAATATACGTAATAGTATTATTGAACTGCGACTTGCATCTTCTGTATGATCTACAGTAAAACCTCTCTATAACGGCCACTAAATCGTGTTAATTAGTTGGTATGTAGGGCAGGTGGATGCTTAAAGCAAGGTGAAAGTAAAACAGAACGCTCCTATAGGAGCGTTCTGTTTTACATTCACCTTGCTTTAAGCAGCCACCTGCCTTTAACATAAAATACTTGATGTAATTCAGTGGCCGTTATAGAGAGGTTTTACTGTATTTGCCACCCGAAACTCGATTACAATTAACTGTGACCCGAGCAGGTCGGTCAAGCAAAGAAAATGCTTTATCATAGAAGCATTTGGAGATTGAATCTATTCTCGAATACACATTAGTGTCATTGGTCAATATGTTATTAACAGTGTCGTGTATATTAGTTATATCATTAATAATACAGTATAACGGCGTTATTTCGACTCTCGTTTTTCCGAGATACCCGCTTATTCCGAGGGAATGTTGAGGTCCCGGCTCAAATTCTATCAAATCTCATTGAAAATACCTGCATTAATCCGAATAGTGATAATCCGAAAATTCGAGCATGTGTGCTGGTCCCGCGGATTCTGGTTCCCTTATTGATTGTTTAATTCGAGCACGGTGTTTCCCACCTCCGAGGTAATTATTCACACCTTCTCGATACGTTGTCGTGACCCTTTGAAAGATTCGTCATTAGATCTTCCAAATGTGTGAATAACACATTCATTGAATGCAGACTTTACTTTGGTGTAAATAATGATGATAATTTAATAGACCAAAGTCTTAATAAACAAAGAGTCACACTCATAATTTGCATACGTTCGCAAACGTGTAGCGACTTTTCGGTACCGCTGAATGTGTGCCATATAACGTCTTTCTGCTTTAAATTTTGTAATAGTGCAGTGCTTTTCCTGTAGTGCTTTGAAATTCGCAATATTTTTGCTACTTTTAGACAGTCTCGTTCATGCAGACTCTTGCTACGAGAGATGAACGAGAATAACTATGTCAGACGAAAAAAGCCGAGTGTTCCGGTTATTAATTAAGTTGGTCACTCGCCCCGATTTTCCTTTCTACGAAACAGCACGGGAACGAATCGAAAATGTTTTTTGTGCACCCAACTCAGCACCAACAACTAAATTAATGTCGACAAATGGAAAAATATGCAAAATAGACGACATAACGCTATATGCTACGACTATTCTAGGGATATGTCTAAATGGTTTGAAACAAGTTTTGAGTTTATTGTGAAGGGTCCGTCGAACGGACCCAAACAAATTATACTGAAACTTCGGTCGCCGGTGTTTTCTGTTATCACTTATATAAGGAAAGAATCGATGAATTATATATGCATTGAAGTTTATGATAATGTTAAAACAGTTTACTGTGAAGAAATGCGCTTCCTCTCGTCGTCAAACAATGCTCTTGGAAATGACATAAAATGCTCGCGGTTCTTTCGAGGATCGCGATAATCCGAGGTTTTTGCCGATTCCCAATGGTGCTCGAAATATCGCCAATATACTGTAATATTTCTGTATATCTCGGACCCCTCGCTGTACCATAATAACTTGTCACGTGACTGACCTGCGGTATCATTGACCGCACATGTACATTTTGTGTTAAAATTAATTTGAATAGCCAAACGTGTTGAGCATGATTGGGAGTCGTGCACTATGAAGTATTTTGTAAAGGGAAATAACTCATATAAACACAGTGCGTAATCAATAAGGCTTTGGCCAAAACTCGACATAAAAGTAAAACTGCCGACTTCGGCGTCGTCTTTTATACGGCCATAGACTATTTTTCAAATACTGCTATGACACAGATCCAATAGTCGGTTTTCCGAGGTATTGACAATTTGATCCAATGAAAATATAGGTGGTAGGGTATTATCTATGTTATTCACTTCCAGAGCATCAACATATTTATCAAAATCGCTAGTATGTTGATAAACATCACAAGTTTGGCCACATCTTGCATTCAGTTCACCAATAACTGAAACATGACCTGAGTATTTTCGAACCTTATGTTCTAAATCTTCAAAACCTACTGTTTCATGTATTGTAAAATACGCCTACGTACTTGGTGGAACGTATGAAGAGCAATATACAAATCATTTTCAATATCAAAGTAACAAGATTATACCATATTCGTCTCTTTCAACAACATATATTCCTTAACCTATATCATTTTTATAGAATAAACATACTCCTCCGTGACCTCGTTTATATTTTTGAAACATAATTATTGGCTTTTCTAGGTACGAAAATAGCTTCATAACCTGGCAATTCAAGTATTCAGAATTCACTAAAAACCATTATATTGTAGCAAGAAACAAAATGTACAAAGTCTTCATTTTGTAAGCAAGATTTTAGCCCTTCTACATTCCACGACAAGACCGGCAGTTCACATTTTGCTCCGTTATCCTATTCAGACTCATTATTTGTAGCACTGGACAAAGCCAGGGCTGGGACGTGCTTTTACAGCTTATTGTCGATAAATAGTTTTAGCGGTGTCCGTGTTCTTTTGCCCTATTCATGACGGGAACTAAAACTTTTCTTCTGTCGACCACTTCTTTTAGATATTGCTATATACGTTATATCGAGTCGACTGAATATTAGCAGTTTTCAAAGAGTTTTTTTTACTGACATCTTTGAGCTCGTGTCTTTAAATTTGGCTACAATTGGTCGCGTTTTGCCATATACAAACTAACAAATGCTATGGGCTCTGTCGATTTGAATTCACGGACGGGGGGGGTTCTATGTTAAGAACTTGGTCACGGAAATCGTACACCTTTGACGCACAATCTTCGGAGACAGCTATATATTCCGATGCGTCATTGGCGGAGAGTTCGTCACGACCTGGCTGCTGATGCTGCTGACTCTCGGCTACACCAACAAAGAGAAGATTATCGCACATCGACTTGCACTTCAGATCTGTTACATATTCGAAAAGAGTTTCATTGGCAGACTTCAAAATCGTATTTTCAGTTGAAATATTTAAATGTCAATTTGCAAATATTCAATTGCCCGATGATTTTCAATGGTATTCGAAGAGACGACGTCATACTGATAGGACAAAAACATCAGATTTTTCTCAATATCATTGATCTTTTGATCCATGCTGTTTGAGTGTTCGTTTAACCAATTACCTCATAGGCTATTTTTAGATACAACCTCTTTGATTTAATCTACCAAAAAGGAGCATTAATTAGAGCAAATTTTGTAGTTTGAAACCATTGTGATAAATAGAGCATTTGCTCCTATATGAGCAAATGCTCTATTTATCACAATGGTTTCTTAAAGTGACTTTTACAGAGTCGTCAAAAGTCATCAGTATGAGGGAACGGGTTATTGTGTTTACGGGCGACTGAATGGAATTCAAATCATCCATTTTCTATGTCCATATTTCCAAACCCTTTAATAATGGACTGTGGAGCATCTATCCATATCGTTTTGGTGACCATATCGTTTTGGGGTATACCTGGAGATACTGGTAGCATAGGAAGGTATGTGAGGCGTATGGATACATAGGTTAGGGCATCGTAGGTTTGGAAGCAGGGATCTGGGTAGAGTGTGGTGTATTTTGAATATTTTGCTGTACCAGCCGACTGCATTGGCTGTTTTGATTGGCAGCCACCTAGGGTGTTTTTTTTTTGCTTGCCTTCTTTGTTACCACTAGGAGGTGAAATTAGATCATGTTTGCGTTTAGAAGGCATGGAGACTATCACAAAAGTCACATGTTAAAGCCAAACATCGTTCCAACACTATTCAGATGGAAAAAACAAAACAAGTATCAATACTAGTTATCCATATGGACCATATATTTGCATAATTTTGGTCAGACCGAAAACAGTGCCCGCCATTTCACGCGCATCTACAAGAGATATCAGAGATATGTGAGCATATCAATTAAAGCATTTCTCTGTTATAAACATGTTCAATAATATGACACAAGTAATTAGAAACATTTCCAACGGTACATCCTAAAATTAAATGTATGTGAGCTACTCCGTTTTCAAAGAAACATCATATCAACATCATACAAACTTGAAAGGTACGCGTAAAATACTAAATGTACTTGTCTGGAAATAACCTATAAAAATAACGTTCGCAAACAATTAAATTATCTATCAGGGTAATATATAAAGGTGTACATTCAAATACTATAGTTCGATTTCGAGCGCTGAGCCGTGACTGCACTTTTCAATTTATAGAAGTTGCAACCATTTTAATTTATGGGTAAGTGGACAATGGTTGTCACAAGAAGCTCGCAACAATCGTGCAGTGTTAGTATATACAGTAAAACCTCTCTATAACGGTCACTAAATTCATCAAGTATTTTGTGTTAAAGACAGGTGGCTGCTTAAAGTAAGGTGAAAGTAAAACCGAACGCTCCTATAGGAGCGTTCTGTTTTACTTTCACCTTGCTTTAAGTAGCCACCTGCCCTAAGTACCAACTTATTAACACAATTTAGTGGCCGTTATAGAGAGGTTTTACTGTATATGCTTATTACCTGTCTGTATAACCACAGGTAACCCCGGAACAAATACATGGTTTGTGACGCGTTTTACCTCTGCGGGTGGTCTGGTCCTAAAGGTCACAGCTCACCAGTCAAAATCGAACTCTAAACTCGTCATGACTTCACCAAACCATGTATTGGTCACGCCATACGTTTTGGTGGCGAAATAACGGAGATACTCAAGAAAAAATGTTTTAATTTACACTTCCGTCGGGGACTCTAAAAACTCGGCATAGTATTGTCTGCAGAGCCGTTATTTTATGCGTCTGTAAATTCTCTCAAATTACGAGTCTCGTATAACAAATTGCACACGTCAACTTTGTGTCCCCATTCTCCTTTGTCACTTTTGATCTTTTACAATGAAATGGCGGGTCATTAGGTGAATAATCAATGCAGCTCAGGAGGAGCGGGCACGAAATATTTCGATACGTTTGTCTAGAGGTCAACATTGGCGCCACCTCGGGAGGGTGACAAAGTAATCTCATGTAATAGCACCCGTACACAAGTAAAATGCAAACATATTCATTTTGTCTGACAGAAATAGATTTCTCGGAACATAACAACATATTAAGGCACGCATGTATGCATTTTCACTTATTGCAATCATATTGAAATTTATTAACCCTTCTCTTGCTATTAAGGTCAATATACCTACCTGTAAATAGTGAAGACCCAGATGAGACAGCTCCTGCAGGAGCTGTCTCATCAGGGTATGCACTATTTACAAGTTGAGTGTGCAACCAGTGCACTCCACAGCAGTGACTGCACAGCGAAATACGTGTACACAGTGAAGATATATGTAATTATACAACAGGGCATGGGTAAAGAAGGAGAAATGTATTTTAAAATTCAGCAAGAGAAGGATTAATATAGATTCACACATACTTTCACCCCATCCCTTGGAACCATACATTTGATTCAGATATGTCTATATGTATCTGTATTCACGTATATACATGTTGTAGGTCACTATAGTAATATCGATCGTTGTATAAATGTATACATGTCGCTGTAATCATGTATACATGTCGCTGTTATCATGTATACATGTCGCTGTTATCATGTTTATATTTCGATTGTGATAATCATGTCTATATTGCGACACAATCAGGTTAACATATAATTGTATTCAGGTGTATATATATATATACGTCTCGATAATCATGTCAGCCATTGTAATCATGCCTATATCATTCGGGTCACTGAAAACACGTATTTATGTCGAAACGTTCATGTATATAAGTCGCAATCATATTGCAACGCACTGCATGTTTGGTTATCGACCCTTTCACAGTCGTTAGCTACGCTTCCCTCTTTGCTTGCGCGATGACAGGCCGAGGGTAGTACTATTTGATGGTATACTCTTAAACTCAGATACAGGATGAGCTTACCAGACTCATGTATTACCTTTTCCCTGTCGTGGCCTTAACGGCTTCCCTGCAGGTGCTCTGACTTCAGCATTGTCATTGAGTACATATTTGACGGATTTTCACAGTTACTATGCTATGTTTACATATTGTCATGTGTTTACCGTCCTCTATGTTGTGGGTAAGTCCGGCGGGGATACCTTTATTTACACTTTTTTAAAGTTTGGGTGACTTTGAGAGAAGTGTGAGGTTAGGACGTCAGTGAACCCAGTGAACCGGTTTAACCCTCCCCCCCCCCCCTAGTGGTGTTTTTGCTACTGATCGTGCCAAGGCGGTACTCTCTTTGTCACCCTTGCTTTTGTTGGTCTTGTGTCTTTGTGCTTTTGTTCATATATGGACTATGTGTCTCTAGTCCTTGTGTGTTTGTTGGTGATGTCTGTGTTCATAGCGTGTGTGTGCGTTTGGTTGTGATGCTGTATACATGTTTCCGTAATCATAAAGGTCGCTGTAGTAAAACATTTGTAGTTCATGTTTGTCGTTTATATGGTCCGTGAATTTCAATTTCAAGTGAAAACATACTATGGCCGATATTACTCATATCATGTTATCATGATAATGTGAGTTTCCAAAGATTTTCAATTATAAAATGTGTCGGCACTGGCCAGGAAGGTCTAATAATTAGCTAAAGTTACCTAACACTCGATTTTTTTCTTAGAATACTTTTGAGTAAACTTTACCATTTTTTTGAACACCGAATGCTGAGTAAGCCCAATAAAAGACACAGCGACTCACTGGCATTGTGACACACACCGTCAAACTGATTTATTTGGGTTATAATTGGCACAGTGGTTTATTGCGATTGTAGCACAAATCGACATAGGTATTAATTGGGACAGATGCTCAAACCATCACAGTAGATTGATACAGTACTTCATTGAGATTGCAATACAAACTTACACAGTGTCTCATTGAGATTGTAATACAAACTGACACAGTGTCTCATCGAGGTTGTAATAAAAAGTTGACTCATTGGGAGTGTAACACATATTGACATAGTGACTAATTGGGAGTCTAGCACAAACTGACATAGTGACTGATTGGGGGTGTAGCACACTCTGCCACAGTGGTTCATTGGGAGTGTAACACAAACTGACACAGTTACAACCAACACAGTAACTTGTTGGGATTGTAACACAAATACAGTACTTAATTGAGATTGCAATACAAACTTACACAGTGTCTCATTGAGATTTAATACAAACTGACACAGTGACAAATTGGGAGTGTAACACAAACTGACACAGTGATTCACTGGAAGTGTAAGACAAACTGACACAGTGCCAAATTGGAATTGTAGCACACAAACTCATTTGACTCATATTTAATGATACTATTTACAAACTATACTTATTCTAAAGTTGTTGATATGACTTCATTGGTCATTTAAACGTACAATTTCACATCGTATTTCACATTGTATTCGGTCAATAATCTCAATGTTACATACATGTATTTCGTAAAAGATGAAAAACAATATCTGTATGCTTTCCGTTTTCTGAATCGCTTGTTTAAATGAATCAGGCATAACACGGCATGTTTCGTGACATGACCTGATCAAGTTATACCAAGCTCCCTGAATACCTTAAACAATCTTCAAAACGTTGTGAAAACAGTAAATCAAATAGATAAAAAGGATGTTTCAGTGATCATATTTGACAGAACATGAATTTGGTATATAGACATAACGATGCGTGCACTAATATGATCGTCCTTATTCCAGTGATCATCTTCGAGCCTTGGCGCCTTAACATGTACAAGCGATAGTAGAGTTTGTGGGCAAGTATTGCACTAGGTAAGATACTTATATTTTAAGTCATAATGTTGTATATGAAAAGGAGCATTAACTAGAGAAAAGGAAAATTTTAGAATGTTGTAGTTTGAAACCATTGTGATAAAGAGAGTATTTGCTCCTATAGGATCAAATGCTCTATTTATTGCAACGGTTTCACAAAGTGACCTTTACAGAGTCGTCAAATGTCAATATCAGGGAATGGATTAACATGTACGAGCGATATATCAGCATAAAGTGTACTAGATTAGATACTTATCTTTTAAATCATATTGTTGTATATGAAACATACGAGTTTGCTATTTTGACCTCATAATACACACTTTATTTAACACATATCCAACCAATCCAGATACTGATTATTGATTGGGGGAAAAACCTCAACGGACTTTCTGGCTTTCAACTTTGAATTAGTTTATTTCACCCAAGAGCTTTACGATGAGTGTTTATTTGACTGAATATATAAACCAAGTTATGACTAGGATAATTGAATGTTATCTATCACAGGTTATTGCAGGGACGTGTTATCCACAGTACGAATATATCATTTAATTAGGAAAATCTCTTTCCATCCGGTGTGAGTAACGCAATTTTTATGTGCAGTTCTCTATTCAGACGGTAAAAGATACGTATCATATATTTACAAGAATACTTACATACGGAACAGAATGGTATCCAATATGATACAAATACATATGTGCAAGACTTTCATATAGCAAATACATTTCCTTTATTAATTACAGACTCTGATTGGCGAGACACACACACTAAAAGAAACTCTGTCTATGTGGTATTATGGAAAGCCGTTCAGAACCTCTACGTTGAGATGTTTGTGCAGGATAAATTCAGAAAACTCAAATAAAAAGCTTATTTAAAATCTTAAAATGGATGATCTTTCGAAACCAAAGACAGACGTGCAAAACGATAAATCGAAGACTCGGTCCTTTTTTAGTCTGTTCATAAGCGTATATAATAAGTGCAACACTACTCACGGCCCTAGCACCGACTTAACCGGTGTTCAATTTTCATAACCAATAAAATAACAAGAGTGCCAGTGGACACAATATACGCCCGTCGGGGTCTTGTTCAACATAAACCGGGGTTAACGTATTTGCTGAACTCAAATTCTAAGCCCAATTTTGCGACCAAGTTTCAAGGTTGTAAATAGGCATACTTTAACAAAAAACATTAACCAAAAATTCTAAATTGAAAAGTGCCATAATTGTGTCTAAATGCTTGACAGAGTTGCATTGTATCTACTCTTGCCTACAGATGAAGCTTCTGATGGTGAACAAATGTTTCAAGTTTAAAAGCTTTATCTGAAAGGGTTATGTAAATAAGTGGACTTTAACCAAAACCTTAACCAAAAATTCCAAGCGTCATAATCATGTCAACATGTTAGACAGAGTTATATACTCTTGCATACAGGTGAAGCTTGTGATGGTAAACAAGTGCTCCAAGTTTAAAAGCTTTATCTCAAAGGGTTATGTAAATAAGTGGACTTTAACCAAAACCTTAACAAAAAATTCTAAGTTAAAAAGGGGCATAATTCGGTCAAAATGCCTGACAGGGTTATGTACTCTTGCCTACATGTGCAAGTTGTGAAGGTAAACAAGTGTTCCAAGTTTAAAAGCTTTATTTCAAAGGGTTATGTAAATAAATGGACGTTTACAAAGCCTCAACCAAAAATTCTACGTTAAAAAGGGGCATAATTCGGTCAATAATGCTTGACAGAGTTATTTTCTCTTGCCTACAGGTGAAGGTTGTGACGGTGAACAAGTGTTCTAAGTTTAAAACCTTTATCTCAAAGTGTTATGTAAATAAATGGAATTTAACAAAGCCTTAACCAAAAATTCTAAGTTAAAAAGGGGCATAATTCGGTCAAAATGCTTGACAGAGTTATTTACTCTTGCCTACAGGTGAAGGTTCTGATGGTGAACAAGTGTTCCAAGTTTAAAAGCTTTATCTCAAAGGGTTATGTAAATAAATGGACTTCAACAAAGCCTTAACCAAAAATTCTAAGTTAAAAAGGGGAATAATTCAGTCAAAATGTTTGACAGAGTTATTTACTCTTGCCTACTGGTGAAGGTTGTGACGGTGAACAAGTGTTCCAAGTTTCAAAGCTTTATCTCAAAGTGTTATGTAGATAAGTGGACTTGTTCCTCATAAATTGAGGTTAACATTTTTGCTTAACGCAAATGCTAAACGCAAATTCTAAGTCCAATTAAGTGACCTTGACCTTAGATAAACGAGCCGGGACTTGGCAGGCTACTGTAGCATGTCTAGATATACATTATGATTAAATTTGGGAAGGATCCACCAAGCGGAACTTGAGTTAGAGATGTTACAGACAGACAGACCGGTTAAATGTTTTGCTAAACGCAACCTTGACCTTGGATAAACAAACCGGGACTTTGCATGCAACTGTAGAATGTCTAGATAAACATTGTGTTAAAATTTGAGAAGGATCCACCAAGCGGAACTTGAGTTAGAGATGTTACAGACGGACAGACGGACAGACGGACAGACACACAGACAGCGCCATTCCATAATACGTCCCGTTTTTTCAAACGGGCGTATAAAAACTAATGATGCCAAAAGACCAAAACATTTAACAAAACTGAGCAAAACTAGAGATTTAACAGAAGCCGCATATTTCACTGCAATACGATCACGGCTGTAGCTGAACAAAAATGTATTAGACAAGTTTTACCAAGATAAATAAATACTTTGTTGTAAATTAACTCTTTCTATGTTCTATATGTAGACCAAAAAGCAATACCTGAATTTTAATGAGCAAAATAGTTACAAATAAATATGAAAGCTGGAACATTTTAGCAATTTTAGAATATACACAAATTTATCAATTCCAATAGGAGCCGTCTGATCTGGGTCTAATCTACAAATGCGTGAAAAAGCGTTTCTATGAAGGAAATGGTTAACCAGTCGTTTCATAGAGTAAGATCATGTCTTAATATAGTGTTTATATTTAGCGTGCTTTGTCTAGAGACCGCGTTTAATTTCTTAATATGGAAAAATAGTCAAACAGGGAGTGCCACTTACGAAAAGACGCCACGCCAAACACCATCAAACAAGCAACGGCACAGCCACAAGACAAAACATAACACGACGCATATCATGACGAAAAATTAAACTTGTGAGCATATTAAATAAAAAAGATGACCATAGACTGAAGGCAAGAGTATCGCCTTGGAGCGATCAGTAGCCAAAATTGGCTATTGGGGGCTTAAACCTAGTTTACGGGAACCAAACCTCGCTCTTATCCCTCCTTCACCCAAGTCAAAATGTAAATAAAATCTCCCTCCGGACAACTTCACAACATGAGTAATATAACGATGTCTGCCAAGACTAAATGATTTAGAGGTAAACAAGCGACGTCGTCATTTGAATGACGTCATAATTTAAAAATACGGGGGGGGGGATACATGAAACATTTCTACACCGACATTTTAAAACAAATAAATCGAAATACAAGTGGATACTAAATATTTACAGCTGTTTCATTGGAAAAAAGAATAAACATGTACTCGATGACTATTCAGAGGCCAGAGTAACTGTGGAACACCAAGTGTTATGTGACGACGTGTTTAAGAAATTCCAGAGTTGTTCCTAGTTGTTACCTAGTACAGAGATAATAACGAAACATTATTACTAGTGACAATGATTTCATTTTTTATAACTAAAACTGAGTAAAAGATGACCTTTATCTATCTCAGATTTAATCTAGTTAGATAAGAATCATGTTTCGCTGGCAAACCCTTTTTCTAAATCCAGACTCAAATAGATTATTGTCTGTCCGATAAGCTTCGATCTGATCGTAAACATCTCTTTCAAAATTATCTAAAATAATAAGACGAATAGATAATGGGCGATGTTCTATCGTTTTTCATAAACAAAGGGAGTTCTCTCTCACCTTGAATTAAGTTCATAGAGTGAGTTAAGAGTAAAACAATTATGGGCATTTCGTTTTATTGCTTGTGTCCCGTCGTTGATTTCGTAGAACTCAAATTAGATTTAATATCTAGATTTTTTTCTGAAACCAGTGAAAAAGAGCATTTTTTACGTTACGTAAACTATCATTGAATGCATAACGTTTTCTACAATATTTCTTTCGTGTGTTTTTCCATATGATTTGATTTTATTGTTGATTGAAAACGAAAAAATAGTTTTATTAATTTTGTACAAAAAAACTATCACGCTCATTTATACATTTTAACATTTCCTAACTCATCCACGACCCAATGCCTTATTTTAAAAACCTGCTTAATATTACTACATTGTAGTTTACAAACAAAATACAAGTGTTAAAAATATCATTGATACATAACAAAAGTGGATACCACTCAACAGCCAATAACGATTTTAGATAACCATCCGTGTTGTAGTTCTTCAGTGAATGCAAAATACCAGTATTGTGCCCAATATTATGGATCTCAGGCGCGTAGGAAGGTATAAATAAAGATGATTCACCAAATAGGCCAGGGGTCTGGGTACCGCCTAGGTTTGCCTAGGAAGAGCCTTGATAGGGTGTCCATGGCAAAAAATGGTTTAAAGAAAATTATAATATTTCAAGCTCTTGTATTCTAAGCCGTGTAATTGATTAAATTGTTCACGATTTATGGTAATTGAAGGTACCTTAATACTGCACACCACAAATTCAACTGTCTTCTATAACCATAAATCTAAACCTTACAATCGTTTCATGGTTTATTAACCCTTACTGTGCGGGACACGAGTCACTAATGTCCTTTGCATACAGTGTAGACCCATATAAGAGGACTCTTAGAGGAGTCCTCTCACCACGGTCTGCATAGTTTGTCATATAATGTTACACGTTTCCTCAGAATAATCACTACATAAGCTTGACCTGTTTGAACTTTGGACTAGTCAATTTGAAACTTCAACGTTGTAAGAGTTAATACTAGAGTACAGTAAAACTACAGGCAATCAAGCTTTCTGATTTCCCCGTTGCCATAGAATTGCTGAATTATTTCTCCTATATCAAGTTTATTGTGTATAACTGTGCAGCATAGCAAGGCCAAAGGGGCGCTGAAATGTCATTTTTCACGCATCTCGTGACACTAAATGCCCTCTGAGCAGAGGCCGTAGACAAAGATATCGTCAAGAACATTACAAGGCACACATACCTCGTAGATGTTGGGATTTAAAGATATCTGCTTGTGAGTTTGACAGCACTAAGAAAGTTAGTCGTTTATTCCCAGGTTGGGACCGCCATGTTTTCCAATGGACTATTTGTCTTCCCTGACACCACCAAGGTCATGGCTGTAAGCGTCATAGAGTTTACCCTCGATTTATTGCATCATGTTGTTACTTGGTATCATCCATTGTGCCAGGAAGCGATCATGAGCAGAGATAATACGTTCTAGATAATACGTTCTTCTAGTTCTTGGGCTAAGTGGTCCATGGATTGGATGAATAGAGCTCTTTTCAAATAGCTCGACACAGATTTAGCAAATACCTTGACATTGCTGTCTCCCTGTTGTTCTTGGTTTCGATGGTTGGACGTCATGATGTGCCGCCATGTCAACTGCTTTGTCAAATCGAGAATCCCACACTAAGTCGTGTGCACGTTCTGTGTGAATCTGCGAAATTAATACTCTAACCTCGGTTCATGTTTCAACAAGGTTATGTTTTCGGCGGCTGTTACCCGCTTGTTTTCATCTAAATTCAAGTTTAAACTAGTCATAAAAAACATGTGATACTGCGCTATGCCATTCTCATTCTGCTAATAAGAACAGGCTACGAAACCTACGCCACTTACAATCAAGTTTAATTAATGGTGTTTTGTTGACGTCACGCTATGTATTTAAACATTAATTGACGAAACATTGAGATTTACTTACACTGTCTGCAGCTAGCCAGTATGCTAGTTGATAAATGAATAATTACTGTGTCGGATCTAAATGCAGAATTAAACAAAATCGGCAAAATAATGTGGATTCCCGGGCGTACCGGCGTATAAATAGCTACGCGCCTGCCTTTTGAATAATTTCTGGTACAAGAGGTAGTTAGAGTATCACTACAGCTTGAGTTTAAAACACTAGGTTGCAAAACCTTGTTCTGGTCTGATACTAAACTGCGATTTATACATGTAGACGACGACCCTCTATTAATTGTTTAAAATGAAATAACCTCAGTAAATGTTTCAGACATGTTCTTGGGTTGAATGCAAAACCACCATGGATGTATATACAGACTAACTGCCTTGTCGTCTCCTCTTATGTCTAATGATATTGTATTTTATGATATGTAGCTCGGAATCAAATATGGATTGATAAATATGAAAAACAAAATCAGTCAAACAAGGAGTCACATACAAAGGGACACCGCACCAGACACCACCATACAGGAAACGGCACAGCCACAAGACGAAACCCATCAGGACACTTCGAGGGCTTGGTGCAGAACTATTCTAACTCCTTCACTTTCAGTGAAGGAGTTAGAATAGTTTTGCACCAAGCCCTCGACTTATCAAGACGTGAACCATTAAGCATATTAAATAACAAAGTTGACCAAAGGGTGAAACCAGGAGTACCGCCCTGGAACGGTCAGTGGCTACTGGGGGCTTAAACCTGGTTTGTGGGTACCCAGTCACACGCTTATCCCACCTTAATCCAAGTCAAAATGTAAATAAAATCCCCACTCTAGACAACTACACAACATGAAGAACGATGTCAAGACTATAATTTTAAACTAAACTAAAACGGTAAATAAACGACGTCATCATTTAAATGACTTCATAATTTAAACGTACGGGAAAAGTACATGAAATATTTCGACACTGATATGTAAAAATTAATCGGAAGAAAATATAAATACAAGTGGATAATACATATGGGCATCTAAAAGAACCAGATAAACTCATGGTCAGTCGATAATAAGAGTAGGGCAGCGCGCCCGGGTTTCTCTGTATCCTCTCCCCTCTCTCTGGGGCGTCCAATTAGTCCATATTGAGCAGAAACGGACGTTATTTAAAACAAACAAACAAACAAACTACATACGTACAACTGTTTTATTTGAAGACGAATAAACATGAAATCGTAAACATGTATTCGATGAGTAATTGTGGAGAAGTCATTTGGGGGTACATGTCTTAACGACATACTCAGACAACGCAAGCTGTAGTAGCTATCAAACGAATGCCATCGTCCTTGGGAAGTAAACTCCTAGCATATGCATGATTAAAATGGAGACCACTCTTGTTTGCAGCAGAGCTGAGACTATTGGTGGACTCTGGGTGTGCCTGTCCGGAGAGGACTGCCGCATCTGTGTACATCTCCACAAAAAGCATACATACACTGAATCAGTTTAAAACGAATGTGGCCTTGGGGAGTAGAACTGATTAAACTATTTCTTTTTAGTTCGTAACAGTTCGCAAAAGCTGACAGTTATCATACAATATCATGTGGCCATATGGCATTGGTATAGTTTTTGCGTCCCAATGATGTTGCGTTCAGATATACACACAATTTCGTGCTGACGTTTTATGACTTGCATAACAAAATATTGCGTGCATGCACAGTATAATGGATACTGTTATAGTGCTAACATTATAGTGTCTAGTAACTGCGGGTGAAGTATATCTAGTTACTTTTCGTCGTAAATAATGATACTATGAAATATTTCACTAATGTAAACAAAACCAGCTGTACTGTGTTGTCCGCATTTAACCCAATGTAAACAAAACAAATTGAATACTGCTTAAGCCGGTGCTTGGGGCCTGAGTAGTGTTGTATATCTAATTACTACTCATGAACAGACTCAATAAAACCGCGCCTGCAATGTTGTCTTTTGGCATTGCTACTTTTGTTTTCGAAGGATCACTCACTTTCAGAATATATTTATCATATTAAACCCGTGAACAAACTCATGTTTTAGTCATATCTAATATGTTTTGAGAAACAATTAATTTCTCGTATTTCTGCCGACACGATATATCCTCAGAGAAATCAAATACGTCACTTTCTGTCTCGAATTTCAACATCTGTTGAAGTGGTATTTTATACAATCGTATTTCTGTCTACATATGAATAAAGGACACTAAACACGACGTTACAATGTGGCGTCAATTCACTTAATATTGGAATGTTATCTTTTGAGAACAAGTATAAATTATTAAAGATACGTGTTGTTGATACGTATAATTTACTAATGCAAGACTAATGAACTTATAAATTGGTCTGAACCCTTTCATGAGATAATTGATTAATATGTGATTTGTAAGAAAGTGCTTTCGATTTTCCAAACTCATAAGTTTACATTCAGTACAATAATATAACAATTGCAGCAATTGTAAGGTTAAAGTTTTGCAGATAGGATAAGCATGTCGGTAAATTTAAAAAAACAAACTATATGATAATTTACCCATGCCCTATAACCATTACGATATCACAAATCAAAGTAAGAGTTTTATGAGCCATTTAACTGCGTAGAGCATGGATTTTGAACGTTTTTCCTTCATAATGTCTTTAGTTTTGGCTAACATCCTTTAAACTGTTTGGGCGATATGAAGGGGGTAACGTTTAAATTCCAGACAATTAATCTCGATACGTAAACATGATCCCGTGACAGTGTTGCTCAAATAAGAGGTATACACATCCGCTCCAGGAGGGGGATATAAAAAAAAGTTAAAGAAACTCACCCAAACCATTCGTGAACTTATAAGCGACAGTTGGGGCCTATATCCATTAATGGTACTTGCAACTCAAAACTATTAGAAAGATCATGAGGTCAAACCCATTAACGAGGCTATGACCTGAAAACCATTATCGATGCTATGACCTGAAAACTATTAGCAATGCTATGACCTGAAAACTATTAGCAAGGTCATGATCTTAAAATCATTAGCGAGGTTATAACCTGAAAACTAGGATCTCAAAGCCCTTAGCAGCACAAGGAAATCAAAACTAGTAGAGAAAGCAGGAGCTGAAAGTCATTAGCGGGACCAGGTCTGGAGCTCAAACAAATTTGAGCCAAGGAGCTCAAAACCATTTGCAAAACAAGAACGCTATGCCATTAATGAAAACAAGGAAGTCAAGACCATTAGTGAGGCCCGTTTCGTTAGGGGGACATTCTGTAACGGATTATGTTACAATTAGATCCTGTTTTCTTCCTCTTACGAATTGTCTATGTTGTCTTGAAATAACTGTAGCTGTAGTCACAGTTTTCAAGGCAGACACTACCGGCTTCGAAATACATCTGAATAACATCAAGAGCTTACTTTAAGTACCACCTTAAGTGATTCTGCTGGCTTTCGCGATCCGTTAATCCGAGACGGATACACAGTCAATAAAGTAGTTCAGAAGCTAATGGAAGCTGTCACAGCCTAACAATAGAGCGATAGACTGCATAGGTGTAAGTCACACTACTTAACCACACATACGTAGAAGAGAGAGTGTGAATTAATTTACTGCATCATTTACTTAAATTGCTGAAACATAACTCAGAGTATCTGTATCAGTTAACGGAGTCTTGAAGATGGAAGCGCTTATGTCTTCTCTTTCCAGATAATCACGGTGCTAGATAAATCCTTATCTGCGATTATTGTAATTACTACCAGTGGTTGACCATTAGCCTTAATGTTATCGTCAGGCACCAGTTATCTCTTTGAGCTAATATGTGATGTATAAGTTACTTAACGTTAGAGTCAAATAGTATGTGTTTATATACATAGAAAACTTGTTTGCTTGTATCGGATTTTACGTTAATTAAACAGTGTTAATTAGTTGGTACATTAGGGCAGGTGGCTGATTAAAGCAAGATGAGAGTAAAACAGAACGCTCCTATAGGAGCGTTTTGTTTTACTTTCATCTTGCTTTAAGCAACCACCTGCCTTTAACACAAAATATTTGATGTAATTTAGTGGCCGTTATAGAGGGAAATTAAGAAAATATATTAAACCTATCCGGGTCATGTGTCCTACTCATGCAGCAGATTGTAACCATTTACGAGCATATGACGTCACGCGTAAGCATCGATAAAAGTGATAGTACTTAATACACACAGATAGAAAGTGAAAGGATACTACTATACTCACACAAATTTTCAAAGCTGTATATTTAATATCAATTACGATATTAAACAGAGACTGATGTCTGCGAACTTTTTAACGTCCTGTAGATACCGAATATCACGTATTACTACTGCCAAAACCATTCTAATTACAACCAGCTAGTTAGGAGGCAATGGTCTTCACTTATATCATGTATATGACTTATCTAAGCACCGGATTAAATCCATTTCAAGATCCTTACTGTGATATATGGTCAACTGTCATTACAGCGGTTAATGAAAAAAAAAGTTTGGATAAATTGGTTCTAATATGTAAAGAACGAACCTGAGTTTTATCCATTCTACGGTTTAACCCATTCCCTGATATTGAGGACTTTTGACGACTCTTTAAAGGTCACTTTATGAAACCATTGTGATAAATAGAGCATTTGCTCCTACAGATTCTAATGTTTTCCATTTCTCTAGTTAATGCTCCTTTTCGGTAGATTTATTCAAAGGGGTTGAATCTAAAAATAGCCTATGAGGCAATAGGTTAAGAGGTTCCGTCCTTTATACAAGTATCTGTATAAAATGTATATTTACAGCGGGCATGAACGGGCTTGAAACTTTCTTAAATAACTTTAAGAGAGGACCACCTACATACGTGTCATAGTTTCGTCAAAATCCGAGTAATGTATAAGGACGTGATGTAAGGGACACATGCCAGAATCACTGAGATTCCAATAACTCTTACGGAGCCGATTATGTCATGAAAATGTCAAAGTACCTGCATGCCGGCCTATAATATATAATAACCAAAGAGAAGCCATAACAAACGAAGCGTTCAATGAACTGCGTGCCTATTCTACCATACACAACGAGGAGTTTAATGAACGGCGTGCATTGCTACAATAACAAAAGAAGCGCTCACTGAACTGCGTGCCTATTCTGTCATAACCAACGAAGAGCTCAATGAACTACGTGCCTTTACTATCATTACCAACGAGGATCTTAGCGAACAGCGACCTATACTGCCATAACCAACAAGGCGCCCAATGAAGTGCGTACCTACACTGCCACAACCAATGAAGCGCTTAATAAACTGCGTGTATATACTGACATAACCAGCGAGGCGCTCATTGTACTGTATGCATATACTGCAATAACCAACAAGGCGCTCAAAGAACTGCGTGCCTATACTGCCATAACCAACGAGACACGCAATGAACTGCGTACCTATACTACAATAAACAACGAGGCACTTAATGAACTACGTGTCTATACGACTATAACCAACGATGCGCTAAATTAACCGCGTACCTATACTGCCATAACAAACAAGGCGCTCAATTAACTGCGTGCCTATACTGTCATAAACAGCGAGTAAATCAATGAACTGTCTTTACTGTCATAATCAGTGAGGTGCTCAATGAACTGAGTACCTATACTGCCATAACCAAGAAGGTGCTCAATGATATGCATGCCTATACTGCCATAACCAACAAGTCGCTAAATGGACAGCGTGCCTATACTGCCATAACATAACCAACAAAGGCGCTCAGTGAACTGTGTGCCTATACTGCCATAACCAACAAGTCGCTCAGTGAACAGCGTGCCTATACTGCCATAACCAACAAGTCGCTCAGTGAACAGCGTGCCTATACTGCCATAACCAACAAGTCGCTCAGTGAACAGCGTGCCTATACTGCCATAACCAACAAGTCGCTCAGTGAACAGCGTGCCTATACTGCCATAACCAACATGTCGCTCAGTGAACAGCGTGCCTATACTGCCATAACCAACAAGTCGCTCAGTGAACATCGTAAATATACTGCCATAACCAACGAGGCACTCAATGACCTGATTTAACTATTAACATGTTCGTACTATGGTTTTCTCAAAAACAGATTTAAATTGTAGATGTAGATCAACACTAACACAATAGAAAACAACCAATTCAAATATGATAAAATATATGATCATGTCTGTGAGGGACATAATCTCTTCAGGAAATAAATAACACCGACAGCGAAGCAGAAGCATGCCTCGGAGACACGTTGTTATACCGTAGACAAAATATCCTCTGTAAACAAACATTAGATTCCTCGTAGTTTTTCCCGCTAGTCTTCTGTTTGAGATAGATGTTACTTGTAACAATTTAAATGATCGATCAGTTTCGATTTCAATGGATCAAGCGTTTGGAATATTTGAGGTAACACATGGCGATAGTGTAAAATACATCATTTTGGTTTTAGGCATTCCTGTATTTGGTTGAGGTTAAGGTTGATAATAGATAGAGACTGGGAGACAGGAATAAACGAGACAGACACTGAAAATGAATGAGAGAGATGGACAGGCCCAGTAAACATACAGAGAGAGAGAGACATACAGACAGACAGCGAGAGAGACAGAGACAGAGACAACGACAGCGACAGAGACAGAGGCAGAGGCAGACAGGCAGAAAGACAGAGAGGAAGCGGACAGAGATGAGAGAAATATGGTAAATAAGTATAGAGATTGTGCAGGGAAAGACAACAGTATGCAAAGAAAGCGGGCTTCTAATGAAACGTTTCTTACTCTTATCAAATACAATTTGATTAACATTTGGCAACAGATAGGATGTTGATGAAAGGTGAAACAACTCGGTCTCATCAGGGTCCAAACTGTTGAAACTCTACATCGATCAGTAGTATCTCAAAATCGTGCAAAAATCGAAATTAGGAACATATTACCCAAGCACATGCCGTACTTGTCAGTAGGATAACGTTTAAACAATCGGCTGGAACCCAGGCGACAACGGGTGGAATACGGAATACGACCGAAGCTATTAAAATCCACGTGTATGGAATAATCTGACCGCGTTCATGTGTCGATATCGAACAATTCAGAGTAAGTGTTTTACCAGAAGACCCAGAGTCAATGTATTATCAGATGATGCAGAGTAAATATGTAATCGGAGGAATCAGTGTCTATGTATTACCGGAGGAATCAAGGTATATGTATTACCGGAGGAATCAAGGTATATGTATTACTGGAGGAATCAATGTCAATGTATTACCGGAGGAATCAAGGTCTATGTATTACCGGAGGAATCAAGGTCTATGTATTACCGGAGGAATCAAGGTCTATGCATTACCGAAGGATTCGGGGTGCATGCACTATCGGAGTATTTAGAGTAAACGTATTGTCTGTATTTAGATTAAATGAAATTTAATACCTGGGTCTATGAATATGCAAGGATGATTACTAATCAATGAAAGTTCAATTATTTGTTACAACGTAATTTCAATATAACATGTTTGTATTCCTTATCAAAAACGTTACCATGGTGTCAAACAGGATATGCCTCTTATGCAAGGATGATTACTAATCAATGAAAGTTCAATTATTTGTTACAACATAATTTCAATCTAACATGTTTGTATTCCTTATCAAAACCGTTACCATGGTGTCAAACAGTCTGGATTCCTATGAATGGCATCTCTTCTTATTTACATTAATTGCATACATAATCACATATTCATCATTGTCAACGAGAGTGTTAACACATAAACGTTGTTCTTGATCCATGGAATTAGAAACGCTGTCAAGACCTGAATGTATGTCTGAAATAAGACCTTTGTTGAGTGGCCATGTAAGAGAGATTTTTTGCACGGATTTTTCACCAGCTCCACATGACCTTTTATTGTTACAGTATCATACATCAGTAAAGTTCGATTACGAGTGCTGAGCCGTGACTGCACTTTTCTATTTATAGAAGTTGCAACCATTCTTATTTATGGGTAAGTGGATAATGGTTGTCACAAGAAGCTCGTAGTAATCGTGCAGTATTAGTATATACAATAAAACCTCTCTATAACGGCCAATAAATTACGTCAAGTAGTTTGTGTTAAAGGCAGGTGGCTGCTTAAAGCAAGGTGAAAGTAAAACAGAACGCTCATATAGGAGCGTTCTGTTTTACTTTCACCCTGCTTTAAGCAGTCACCTGCCCTAAATACCAACTAATTAACACAAGTTAGTGGCCGTTATAGAGAGGTTTTATTGTATACGCCTATTACTTGTCTGTATTACCACAGGTAACTCCCGAACAAATACATGGTTTGTGACGCATTTCACCTCTACGGATGGACTGGTCCTAAAGGTCACAGCTCACGGGTCAAAATCGAACTATAGTTCGTTGAGGAAAAAGAGTGGCTTAATATAACTGGATATGCCTCTTATGCACAAATCGCTACATTGATGAATACATTTTGAATGCATATCGCAATACACTTTGTTTCATCATTAAAAAATGAAAAATCTCTTTCTTGAATTAATCATCCGGAATTTAATGGCCTTTTAAGAATTGATGGAAATTCAATTTGTTGAACAAACTGTCAAATATATTTCATGTAATTAATCTGGAGAATGTGTCATCGGTATTGCACAATGATTAATGAAGACAAAGTAGAGAAGTTATTATTTTGACACTGGGACTCGTTTATAAGGAAAATTTAGTACGACAAAAATAAGAAAAACATTAAGTTCACGTTTCATTTATAATAATTGTGTTCTTCTGTTGAAATAAGGGACTGATCAGTGTATCCCTTGTTTTCATTGGTCGATTGCGCTGAGATTTTGACAGGATGTTGGCATTGTACATTTTAAATCAGAAATCGTGAAGAAACAATTTTCGGTCAAAATGGAAATACGAGGTTTTGTCAGCACAGCGACGAATTATAGTTTTCAATGGCTAAATATTCATATAAACATACTAGGCTATTATAAAAAAGGTCAGTTATTTCTTTATGATTTCGTAGATGAATATTCATGATAAAAAAGGTTCAACCAACACTGTCGAATAAAGCAACAAACGTGACAATAACTACTAAGAATAACGCCTTGTAATTGCCAGGATCTGAAATACCGCTATACCGATTACCGGCCACGTGATAAACAAGATCCCCATGCAATGCAAGAGACTGCTTACTGCAGATATAGAGTAATTTATAAAGTTAAATCTTGAACATACCTTTTGTACTGCATTAACCGTTATTTGCCTTGAAGGCTTAATATGCCTCCACTGTTTGGTTGTCGTTGTAGAGGGACGTGGCTGTATTTTATAATTAAGTCCTAGCTCCGAGGTTATAAGACTTTTTGCTTGAGTCTGAGATCTTTCTCAAGCATCTGATTGGTCAAACTCTGAGGTTGCTCAGAATCTGACCAATCAGATACTTGAGAATGATCTCAGAGTCAAACACGGAAGTTTTATAACCTAACCAATAGTACTGAGAATATGCGTTCAATAGCAGTCCGAACAATGGCGACACATTATTTAAGGTCTTATATCTCCATCTCGTGGATATTTTGGATGAAACGCATGGTACTTAGAAGGTATATACCTATTAGCTTACATCATGTGAAATGTCTAACAAAATGATTTATCAGTTTGATTTAAGTCACCTTGAAAGAAATATAAACGTTGACCGTACTCAATATTGATGGATTGTCTTAAATGACAAAATGAGAAAAACAACAATGGATATACATATCTGGCTGTAAACATATATCAATACATAAAGTAATGTTTTCTGGGAAATGCACTATTTCATATTTCTACAAAATAGTTGTTTTCGTTCACGAACAAATTAATTGTGGATATGTCCCAAGCTGTTATCTTGATTACTTTGCCAATCAACACCAAATGTTGTGTATTTATTTTTTAGTATGAGGGATGTTCAAGAAGTAAAATCAATTATTATCATTAATTTTATTTTTGAAAAATACAGCTGTTATTCTCCCACGACAACCATACATATAAGAATTACTATGCTAGTAGTTTGGAAGTTCAGCTGTATTTTGGCGAGTTGGAAAAGTTGTTAAATGCGAGCCTTGGCGAGCATTTAACTACTTTTCTGACGAGCCAAAATACAGGTTAACTTCCAAACTACTAGCATAGTAATTCTTTTATCACGCAACACCCAGAGTGAGACAAATTGAGAAAATGAAGAAAAAGAAAGATTGCTAAAGCGGTTTCGTCCCCTGAATGAAAATACATGTAAGTGCGATATATGTGACGTCATGTGGGCGTGCAGTGACGTCATCGACTTTTACAACATAAACAAACTTGATTTAATCATTTTATCTGGACAAATAGTTGAGACAAAGGTGAGCAAATGTGTTAAATTTGATGTTTATGTTTAATTATGCCTTTTTCGTCCTTCTGTTTTCCTCCTTTTGGCTGAACCAAACTTGCATCCCAGTGGGGTCAGTACACATGCACTATACCTAAAAAAATACAGCGTCGACGTGGAAAATATTATGCTAGTAGGAAGTGACTGTATTTCGTGACGTTGCATGATAAAATTAATATTCATATGAATTGTACGATCCGGAATGAGACTTATACAATAACACTCCAGTTTACATAATAATGATTAAACCATTCCCTTCATATCGTCGACTTTTGACGACTCTGTAAAAAGTCACTTTGTGAAACCATTGTGATAAAAAGAGCATTTGTTCCTATAGGAGCAAATGCTCTATTTATCACAATGGTTTCAAACTTCAAAATTCTAAAAATGTCCTTTTCTCTAATTCATGCTCCTTTTCGGTAGATTTATTCAAAGAGACTGTATCTAAAATAGCCTATGGGGTAATGGGTTAAGATATACTTTGTTTGGTTTCTGATACAGTTATGCGTACAAAGATTGAATTAAGAAATAATAAATTCATACCAGTGTTCTATTGCACGATAAAACACTGGTACAAATTTATTATTTCGATTCTAACACTTCAATTTAACTATTATTTGCACCGCCACAACGGCACTACGTTTCTTGTCGTACGAATTTTCGAAGCCATATTACGTCACGTTAATCCGTTACAGCGCGTGCGGTGTTTTATGGAGAATTCAAACATAGATACAGTAAAACCTCTCTATAACGACCACTAAATTACAATATTTTGTGTTTAGGCAGGTGGCTGCTTAAAGCAAGGTGAAAGTAAAACAGAACGCTCCTACAGGATTGTTCTGTTTCACTTTCACCTTGCTTTAAGCAACCACCTGCCAAAAATACCAACTAATTAACACAATTTAGTGGTCGTTATAGAGAGGGTTTACTGTACGTCCCTTTTTGTTAATGTAGATGTATGCGCGAGGTGTGTTAGAATTAAAAATAAAACACTGACCAAACTGTAAGAGCATGCGCTTTACAAATGTAGCCATTGACAGTAATAACATGATGCTGTTGCATTATGCAGATCTACAGATTAATTCTCGAAGAGAACGTGAGTGGTTTTGGTTTTATTTGTTCACATAAATTTTATTACTGACAGGGGTATGTTTTTTTTTTCAGAATGAAATTCGTCAAAAAACGCCGAGGTGTTGTATTATTAAATGGCAACATGCAAGCAGTCTCCTGGGAAATTTCAAGTGATTTCTGTGTGGTTTTAGGACACATCAAATGGACGAGTAAAGAAAATTAAATGTGAAAAGAAGTTAATTTCTGTCGAAATGCAGATTTATTACAGGTATTCGTTTTGCTAGTAATACATAAATTCAATAAAAAGTGACTGGTTTGCGCATTTTAATAAAAAGGTCATATAATGGGCGACTTTAATCGGTTATCTCCCCAAATTCAATTTATAGGTGGCGCTTGCACCGAGTAGGTCCCACATCCGGATATCTTCTGATTTTATCGATCGCAATTGTATGTGTTTACTGAAGTTATTCATGATAAGATTGATAAACAAAATGATTTAAATCATGTAGATAAAATCTTCTTAAATGTTGAACATACATGTAAATACAGTTCTTTCAACCATTTTGCACACTTTCAGGACCAGGCATTACACTTCCCCTGTCATAATGTAAAAACGAATTTCAAAGATTTATTGTTTATGCCCTTGTTTGTGTGATATAGTTTTGATTTTAATATTTCTTCATGTTTGCTCATTTAGGAGTCCATACTTACTCCAATTATTACAAGTAAAACCTCATTATAACGGCCACTAACTTGTGTTAATTATTTGGTGTTTAGGACAGGTGGCCGCTTTAAGCAATGTGAAAGTAAACAGAACGCTCCTATAGGAGCGTTCTGTTTTACTTTCACCTTGCTTTAAGCAGCCGCCTAACTTTAACACAAAATATTTGATGTAATTTTTAGTGGCCGTTATAGAATACTATTTTAACCCTTTCCTCCATAAATACGCCTTTCTACGCCTCTGTAATAGTCACTTCTTGAAACCATTGTGATAAATAGAGCATTTGCTCCTATAAAAATGTCCCTTTCTCTAGTTAATGCTCATTTTCGGTAGATTAATTCAAAGAGGTTTGGTCTAAAATAGCCTATGAAGGAAAGGGTTAACACGTTCAAGCAGTTCTGATTCAGACCAGGTTGTAAAATTTCGACTGATTAGAATTCACACTATTTTACCGTACATTACGCTTTTGCCGTATTCAGAATATATTTCTAATTTATATAAAAAATTACCTCAGATATCAAATAAAATTAAAATATTTAACCCATACAAAATGTAGGAAAACAGTCTATAATGCATCTGCTAATTGTGATGACCCTGGCAAGTAATTGTCTATCAGCGTCTACATTGTTTTTCTTGCAAAAAGCATTTAGTTGCACCACTCGAGATTAAAGTTTAATTATTTCAGTCAAAATCCGGACAACATTTGAACATTTAACCTTTAAGACATTGAACTTCTCTTGAAAATTTCAGTGACTAAATAAAAAGGTATGGATCCAAATAAGACGTTTATTTTATTAACCATTCGCTTGCTATTCACATCAATATACCTACCTGTAAATAGTGAAGACCTAGATGAGACAGCTCCTATATGAGCTGTCTCATCAGGGTCTGCACTATTTACAAGTTTATTGTGCAACCAGTGCACTCCACAGCAGTGATTGCACAGCGAAATACTTGTACACAGTGAAGATACATGTAATTATACAACTGGGCCTGGGTAAAAAAGGAGAAATGTATTTTTAAATTCAGCAAGCGAAGGGTTAACAAACAGAACAGACGATTAACATGCAATAATTCTTACTGGTGACTATTTTTATATAACAGGTTCTGATCAGTATCCAAATTGTATTATTTATTTCCCCTTTTATTTCCTTTTATTGTTTATTTTTTTGTTTTGTTTTGTTTGTTTTTGTGTGTGTTTGCTGGATTGAACAGTGAAACTTTAATTGCAGAAGTAAAACGAAATATTACTAAAGCTAAAGATTTTTCTTAAATGTGATATACATGTATGTCCTGTAGATACCATTGTTCCCTAGTATAGTGCGTTTCCTGTTAGGCCATATTCTCCTTGTGATTGCAGTTTAGGTATTCCATAAACAAGTCCTTACTAAATAAATTTGGAGGTCACGACACAAACAAATTATGATGATAACTTATCCATCACACTGCTAGATTGTTATACAAACAATACTGAATGTCCGTTCGCTGCCTTGCAATGCCTCGCCCCCCACCCAACCGCATAATTATATCCTTGTATATTATTTCATAAGCAAACGGGACAGCATCTTATAAAATATGTGCTGTGTTATCTGAGTCTCTATATGTGAGTCCCTACAATATATCCTCTATTAATGAGTACAGTGCTCCCTCTCTACAACGACACTCTTTGGGATACGAATATTGTATGTGTTGTTCAGAGGGAATTGTTATAGGGAGGGAAAATCAAACATAATTAGCTTGTTTGCAGATCCCCAGATAAGGTGTATTTCGAGAACTAAAACCGTTATGCCTCTGCCACACCCTATGTTGTGACCACTCTTTAGAATCGTCACAAAGTGACGATTCTAAAGAGTGGTCACAACATAGGGTTTGATGGAGGCATAAAGAAAATACGATGGAAAAAGGTTGTTTCTGGGGCCTTGTTGTTTCGGAAACAGTGACATGCGTTGTTGTAAGGAGGGAATCGTTATTGAGAGGGCCGTTGTAGGGAGGGAGCACTGTATTTACAAGAGTACCTTTATATCTGACTCTATACAAGAGTACCTCTATATATGACAAGGGTTTAAAGGATCGAGTTCTACAAAACAGGATTTAAAGTCAGAGTGTAGGATTTAAAGTCAAGGACCTCTACAATAAACGCTTATTTTCAGTAACATCATAAAACATGGCATTTGTTATGTTCAATCAGAAGATTGTCAATATGAAATCATATTAAGTATGCCCATGTGAGACAAAATAAACCGTTTTCGTAGATACATTATGTTGTGCAACAAAATATTATCGACCTATTCGAACAACGCGACCCCCAAAAATACTATGCATCTGCGAAACTTAGACATTAAACACATGAAGGTTTAGCTTTCTCCAGCGTTCTTGCAATATACATTGTATTTCTTTACAGCATATAAGCTCATGCATTGTGCAATTTTATACATTAGTAGGGACTATCACTTTTAAGTAGTTCGAGGTATTCAGGAGGAGTTTGTCGTATTCCTTTCATACAGTGATCCCTCTCCACAACGACACCCTTTGGGATACGAAGATTGTATGTGTTGTTCAGAGGGAGTTGTTATAGGGAGGGAAAATCAAACATAATTAGCTTGTTTGCAGATCCCCAGATAAGGTTATTTCGAAAACTAAAACCGTTATGCCTCTATCAAACCCTATGTTGTGACCACTCTTTAGAATCGTCACAAAGTGACGATTCTAAAGAGTGGTCACAACATAGGGTTTCATGGAGGCATAAAGAAAATACGATGCACAAAAGTTGTTTCTGGAGCCTTGTTGTTTCGGAAAAAGTGACATGCGTTGTTGTAAGGAGGGAATCGTTATTGGGAGGGTCGTGGTAGGGAGGGAGCACTGTAGTACAAATACCCTCTTGTTAATTCACTAGGGAGTCGTCATCAAGCAGTTCTACTGCAGTCAGATTGTCTACTGTTAAGTAGAATATTATCAGTACGGAATGTATTTAACAGATAAACTAAAACTACTTGATGATTGAGATGATTTGTCTAATCAATTTAAAACAATGAATTCAAAATTAAAACACTCGCGAGCGCCTAGGGATTAAATAAGGTAAACAATACAGTAAAATGTTTCTATAGCAACAAAAGCATAAATTTTCCGTCCTGCATTAAATTACTATATCAACCCTTTCATTGCGGGAAAAGAGTCACTATATCCCATTGCAAACAATGAAGACTCCCAGGTGAGAGCGCTGCTAGAAGAATGGTCTAACTAGTGTGTCTGCACTGTTTGAGACATGTTAAACATTTCTTTAAATATTTTGAATAATCCTGATGAGCTTGACCGTTTTGAATTTTGGAATAGTCCATATGACAAATCAGCGATACAGTTATGAGAATTAGATCTTAGTGGTGGTCGGGTTTGACCCTACCCTATTAACCTTTAGCCTGCTGAGCAAATTATTTTTACAGACTTTTTCACCAACTACATTTTTCAAAATACATGCTATAATCAATTTGTCTAGCAAAATGCCACCAATGTGTCAAACAAATTGGATCCTGATGAGACGCCGAGTTACTCGGCGTCTCATCTGGATCCAAACTGTTTGCATAGGCATTCACTCATCCACCCATAGCAGGCTTAAGCTTAATCAAGTGAACCTTTACTAATGTATCGACGAGCATAGATTGATTTGTCGATTAAAGCTCTGAAATAATGATTCTCGAAATAATTCTGATTACTTTCTGTCAAAGTGTTTCGTATAATAATTTTGCAAGAATGTGGGGTTTACCAGTCGTAAACGATTTCTTCCTTATGGGAATAGAATTTGGCTTTACAACAGGTTTCAAAATAACCTGTAAACCATTAGTTACATTTTGCAGTGCCATCTATTTCAAAGCTAGTCTAACACATCTGATAAAACAAAGATACACCACCGCAAACGCATTTTAACAGACAAATGAATAATTAAAGCTTAACCTTTGGATTAGTTCTTTCCCCCAAAGTAAAATAGTCCACCATTGTTAATCTGTACATTTCATTTACTATAAAAAAAAGTTTGAATTTGCTACATGATTTTGAAGGACAAACAGTGCCGACATCTATGAGCCCCCTGATCTTGGTCTACACTGTTTGCCGATGACAGTAAAGCTTGTTTGCCGCACTCACATGGTTTAGCTCATTGTTATTCAAGTACAACAGGGAGATGTTCCCGATGTAATGATTTGATCAGGATCTATTTCCGAATGCATAATTCATGGGCTTTAAATACTGATTAAAAGTCAGATTCGTAATTGCATTTGGCATTGGTATGCATGGATTCAATAACTCTGTCTTGCCGTGTGCACTAATGAACCCGAGAGAGTCCTAGTATTTCTTTCAGACATATTCATACATGTTATTTCAACTACGAAGGGTTTCACTGGATGAAACTAACCATTGTAAAGTAACGTGCAGTACAATACTGGGATATGTACTGTGAACCTTACTGAGAGGGTAGATTGAAAAAAATAGTTACAATAAAGGAATAACAGTTATCCATTTATATTTAGCGTCATTAAAAGGAGACAAAACAAACAGTGTAGACCCGGAGTATAGGGTGGAGTACGAATCATACAGCTATCGTAATGGACATATGGACATATTCACCATATGAAACATGAGCTGTCGATAATTGTCAGTGTTTGATATATCGTAATGCACATATAGTCACATTTACCATATGAAACACGACATGTTGATAATTGTCAGCATTTGATATACCGTAATGCACATATAGTCACATTCACGGTATGAAACATGTTTGATATATCGTAATGCACATATAGTCACATTTACCATATGAAACACGACATATTGATAATTGTCAGCATTTGATATATCGTAATGCACATATGGTCACATTTACCATATGAAACACGACCTGTTGATAATTGTCAGTGTTTGATATCGTAATGCACTATATATATAGAACATGTTTGATATATCGTAATGTACATAATATTATAGTCATATTTACCATATGAAACATGACCGGTTGATAATTGTCAGCGTTTGATATCGTAATGCACACATAGTCACATTTACATGTACCATATTAAACATGACATGTTGATAATTGTCAGCGTTTGATATCGTAATGCACATATACATGTAGTCACATTTATCATATGAAACGTGCGTGACCTCTTACTAACATTCAACATTGAATATAAGTTTATACTAAATGAATATGAAGAAATGGTAATACATACTGATGAATATGAAGAAATAGTAAATAAATACATAATTAGTAATATGGAACGACGGACCACAGTAACACTAATATCGGCTTCTGAATCATTCGTAATGTCAATTATCACATACATGTACTATGCCTCTGTCTGTAATCCATTTTGCAAATATGTTACAGATACATGTATGCACGATACATATCGAGGAACTGATATGCACGATACATATCGCGATCAGAGTACTCCGATATATCGTGATAGTTTTTAAAAGTGTCGTCTGCTAGACACACTTTCGTCTGCTCCAAGTTTTAGAGTATAAACAGTATATAAACAGAGTGTCAACCAGTTTGGATCATGATGAGACACCGGGTTACTAAACGTCTCATCTGGATCCAAACTGAGTGCATGTTATCAAAGATTAAATGAAAGCAAATGAGTTTAAAGCTGAAAGCAGTATTTTGACAATGCAGGCGCTGATGAAACAGTCTGACATTCTATTGATATTGTATACAAGGACATTGACGAGAATCTATGCGAAACGATCGTATCTGTCATAGTCTTAACCCATTACCTAATAGGTTATTTTAAGATCAAGCCTCTTTGAATAAATATACCGAAAAGGAGCATTAACTAGACAAAAGGAAAATTTTAAAATGTTGTAGTTTGAAACCATTGTGATAAATAGAGAATTTGCTCCTATAGGAGCAAATGCTCTTTTTATCACAATGGTTTCAAGAAGTGGCCATTACAGAGGCGTAGAAAGGCGTATTTATGGAAGATTTGGTTAAAGCAAAGTACTTAAGTGTACATCAAATAGGTGAGTAAATAATGAAAACGTGACTTACCTATTGGAGACAATATGGAACAGCACATGAAAAGGGAAAAAAAACAGTTGAAGTCATGAAAACAGTTACACTCGATGAGGCAAAGTTACCCTATTTTGAAACAAAAATGTTATATTACATGTCACATAGTGTATAGTAATCGAATCGACAGAACTGTATTGAAATGTGTTTTACACTGTATACATTTGATTAAAACTTAATGTCATTGGCAAAGAGTTATTTAATTTCAGATACGAAAGAACAGATATTCAAAACCATTTCTGGTTTCCATTTGGTCTCCAGAGGCTTGTCTTGTTTCCTATAAATTGATCATTGCTTTCCGCTGGTGCTTGACATTTCAAATTGCACCCATCAAAACTACTTCTCAATCTGCTGCGTCAAACTTGATTTTCAACAGTGATTAGTTATTTTGTAAAATGTGATTGCAGTTGAGCAGAGTCAGACACGAGCTGGTCTGTGTTATGTGTCTAGTGTTCATTTAAAAGTGTCACATACTGAGATCTGTGATTGAACAAGTAATAATACATGCACTACAAAGGTAATTAGCTATTTGATATAAAGGTGATTTGCGATGCATTACTTCAACACTCGGTTCGTTTGGGAAATAGGGTCCCCACCCCTCCCCAACCCCGCCACCATCACCGGACATCAACTACAATCTAGTGTACCCGTATTAGATTTAACCACCGCTCACAATTACAGTCTTGAACATACACATCTCAGAAAACATTTCAATTAACCCTTCTCTTGCTGAATTTTAAACTGCATTTCTTCCTCTTTACCCATGCCCTATGGTATAATTACATATATCTTCACTGTCTGCAATTATGTCTCTGTGCAATCACGGCTGTGGAGTGCACTGGTTGCTCAATCCATTTGTAAATAGTGCAGACCCTGATGAGACAGCTCCTGCAGGAGCTGTCTCATCTGGGTCTTCACTATTTACAGGTAGGTATATTGACGGAAACAGCAAGCGAAGGGTTAAGAGCAATCATAGATTCTTTGCTTTAATCATCTTGGAAGCCTTACCTTTATAGATAAGGACGAGTCGCTATCAGAAACAATTCTCTCTCTCGCTCCCTCTTCTCCCCCTCTCTCCTCCTCGCTGACCCCCCCCTCTCTCTATCTCTCTCTCTCATTATCTCTCTCTTTCAGTCTCTTTATATCTCTCTTTCTCTGTCTGTCTCTCTCTCTCTCTCGCTTTGTCTCCCTGTCTCCCTCTCCCTCCTCCTCGCTGACCCCCCCTCTCTCTCTCTCACTCTCTATCTCTCCATATCTCTCATTATCTCTCTCTTTCAGTCTCTATATATCTCTCTTTCTCTGTCTTTGTTTCTGTCTCGCTCTGTCTCCCTCTCTCCTCGCTGACTCTCTCTCTCTCTCTCCTCTCTCTCTCCTCTCTCTCTCTCTCTCTCTCTCTCTCTCTCTCTCTTTCCTCCTCCTCCAGCTCGTTCAGAATGACTTAAACTGAATGTTGATATTGGTCTAAATAGTCTGTGTAGAAAATCATATTTTATAAAAATAAACGATGAATGAAATAAATATTTGTGAGAAAATAAAATGGATCGAAAATGTACATACGATAGAGAGTCATTTATTAATAACTTCAACTAGAATTTACAAATCTGCACACTTGCCCAATACGGTTACATCTTTAAAGATTCGAAACCTTCCAATCTGATTCCAATCACAAACCGGTCATCGCAACGAGAAAGTCACTTTTGCCGTCTCTCTGTCAATGACTGAATGTCCGCTTACAGTCGCACCGTTATGTGATTTTTATCGTCCCTGGCTTTGCAAATGATGAGACAATATAATGACAATTTCTAGGGACAGAAACAGTTTTAGACAGACGAGGTAGACCTTAGTGTCACATAAAACAGCATTAACTTTTTCTTTCCAGACCTTAAGCGTTCTCAATGTATGTGATTGTAAAGTCAATATGGCGTCGGAATAAAAGAAATTATGTTTAACTAGGAGATCCAACGTGCGCTGATTTATGTCGCCTATGCATCCATTGGCGTTTTAGCTGTTTCCCTCATATATACGCTTTTTTGGCATCTTCACAGAGTATACCCAGATCAGACGGCTCCTGTACGAGTCGTCTGATAAGTGTCTGCTCTATTTACTTTACTTCGTTCTGCTTTCTACCGTATATAGTAGATCTTATATGTTCTAGCGGACATTTCCAATGGACTATATATCGCAAAATTATAATGGAGCCAGTTCAAGCTCAAGCTTGCGCAACATTTGTCTGTTGTTTTGTCTTTGTAACATAGAGAGGACCTTATAATTATGTTATAGTATCGTGATTTTCAAATACTGGAGACACATACTAATTGCCATATCAGACTTTAACCTTTAGCCTGCTACGGGCGGATGAGTGAATACCTATGTAACTCGGCTTAACTCGGCGTCTCATCAGGATCCAATCTGTTTGATGCCCTTGGTGCATATTGGTATACAAATAGATTATAGATTGAATTTTGAAAATGTAGTTAGTGAAAAAATCTAAAAATTATTTGCACAGCAGGCTAAAGGTTAACTGCCATGGGGCATCTGTGATTACCGATGCAAACCGTTTGGATCCAAATCAGACGAGAAACCCTAGAACTCATCTGTATCCAAACTATTTGATGCTATGAGTATGTTTTTTTTAACTCTTTTGGCGCCAAATTTAAACGTTTCGTCTGCAAGAATAATTTCATATTAAATACAATTCTAAACTAAATAATTAAGGCATATAAGTAAAGCATTTGTTTTTAAAAACCTGTATGCTTGGGCTAAAATAATACAGAAAACAGTGAAGTCCAAGGTCAGATGCCGCCTTGGAAAACCTGGGACTGCACTGTTTTCAATGGTGCCAACAGGCGACATTGGTGCCAAAAGAGTTAAAATAAATAAATAAGAAAGAGAACTGTCTGATAAAGTCTGCCTGTAGTTCTATTGTCAGAAACCTTTGGGCCTCATCTTTTCAGTTTATGTTATTTCAACATAACATTCCTGAATCACCGCTCAAGACAATGTACATACCAACATAACATTCCTGAATCACCACTCAAGACAATACGAATACCAACATAACATGTCTGAATCACCACTCAAAACAATGTGCATACCAACATAACATTCCTGAATCACCACTCAAGACAATGCGAATACCAACATAACATGTCTGAATCACCACTCAAGACAATGCGAATACCAACATAACATGTCTGAATCACCGCTCAAGACAATGTACATTCCAACATAACATTCCTGAATCACCACTCAAGACAATACGAATACCAACATAACATGTCTGAATCACCGCTCAAGACAATGTACATACAACATAACATTCCTGAATCACCAATCAAGACAATGCGAATACCAACATAACATGTCTGAATCACCACTCAAGACAATGCGAATACCAACATAACATGTATGAATCACCACTCAAGAAAATGTGCATACCAAGTTGAACATAACATTCCTGAATCACAACTCAAGACAATGCGAATACCAACATAACATGTCTGAATCACCACTCAAGACAATGTACATACTAACATAACATGCCTAAAACACCACTCAAGACAATGTGTATACTAACGCTACATACCTGAATCACCGCGCAAGGCAATGTGAATGACATTCTAGAACTTTGCATACAACAAACTGTAAAGTTGACAAATGGAGACCCTATGGAATATGTTTTTGTGTAATTAGATCGACATAATGTTAATACAGTAAAGGACTAAATGTTTCTCGAATAAGTTTATAATGAATACCAAAGTCTAGCACCTTTTTGAAACATGAACTGGTGAAAGTGAGGACAGACATTGATCAGTTTTTGTTACTCATTTTTTACCAAGTCTTACAGGGTTTGAGGTATGTATTTCCAGTGAACTTTCGTTCCTATCCTATCTGATAGCAGACATACGCTTTCTGAGGCAAGTTTGTTTCAGTGCCGTTTTGGTATATTGTTTGTCATGTTCGATGACATCTCAATCAAACACGGCGGCTTTACAGCAACAAAAATTGTTTGTTGGCATTCAGATGGACTGATTGCTTTTCTCGCGGGACATTAAATGGAATCAAGTGGCCGGCTGCGTATTCAAAATATGCAGTAAAATTAATTCAATCAATTCGCTGGTGGCTTAATTGAAACAGCACGAAACCTGTACACATTTCGCAATTACGAATAGAGAATGATAAATCATTCAGCGTGGAATTAGCGTATTTTCAACTGCCATTATAAAGAACGACTTTCTTATAAGTGCTTTAAAGAGCCTTATCTGATCAAACAAAATATACTTTTAGTAAAAAATGCATTTGCACATTACTTGTCAGATCTTCTGTAGGATTTTTAAACATTTTCAATCAAATAATGTTAGGATATATATTGTAGCAGTGTAGACATAACAAGATAAAATTATGTTCAAAAGCCAACAATGTCCAAACTGGCAACAAAGGTTTGGATAACGAAACAACGAAATTGCATTACACTATACCATGACGGTGTGGGTTCCAAGAAAGTTTAAAATTCCGGACCATTGCTGTTGAACATGAATCAACCGTAATGAAGGTCAAACTTGATCTGTGACTCATTATTATTCACTGACACGAAGACATCGGCTCAATATATGCAACCAATGCAGAAGAAAAAGCCGGAACGGCCTAATTTATGACGATAGCGTGAATGTTAAAAGTCTAGTCCGACGGCCTCATTGTACATTTGTATATAAGTCATTGGGAAGAACCGTCTAACTGTATCTGTACGTCATTCATAAACAAGAGTGCCAGTGGGCACAATATACGCCCGTCGAGGTGTTGTTCAGCATAAACTGGGGTTAACGTATTTGCTAAACTCAAATTCTAAGTCCAATTTTGCGACCAAGTTTCAAGGTTGTAAATAGGCGTACTTTAACAAAATACCTTAACCAAAATTTCTCAATTAAAAAAGGGCCATAAAGGTGTCTAAATGATTGACACTGTATTTACTCTTGCCAACAGATGAAGCTTTAAAAGTTTAAAAGCTTTATCTGAAAGGGTTATGTAAATAATTTAACCAAAACCTTAAGCAAAATTCCAAGATAAAAAGCGTCATAAGTATGTCAAAATGTTAGACAGGGTTCTGTACTCTTGCCTACAGGTGAAGCTTGTGATAGTGAACAAGTGTTCAAAGTTTAAAAGCTTAATCTGAAAGGGTTATGTAAATGGAATTTAACCAAAACCGTAACCAAAATTAAAATGTTAAAATGGGGCATAATTCTGTCAAAATGTTGGACAGAGGTATGTACTCTTGCCTACAGGTGAAGCTTATGATGATGAACACGTGTTCCAAGGTTAAAAGCTTTATCTCAAAGGGTTATGTAAATAAGTGGACTTTAACCAAAACCTTAACCAAAACGTGTAAGTTAAAAAGGAGCATAATTCTTTTAAAATGCTTGACAGATTTATGTACTCTTGTCTACAGGTGAAGCTTGTGATGGTGAACAAGTGTTCAAAGTTTAAAAGCTTTATCTCAAAGGGTTATGTAAATAAATTGACTTGAACAAAAATCTGAACCAAATATTCTAAGTTAAAAAGGGGCATAATTCGGTCAAAATGCTTGATAGAGTTACATACGCTTGCCTACAGGTGGAGGTTGTGACGGTGAACAAGTGTTTCAAGTTTCAAAGCTTCATCACAAAGTGTTATGTAAATAAGTGGACTTACAAAAATGTATTCCACATAAATTGAGGTTAACATTTTTGCTTAACGCAAATGCTAAACGCAAATTCTAAGTCCAATTGTGCGACCTTGACCTTAGATAAACGAACCGGGACTTGGCAGGCTAAACATTGTGGTTAACTTTGGGAAGGATCCACAAAGCGGAACTTGAATTAGAGATGTTACAGACAGACAGAGAGGCTAACATGTTTGCTAAACGCAAATTCTAAGTCCAAATGTGTGACCTTGATCTTGGAAAAACAAACCGGGACTTGGCAGGCTACTGTAGCATGTCTAGATAAACATTGTGGTTAAATTTGAGAAGGATCCACCTAGCGGAACTTGAGTTAGAGATGTTACAGACGGACAGACGGACGGACGGACAGACGGACAGACACACAGACAGCGCAATTCCATAATATGTCCCGTTTTTTCAAACGGGCGTATAAAAAGGAGAGAAAAAACATCGGTGAAATACTTTCAAGCACTGCAGGAAAATATCCGAACATTTAATACTAACGAGTTGTCCCAGATGAGGTGCGTAAATTCAAAATACCACAAGAATGTCTCTTTTATATATCGACCGAACATAATGCCACTTTAGAATTACTACGTTAAATGACCATGTTAGACTCGGGTGTTGGGTTAGATGGAGACATAATGACTTAACTGTTTAAATACGCACCTGTATAAGTTGCCATGTAACATAAAATTCAAGGATAATTGCTCCATTGAAATTCAGTCAACCGGAACATGAGTACATTTCAGTCTGTATCTCTCTGTTATTTAATATTAACACATCGTTAGTTATGGACATTAAACCTTAACACTCTTCATGTACAGTGCTCCCTCCCTACAACGGCCCTCTCAATAACGATTCCCTCCTTACAACAACGCATGTCACTGTTTCCGAAACAACAAGTCTCCAGAAATTTTGTTTATGCCTCCATCAAATCCTATGTTGTGACCACTCTTTAGAATCGTCACTTTGTGACGATTCTAAACAGTGGTCACAACATAGGGTTTGATTGAGGCATAACGGTTTTAGTTCTCGAAATACACCTTATATGGGGATCTGAAAACAAGCTAATTATGTTTGATTTTCCCTCCCTATAACAACTCCCTCTGAACAACACATACAATCTTTGTATCCCAAAGGGTGTCGTTGTAGAGAGGGAGCACTGTATAATGTATTTCCCTGTTCTATGTTAATTCAAATATTCCAGTACCTACCGAAGATTCATGGACAAAATAGTTGTTAATAAAACATTGAGGTTCGAACATTTCAGCCATTTCAGAAAGTAAAGAGACAGATCTTTGACTTTTTATTAGCAAACAGAGTAGATAGATAATACATACATAGATAGATACATAGAGGAGCCATATGCTCTGTGTCTACTCTGTTTGCAAATGCGCGCGAAAAGGCGTTTATATGAGGGAAATGGCTAATAGATGAAGACAATTTTCTTTTAACGTTACAAACCTAGATACAGACTGTATCAGAGTCGAATGTCTGATATATTATCTTTGACACACATGAGGATCCTTTACTCCATGGCTATTCATGTAAGAAATAATAAACTGATGAATGTTGATTAGATTGCGTGTTATAATATCCCATTGACACAAGCATCTTTGGCAATGGCAGACACAGGCATCTTTGGCAATGGCAGACAGTATAGAATCATACAGTGCTCCCTCTCTACAACGACACCCTTTGGGATACGAAAATTGTATGTGTTGTTCAGAGGGAGTTGTTATGGGGAAGGAAAATCAAACATAATTAGCTTGTTTGCAGATCCCCAGAGCAGGTGTATTTCGAGAACTAAAACCGTTATGCCTCAATCAAACCCTATGTTGTGACCACTCTTTAGAATCGTCACAAAGTGACGATTCTAAAGAGTGGTCACAACATAGGGTTTGATAGAGGCATAAAGAAAATACTATGGAAAAAAGTTGTTTCTGGAGCCTTGTTGTTTCGGAAACAGTGGCATGCGTTGTTGTAAGGAGGGAATCGTTATTGAGAGGGCCGTTGTAGAGAGGGAGCACTGTATCTATATTATAGTATTAGCAAACAGAACAGATCCTGCTCAGACGGTTCGTAAAGGAGCCGTCTGATCTGGGTCTACTCTGTCTGCAAATGCGTAGAAATGCGTATTTTATGGAGTAAAGGGTTAATCTATCAAACTCATATACATTGCAAACCCAGATCATTGCAAACCATTGCAAACCTGGACCATTGCAAACCCAGACAATGCAAACCCCGGACCATTGCAAACCAGGCCGATTTGCAAACCATAGACCATCCAATCCATTGCAAACCAGGACCATTGCAAACCCGAGCCATTGCAAACCCGGATCATTGCAAACTCGAGTCATTGCAAACCAGGACCATTGCAAACCAGAGCCATTGCAAACCCGGATCATTGCAAACCAGGATCATTGCAAACCCGGACCATTTTAAATCCGGACCATTTCAAACCTGGACCATTTCAAACCGGATCATTGGCAAACCCGGACCATTGCAAACCGCTTACCATTTCAAACCTCGGACCATTTCAAACCATGTCATATCCCGGACCATTTCAAACCAAGGACCATTTCAACCCGGACAATTTCAAACCAAGACTATTGCAATTCCGGACCATTTCAAACCTGGACCATTTCAAACCCCGGACCATTTTAAACCGGACCATTTGCCAATTTTCTGATATGATATTATTATTTACACTGTTTGAAAAGTAGTGTCATTTAGATATAAAACCTATTGTATAACAGGAATAAGCTGAACAACATGTTTGAAAAAGTATCAGCAAATCTGCAATGGAAACGTTTGTTCTAACGATTATGCATTTGCTAGGAAACAAATCGTAAGAACTTTCTCGAATATTTTCTGAATGCTGAAGAGAAACAGTTTCGCCTGGACGCAAGTTTGCTTTGGGATGTAATTCAACTAAAATACTCGCTTAATGGAAGCGCATATAAACACAAATATTATCTAAAAACAGATACTAGATCTCTGATTAATGTCATCTAATTATTTTCTATCGGGGTTGGCAGGTACCCAAAAGCACCTAGCGACAAATATACCAGGCGAATACATTTTCAAATGTGCATTTAATCAGAAGTAAGTATCGAATAGTTTATTCTTTTGTTAAAATGTGGTGTCTGGGTCTGTGTATATTACATATAGCCATAAGGCCTACAGACAAACCTATTTATATTTTAAATGTACTTCCAGACAAAGGGACATAAAACATAAGCATACGCTCTCCATAAATAATTTACTTTTCGTTGGACTGTATATCGAGGGCTTGGTGCAAAACTATTCTAACTCCTTCACAAAGTGAAGGAGTTAGAATAGTTTTGCACCAAGCCCTCGATATGGTATATCTAGTAAACCCGTCTGTAGGTAAACTGAAAATGCCACTCATTTAACTTTGTCGCTGCCAAATATTGTCATCTGCAACTATTGTCGTCTGTTGCATCCCCACACAATATATTTTTCAAAACACAACAATATCATAGTAAGCAACAGTTTGGATCCTGATAAGACTTATCTGGATCCAAAATATTTGCAGAGGTAATTAAACATTAGGACTTGAGCAGAGAAATACAGTTGAATTTCGATAACTCGAACTTGAGGGGACCATACAGATTAGATATTAGTTCGAGTCATCCGATTTCTAATCTGAAAAACTTCTCAATGCCACAGCTTAATACAGGTCTTAAGTAATGCTGAAAGCTCCTGTAGCAGCTTTCAATATTACTTTAGACCTGTATTAAGCTTTCAGCATTACTTTAGACCTATATTAAGCTGCGACATGTGTTTCCAGATATCTGTAGCGACAGATTTTACAGCAATTATGTATTGTAAGTTTTGAATGGACTGATTTTTTTGTTCGAATTATCCCGAAGTTCGAGTTATCCGAGTTCGAGATATCGTAGTTCAACTGTAATTACGACGTGGTGGTCATTTGAATGACCTGTTACTGATCATTACTGTCAAATACATGTTCTATGGTGGCTTACAATTATTGCTTTGGCCAAAGCGTTACAACACTTTACATTCGACCGAGCTTGGTACATGATTTATACTTTGTTTCATTTACCACGCAACTAAAAAGCCATAATCAAACGTTGTCGCAAATGTAAGATGTACACGCTGTTCGGCGAAATATGGTAGGTTTGAATAACAAATGTTGGCCGATGATACCAACAATTATAGGCCAAGGATACCAGTGATATCAGGCCGAGAAAGCCAACACTTGTAGGCCGAGGACATCTATAATTGTATGACGATGATATTAGCAATTTAGGCCGGGGATATTAGCAATTGCATGTCAAGAATATTAGCAATATATTGTAGCCCGGGGATATTAGCAATTGTAGGCCGAGGATATTAGCAACTGTAGGCCGGGGATATTAGCAATTGTATGCTGAAGGATATTAGCAATTGTAGGTTGGAGTTATTAGCAATTGTAGACTGGGGATAATAGCAATCGTAGGTCGGGGTAATTAGCAATTGTATGGCAAGTGTACCTGCCTGGTCTGACTAGTTGTTACTCAACCGAATCCGTTGTTTTCAGAACTCGGCTAGTTGAACATGTATCTGTATAGACTGGTCTTATGTCTACATGAACCATATTATACGAAAATAACAAGGGTATTCTTTACAAAAAATCGGGGAATCAAGCAACCTGAACAGTCATGCATGAAATAAAACACCATACATAATAATCTTACTTTTTTTTTATAATGGTATAAGAATACTGAACCATTTGTTCTTGGCATAAACTATAAAACAGATACACATTAGTTTATTAGCAAGCAGAGCAGATCCTGATCAGACGGCACCAACGACAGGCGTCTAATTTGAGTCATCTATGTTTAACAAAGGAATTAAAACGCATTTCTGTGGAGCAAGATTTTATTAATTGACTATATGATTTTACAAAGATTTTATTTATTTACTATTTTTAATTTAGAATGTTATAAAAATAAATGAACAAACGAGGTTTCACGCAAGCGTAAAATGGCTGCGGAAAACATGTTTAAGCAGGGTAGGAGATAAAACAGAGAACAACATTATTACTTAGTATTTTGATTATGCTAGGGCATACAAAGTTCTGACCAAACACGATCAAATGACATCTGAAATATAAGCAATGAACAGGTATGAGTTTTGTTCCAGCTGCCATTCCTTTGGTTTTTAGCATTTATAACAACCATTGCAAACAGTATGGGTCCACGCCGAGTATCTTGGCACCTCATCAGGGTCCAAACTGTTTTTCACTCTGATATTTAATTTTGAATAGATATGGAAGGGAAAAAAAGCAGACGACAATTTCTGCAGACATTAACCCCTTCAGTGCCATGAAGACGGGTCTGTAATATCATATGCAAAACAGTTTGGATGCAGATGAGACGCCGAGTAACTCGGCGTCTCATCAGGATCCAAACTGTTCGACACCCTGTTTATCGTTTGATAAAGACATTAAACAAACGTTCATTCTAAAACTTAAACAGACGAAATTATGTCTAGCAGACGACAATTCTGGCACAGAAAGAGTTAATTGCTCAGGGTGCAGACGGTATTTGGAGAACATAATCCTGAACAACAATGAACTGCAAATGACCTGCATAATGTTAACACCACATCAAATATCAAATGAGCACAGTGAAAACTACTGCAGCTGTATTCTTTTTGGAGTGTAAATCGCGCAGTAAAGCATGGTCATTTTGAATTTCTGTAAAAAATATGTGCCACCGCTGGGGAAAATATATTGCAATGCAGTAAATAAATGAAATGAAATTAAATACTAGTTGGAATTTTCTATCACTCATTTAAATAAAAACTAATCTCGCAGTAAATCATGGGAACTTTAGAATCCCATCAAAGAGTGTCTGCGGCGATAGTGGAAACTTGCTCTTGTATTTGTTCCCAGCTAAAGAGTATAAATGAGCAAAATGTGAGTCTTGAATTTCACAATAGTCAAAATCAAGAACAAAGGACGAACATTAATTTATATTTAATGATGTTTTAAGGTCATCGGAAAATACTGATAAGAACGAGCAATGCTAACGTCAACTTTATGTGAGCCATATTAACATTTAGCCTGCTATGGGCGGATGAGTGAATACATATGAAAACAGTTTGGATACAGATGAGATACTGAGTAACTCGGTGTCTCATTAGGATCAAAAACTCTTTGGCACCCTGATTGCATTTTGGAAGACAAATTGATTGTAGATTGAATTTTGAAAATGTAGTATGAGTGAGTGAGTGAGTTGGGTTTTACGCCCGACCAACAGTATTTCAGTTTTTTGCAGACTACCCGCATGAGACAAGTTATAGTGCTGCCTCACTGGAATGCCCCTGCCGCAGGCACATGGCAAGGGCACCCCACCCATTCACATTATCGTGACACCGGGCCGACCAGTCCTAGAACCACCCCTTCAATGTCGAACGTAGACAGGGGAGCTACTAGTACCAACGTTTAACGAATTTTGGTCTGTCGCGGACGGGGATCGAACCCACGACCTTCCCTACCGCAGTAGGAGGTGAACAATTCTTAAAAAACAATTTACTCAGCAGGCTAAATGTTTAGTGTTACCTCGGTATATTGGGTGGTTACTAACAACTAGGGTACTACATATCGGTTACAGATGATGCATTATGAAAACCATTGAAACACATTTCATATCGTAAAACGTATTTAACGCTTGGATTGTAATAATGAAGGTACAAATTGAATAATCCCAGCATTTATCCAATTGTCTCTGCAAATTAAAAAGTTTAGGGCTATTTTCAGCCTAAAACTTCTCAGACGTGTTAAACTTATGACTTCGTTGGGATAGTTATTAAATGAAGCAGTCGTTGACGTGTGAAACATAATTTGTAGAAATGGAATTTTCATTGAAGCGCCTGTGGCAACTTTTAAGATATTGCGATAGCCTTGCGAAACAATGAAACGATTTTAACAGGATATTGTATCTGTGACGAAATGAGTTCAAATCTTAAGCGTATTTTGAATTGAACTTGATAAACATTTTTTAGAAAGATTCCGCTTAACGGTAATCCGCTTTAGATGCAACTGGTCCACAGGAACACTCGTGATGAAGTATGGATCCTCAATGTTAAGAAAGTCAATACACGTATTATTGATAATAAGTACAAGAGTTTCATACCAAAGCCTTCAAAATGTTGTTACAGATTAACCCATACCCTCATATTGACGATCTTTGACGATTTTGTATAAGTCACTTTGTGAACCAATGTGATAGAGCATTTGCTCCTATAGGAGTAAATGCTCTATTTATCACACTGGTTTCAAACAACAAAATTCTAAAGTTTTCCTTTCCTTTAAACAATGCTCCTTTTCGATATATTTATTTAAAGAGATTGTATCTCAAAATAGCCTATGAGGTAATGGGTTAAAGTAATTAAAACAAAGAGTGTGGTGCCATACTGGCTGAAAAGCGAGTTTGCCTAAGTTATAAGAATAAAACCCTCTTTGAACTGATATCGCAGATGTACAATGTATAGGGACATTAATTCGCTTTTTGACTTGAATTGCATGTGATGCTTACGAGACGGGTAAGAGTTCCCACTGCCTTTTTAGAAACAATAACGAAACATTATTTTGTTCACAAGGATGAGATGGAAAAAAACACGTAGACCCTCGAGTTATAAAGACAACCCCAGGCAGGTCGGCGCTAATATGAAACAATGTGGCACGTAATGTAACACAATAGAATCGATTCATTATTAAATGGTTTCATTTGAGAGATCTCGCACACTGTTTGTCAATTCTAGTACAGTAAAACTCTTCTTAACCGGACATCGAATTTAATATAAATATCAGTCTTGGAGACAACTTGCAGCTTAATGCTGGGCGAACGTCATGCAGAAAGCTCCTCTAGGGGCTTTCTGCATGACTTTCACCCTGCATTAAGCAGCCATCTGCTTAAAAGTATCTAATTTCTTTTCTACTAGCATTATTCAAGCGTAGAGCCGTTATACTGTACACTTGTATTCTGTATGCGAAGGTTGAACTTAATATATTAACCCTTTCGCTGCCAATGCCGGATCTGTGATTACCTATGCAAACAGTTTGTATCCAGATGAGACGCCGAGTAACTCGGCGTCTCATCAGGATCTAAACTGTTTGTTACTGTTACTATGTTTTTGAAACAAAAATGAAGAAAATCAATAGAATGAAAATTTGTAGCAGACGACAAAGTTAGCAGACGACATAATTTGGCAGCGAAAGGTTTAATGAGAATTTCTACACAGGATCTACACCGTTTGCAAAGGACATGATTGACTCGTGTCTCGCACTGAAATTAATACCATCCAGCTTACCAGTTAAATGGATATTTGAAGCAAACTGTCTCTGAAGTATCCTTAATAGCATTATACCAGCATGTATCAAACCAAATGGAATCTCGCTTCAGTCATCAACATTATCAATGTGCTTACGGAGTTGCTTTTGTGGTCTTTGTGGTCCTATTCCTATCAATCTCTGACTTCTCGCCAGACTAAATCTACCCTCTTCATTATTTTGCGCCATCCATGCGAATGATACAATTTGGTATAAGGCAAATGATATAAAAATAACTCGTAATAACTTTTGTTAGAAAACGAAAAAACTCGTCAATGTCTTCCAAGTCTTGCCTGTGGTACTTTTTTTCTCCATATTTCTCATTACATCTATTTACACGCTAGCGGGCAGCTCGTAATAACACATGCATTCAATGTATTAGGAAGTAGGAGTGACCTGTCGTTTTTATTTATAGATTTGTTTCTTTTCCCAAATTATTCCATTCTATACACAAAAGGGTATTGCTTAAATTGACGAGCGAATGCCTCGTGAAGCTCGTGCAATTGGTTAGACTTGAAGTCCGATTGTCTATACATTGTAGTGATTATTTAAATAGTATAAGCTGAAATAGTCGGTAAAATGTTGAGCTCACTTAATACAATAGTGGTATTATTCAAATCTACGGGTCATCTATAAATAAAAACGACATGTCAGATCTAATGGCTAATATGCTCATATAACACGCCGCATTAGTTGACATGTTGATAACATATTTAAATATCTCCTTTCACATGTGCAACATTCAACAAGTTTTACTAGGTTGTGAAAGGATTAACCCTTTCCCTCATATAAACGTGTTTTCACGCATCTACAAACAGAGTAGACCCAGATCAGACGGCTCTTAAAGGGGCCGTCTGATAAGGATCTGCTCTGTTTGCTAATAGAATTTAATAAATTTGTTTCTTTGCTTTCTAAAATGTATATTCTTTATAACTATTTTGTTAATGCATATTCAGTAGGTATTGAAATTTGGCCTAAATACAGACCAAGGAAAGGATTAATTAATACAAGATATAACACAAGAATGTCGTTACCAGTATTTGGATCGTGTTTAATCATACTCGGAATGTTATTGCCATATAGGTTTGTTGTATTTTTCTATATTGTTCGATAGATAGTGTTTGTTATCATTTGTGAAACAAAACATCCATGGAATATATTGTATAAGAAAAGCTGAATTAAGGCTTTCAGGTAAACAAGTTGCTTGAAACGTAGCTATGAATTACACTGCTGAACATCATCGGAGTTTCAAATGATGTATAATATAAGTACAATACCCCTTTTCACCAAATTATGATGTCAACTGACTATTCTTTACTACGCATAGTCAACTAGATCGTATTAAACTGATTCAAAAATATATAATACAATAAACACCTTTATAAAGTTCGCAATGTCTGCCTAAGGTGGTACAAAATGTATTTTAGCCCAAATCAATACGTGGATAAAACAAAGACGGACACAACCAATATAGTTGGCCTCTGAACAAATGGAAACTATCGCCGAATCTACAACACAACATAATTAGCAACCTTATTGGTAAATATATACTATATACCTTCATTATGGAGGCCAATATTACATATTAATGAAACTCTGACGCCTTTCAAGTACATACAGATGCTATTAGAATTCGCAACTGTGTTCTAAAACAGTAAAACCTCTCTATAACGGCCACTAAATTACATCAAGTACTTTGTGTTAAAGGCAGGTGGCTGCTTAAAGCAAGATGAAAGTAAAACAGAACGCTCCTATAGGAGCGTTCTGTTTTACTTTCGTCTTGCTTTAAGCAGTGACCTGTCCTAAATACCAACTAATTAACATAATTTAGTGGTCGTTATAGAGAGGTTTTACTGTACCATTTTCTAATCGTTAGTGTTTGGGTTATCTGATAAGGAACATACATATTGGGTCAACGATTAACCCTTTCCCTAATGAATATTCATGGAGAGAATAATGACGTCATCAATATTAATAAGATTATTTTTTATAATGGCATATGAACACATGACATTTTGGCTCAGGCATAAGCTGTAGAATCAGATCTATATTACACCATAATCAAACAGAGCAGATCCTGATCAGATGGTTCCTATAGGAGCCGTCTGTTCTGAGTCTACTCTGTTTGCAGATGCGTCAAAATGCGCTTACATAAGGGAAAAGGGTAAAACAGTGTCAAAGAATACTGTATGGCAATATATGGATGAAATCCAAATTTCAGTTGAAAATCACTTTCCACACAGCATATTTGTATGTTTATCATACTTTCTCAATTAAATATGTCATATACAATAATTACCTTTAATGCTCACATCAACACGCTATAACACGTTGTAATAGTGTACAACTGTGGATTTCGAAGTTTATTTACCACGATGACAATGTGCAATTCTATTTGACGTTAAAAAGCTCCGTCTTGGTTTTGTATCTGAGCATATTCTAAGGTCCTAGGTTTTTTTCTGAACATATTCTGAGGTAAAACATATTCAGTTCTATTTGCGGTTAAATAGCTCTGTTCTGGTTTTGTACTTGAACATTATATGAGGTAAAAAACATGTACAGTTCTATTTGACGTTAAATAGCTCAGTCCTGGATTTGCATCAGACCATATTCTGAGGTAAAAATACAATGTGTTCAAGTTTCATTGAACCCTTTTGGCGCCAAATTCAAAAACGTCGTCTGCAATAATAATGTCATATTAAATATAATTCTAAACTAAATAATAAAGATAAATTAGTAAAACATTTGTTTTTAAAAACCTGTATGATTGGGCTAAATAATACAGAAAACAGTGAAGTCCCAGTTTCAAGGCGGCATCTGACCTGGGACTGCACTGTTTTAAATGGTGCCAACAGGCGACATTGGCGCCGAAAGAGTTAAAGTCAAAATGTATGTCAAACATGGTCCAGATTCCATTCTGCTTGTCGTGTCTCATTTCCTTTTATTTGAAACAGTAATATATATGTCAATTACATTAATTTTGATTCTTTCACCGCCATACACTAATAGATGATGACATTTGCAAACAGAGAAGATTACGAGTGGCTGGGCGTCCCCTCAAACCCCCAACGCAGTTATCTCCCCTAATCGCTACGCTGAAGAGATCCCTGCCACCACAGCATTCACCTGACCATGGTGTGCATCATGTGATCAAACTATGGCAGACGCTATGTCGGCTGCCAACTCTTACCGTAGCCAATCGGTAAATTTACTATTACATCCTGCCCCGCAAAAAATATTCAAAACATTTAATTTGTCCAGGTTTTCGATAAATTTAAGAATCATATTCAAGCACAGAGTACAGGATTAATTTTGACATTTTGAAAAACCTGTGACCTGATAAAAATCTCCACCGGTATTCTGTTTATAATCGTGTAAAAGTTACCAAAATTCGTTTTTATTTCTTCAGGAAAGCTGATTATTTTCTACTTTATTGGCGTTACCGGTGCTGAAATATGAAACAAAATCGAAAACTGCTGAAATCAACATTCCATAAAAAAAATACAAAAACATTTTTTTGCTAAAATCCAGCTAAAACTCTGTGGTGGCAGTGATGACCGCACTGAATGATAAGGGAGATCACTGTGAGGAGAGTTTGCGTCGCCTCATGATCCAAACTATTTGACAATGATTGTACTTTGTAACAAAATAAAATAAATGCCATTTTGAAACCTGAAGTAGATGATCGTCGCATATGACACTTATTTTGGCGATGAAAAGGGTTAAATATTTGAAATATTGCAGTCAAAATGAATCTTCAAATATCCATGATAATGAAATTGAACATTACATAATTTTAAACGTGTTATTTTACCTTTGATGTTTTTGAAGCGTTCTCCGTGAATAAAGTAATTGTAATTTTCCTAATAGAAATTAATATTAATGAAAGAACGGAATGAGAGTTCTAATTTCTCTGTACGATACAATGGAATATCAAGTACGTGTATTCTAGTATTGTTTCCACTCATTATAAAAGCACGGACCGTTTATTTGACCGTGCAAAGAACGTTATTTTAACTGCATGTGTCTGTTAAATAAAAGTACAGTAAATCCCCTCCAATGCAACCACCTAAAATAGTTCTGGGTGGTAGAGGCAGGTGGTAGCTTAATACAGGACAAAAGCAATGCAGTAAGCTCCTAGAGGAGCATTACGTTTGTACTGCATTAAGCAACCACCTGCTTATAACGACACCCATGTTTATTCATTAAGTGGTCACTTAGAGGGTTATGGTTATCATTAAAAAGGTGTATCACTTATCATATACAGTGATCCCTCTCTACTACGACACCCTTTGGGATATGAAGATTGTATGTGTTGTTCAGAGGGAGTTGTTATAGGGAGGGAAAATCAAACATAATTAGCTTGTTTGCAGACTCCCAGATAAGGTGTGTTTCGAGAACTAAAACTGTTATGCCTCCATCAAACCCTATGTTGTGACCACTCTTCAGAATCGTCACGAAGGTCGGGGTCATTTCAGCAAATTAGGGAATGAGCAGGCATTATATTTCAAAATTCTTCCAAGACCTGTCTGCTTGTTTTCAATCAAACTACAGTTGAACTGGGATAACTCGAACTTTGATATAACTCGAACTGAAAGTTCGATCCTTCCAAAATGTACAGTGCAGAAGTGTTCTAAAATGTATCACTACATACATCTAGAAACACATTTGACAGATAAATGCAAGTCTAAAGTAATGCTGAAAGCTCCTACAGGAGCTTTCAGCATTACTTTAGACCTGCACTAAGCTGTGAACATGAGATATTGGTCAGATTTTAAATCGAATGACTTCGAACCTCATTTATCACGAACTAATTGTTATGGTCCTCTGAAGTTCGAGATACTGAAGGTCAACTGTAATTATTTGCATGAGCGTAATGTATAATGTATTATACCAGGTCGTTGATAAGATGTTGGTTATTAGATTCCTAGGCATCAAGACATTGATACCTTATCTCAACACATATGAGCGATCTGATATCTATTAGTGGTCGTCGTTAAGCTGTTGGCTATTACATCACTGGGCACAATGCCTCATTGCATCTCCTATCAGTATCTGATACCTATCAGCAGTCGTCCTTAATATGTTAGTTATTAGATTAGATCACGGGGATCCAATGCCTCACCACACCTCAACTCCTATCATTGGTCATAATTATACCTATCAGTTGTCGTCGTGGATACGTTAGTTATAAGATCTAGGGGACCGAATGCCTCATCTCAATTCCTATCAATGATCAATACAAGATTAATCACTGAAAATAAATCGTCATTTCGACTTTCAACACTTTCGATATATTTATAAAAAGATATCCATCCTTCAAACAATGGAACAGTAAAACCCATTTAAACTGTACAATCCACTGACTCTATATTCGAAGTAAAATATAAAAAAATGTATGTTATAACGCATTTGGACCTGTAAACAAATGAGATTATTAAAAACTGTAACAAAGCCAAATCAATCATTTATGTAATTATTCAAACCACTGCACACCTGCATTAAGTAATGAAGATGAATCAACGAAAATGCAATTTGTTTGCAGAAAATAGAAATGTGGTGATAAATATTGAAAACAAGTGTCATTACAGCAACTAAAATAACACAAATTGAAGAAATTGCCAAAGAAAATATGCTCGCAATCTGATACGCATACCCCGCAATTGTTTTACAATATTCGGTTAAGATTGGAAATAAAAGTGACTCGGTTCTAAGTACATTCAGACTTTGAGAATGTGTCTGATAGTGTAGCTAATGTAATCCACATTGTCTCACATAATACCCACAATTCACATTCCCTGACACAATAACCACAGTTCCCATTCCCTGACACAGTACCCATAATTCCTATTCTCTGACACATATCCCCAAAACTCTCATTCTTTGACATAATTCCCATTTGTAACCTAGTTAGGATCGAAGTGTACGACCACTAGGACCCGAAAATCTAACACCTGTTTTGTGAAGAGACAATGTGGGTACCGGATTTCTCCCCCGTCCCACCCTCATTCAGACTGTAGAAAGGCTGGGAGTTGGTGGGGGGGGGGTTGCGGTGCCTAGTTGTATCAATGAAAATATCCGAGTACCGTTGCTGTATCACTTAACACTTTAACCCTTTCCCTCATATAAACGTGTTTTCACGCATTTGTAAACAGAGCAGACACTGATCAGACGGCTCCTATAGGAGCCGTCTGATCAGTGTCTGCTCTGTTTGCTAATAGAATTATAAAGATCTGTTTCTTTGCTTTCTAAAATGTCTACAATGTTCCGTCTTCCATATTTCTTTATATCTATTTTGTCCATGAATATTTAGTAGGTATGGAAATTTGTAATAAAAATAGAAGAGGGAAAGGGTTAACTGTTTGATCTACATTGTCAAATAAATTGTGATTAACACTACAAGAAACATTTCATATTGCTGGTTGGACATTCAGTTGAACTTCGATATCTCGAACTCCAAGGGACCATAAAATTAATTCTAGATAACAAGGTTCAGGTAATCCGATTTATAATCTGACCAATTGCTCAAGTTCACGGCTAAATGCAGATCTAAAGTAATGCTTAAAAGCTCATGTAGGAGCTTTCAATATTACTTTCGACCTGCATTAAGCTGTCACATGTGTTTCTAGATATGTGAAGTGATACACATTTTAGAACAATCATGTATTGTTATTTTTGGTAGGACCGAACTTTTAGTTCGAGTTATCACGAAGTTCGAGTTATCCGAGTTCGAAATATCGAAGTTCAACTGTAGTTGGACTTCATTATCTCGAACGTCAAGGGTCCATACAAATTACTTCGAGTAGGCAGATGTTCGAGCTATCCATTTTCTAATCTTAACAGTTTATCAAGTTCACAGCTCAATTCATGTCTAAAGTAATGCCAAAACTCATACAGGAGCTTTATACATTACTTTCGACCTGCATTATGCTGACACATGTGACTCTAAATATGTGCATTGATACATTTTAGAACAATTCAGTATTGTAAATTTTGGAGGGACCGAATTTTTACTTCGTGTTATCCCTAACATGACACTATTTTAAATGAAACAGATATATATGGGCATTTCCAACAGAGTGTTCCATGCTTATAATAGAGTGAGTAAGTGAGTTGAGTTTTACGCCCGACCAACAGTATCTCAGTTATTTGCAGACGGCACCCGCTTGAGACAAGTTATAGTGCTGCCTCATTGGAATGCCCCTTCCGCGGGCACATGGCAAGAGCACCACACCCAGTCACATTAGCCTGACACCGGGCCAACCAGTCCTAGAACTACCTTTTAATGTCGAGCATAGACAATGGAGCTACTAGTACCAACTTTTAACGACGTTTTGGTCTGTCGCGGCCGGGAATCAATAATAGACATGTACGAACTAAACATGTACACAAAAGATAACATTTACTTTCCAATGGCAAAGAAACACACATGTAGAACTGGCCGATGGGTAACAGACAATGCCTCCCATTAAATACAGAATATTCACTTTTACGAGCTGTTGTTGGTAATTAATGTCGAGCGTGTATGATGGGTGGCGTACATTGACTCTTTCTACCAGGCAGTTACATCAGTGTGCTTCTTCACTATAATACATAAGAACACCTCTAAACTGGACATTAAATTTAGTATAATTATAGGTCTTGGAGACAAGTGGCTGGTTAATGTAGGGTGACCGTCATACAGAAAGCTCCTAAAGGAGCTTTCTGTATGACTTTCACCCTGCATTAAGCAACCACTTGCCTAAAAGTATCTGAATTCTTCTTTACTAGAAGTCCGGTTCGGAGGCTTCTTACTGTATATAGTTATTTGAAATTACAACTCAACCGAAAATCCATAATCCTAAATTGTCGTTCTTGTAATTGCCATCGGAGACGGTTTTGGGAAACCTAATTCAAACATAATTCAATTGGAAGACAATCATTTAATGTTGATGCAATTGTTCTGTCCAAAAGGTGTTTTTGCGGTTTAGACCCTAAATCAGGAATTAATACCAAGTTCAATAATGATTCAATGAAAAACGGTATGGATCCTGATCAGCCACAGCGTTAATTGGAATCTCATTTTATTCCAGATCAAACATCGAGAATCTTTGCTTCTCAACTGGATCATGATCAGATACTGATTTATTGTACAGTTAAACCTCTCTATATCGGCCACTAAATCACATCAAGTATTTTGTGTTAAAGACAGGTGGCTGCTAAAAGCAAGGTGAAAGTAAAACAGAACGCTCCTGTAGGAGCGTTCTGTTTTACTTTCATCTTGCTTTAAGCACCCACCTGCCCTAAATACCAACTAATTAACGCAATTTAGTGGTCGTTATAGAGAGGTTTTACTGTATATCTATAGCATCTCAATTGGTTCCTGCTCAGATACCAAGTTTCTTGGTATCTAATTTAAATACTAGTTAAAACATATTTCATTGCAAATATTTGTTTACATAGTCATCATACAACAAAACGAAAGACGAATAACATATACAAACATATCAGCAAACGGATTGGGCCACAAGCTCTGTCAACATTAATTACGACCCTTCCCTTATGGTTGGTTACATTGAAGTAAGAAAGTAGTTTACAGTTAAGCTATCTTACAAAGTATTGGCGATAAAGTTCAATAAATCTAGACCTGTATTTAGAGAAACGATTAAAGAGAACTGGAGAAAGAAGAAACTGATGAACGAGAAGATAAGGAATATAGAAAGAGGATAAGAGTCTCAGCGCTGAAAATTGTTGTTAATTGCAATTCTGTTTGTATCTTCAATTTATGTTTGAACAACTGAGGCTATCTCTACCTTTTCTTAATTGCTAAGTTCGGGTAAACCAAAGAGTATAAATCATGACCAGTGACTGAGTTACTTGGAATTTTGTTCCGATCCTGGGCCCATGCTTATAAAGCTTTTCAGTTGAGTCTGAGTTCGTTCTCAATATTTTGATTGGTCAGATTTGAGTTCTCAATATTTTGATTGGTCAGATTTGAGCCTTTGGCTCAAATCTGACCAATCAAAAACTTGAGAACGAACTCAAACTCAAATAAGCATGGACCCTGATCAGATACCCAGGTTCTGGCCCGAATCAGACCCCGGTTCATTTGGCATCTTAATCGGACAGGTGTAAATCGTACTTTCATGGTGATAGTCTCCACTTGTAACGCGTGTTAACCCTTTCGGCGCCAAATTTCTAAGTGTCGTCTGCAATCCAATTTTGTTAAATAAATCGGTAAAATAAGACAATAAGATAGATAAATGCAAACTTAAAAGGAATAAAGCAAATATATAGAAATAGAATTTGAGACAATTTGTGAAGTCCCTGATCAGACGCCGCTTTGAAAAGGTGGCGTCTGATCTTGCACTATTTGTCGTGGTGCATTTATGCGACATCGGCGGTGAAAGGGTTAATAATACCTAGTAGACAGATTACATAATGCATTTAACTCTTTCGGCGCCAGATTTCTAACTGTCGTCTGCAACTCAATTTTGTTAACTCATTCGGTGAAATAAGGACTTTGAATAAATAAATGCAGAATTCAAAGGAATAAACCACGGATCGAGAACTAGAGTTTGAGACAAATAGTGAAGTCCCTGAAAAGGTGGCGTCTGATCATTGGACTGCACTATTTGTCTTGGTGCATTTTGGCGACATTGGCGGTGAATAGGTTAATGATATGCTGAAAATGTGTATTTCGCAAGACGGCCGATCAAATACACATCGGAATTCGCCGATGTATAAGCCCAACTTGACAATCTTCATAAGAATTACTGAACATACAGTAACTAACACCATGTTTAACGATTTTATGAAATATATGAGTTATCACTTTATCCCTTTCCCTCATACAAACGTGTTTTCACGCATTTGCAAACAGAGTAGACCAAGATCAGACGGCTCCTAGAGGAGCCGTCTGATCAGGGTCTGCTCTGTTTGCTTAAGAAATTTGATGGATCTGTTTCTATACTTGCTAAAATGGCTACAATGTTCCACCCTCCATGTTTCATTATAACAAATATGTACATGAATATTCAGTAGGTATTGAAATTTGAAATAAACAAAGAACAGGGAAAGGGTTAATATCGCCAGTATTCGGGCTTCATAGACATATGCTTCTCTAAGTAATGACTTGATCAATGTTTATTTTTTTGTATGCATCATTAATGATTATACGAGGGCCCTCGTATATGCTTAGTCTGTTTACAAGTGAGATTCGTAATTTTATTTGGCATTGCTAAGCATGGATTCAATAAATTGGTCTTGCTCAGTGCAATAACAATGCTTTTTCAGACATATTTATATCCTACATCTGAAATGCAAAGGGTTTGATTGGATTAAGCTGAATCGTGTGCAGCTCCTAGACTGTAACTTTGTGCTAGGAAATATCAAGCTTAATAGAAAAGAACTGCCGATTGTATTACAAAGTACAACAATAAGCGACAAGCGTAGTGGAATTTTACAGAATAAACGGATAAATCAAGGGGTTCATCTAAAAAATATGTACACATCCTCTGAATCAGTCATATGCGCGTATCACGCCCGTAGTGTTTGTAAGCAGTCATGTGTACGCTCTGTGTCCGTAGTACTTCTTAGTAATCAGTCATATGTACGTTCTTTACCCGTAGTACTTGTAATATCAGTCATGTGTAGGTACTATACCCATAGTACTTGTAATATCAGTTATATATAGGTAATGTTCCCGGAGTACTTGTAATACCAGTCATGTGTAGGTACTGTTCCCGGAGTACTTGTAATATCAGTCATGTGTAGGTACTATACCCATAGTACTTGTAATACCAGTCATGTGTAGATACTATACCCATATTACTTGTAATATCAGTCATGTGTAGGTACTATACCCATAGTACTTGTTATATCAGTCATGTGTAGGTACTATACCCATAGTACTTGTAATATCAGTCATGTGTTGGTACTATACCCATAGTACTTGTAATATCAGTCATGTGTTGGTACTATACCCATAGTACTTGTAATATCAGTCATGTGTAGGTACTATACCCATAGTACTTGTAATATCAGTCATGTGTTGGTACTATACCCATAGTACTTGTTATATCAGTCAATCCGACTCATGTGTTGGTACTATACCCATAGTACTTGTTATATCAGTCAATCCGACTCATGTGTTGGTACTATACCCATGGTACTTGTAATATCAGTCATGTGTTGGTACTATACCCATAGTACTTGTAATCAGTCATGTGTCCGTATCATACGCGTATTACTTGTAATCAGTCCTATGAACGCACCACAACCGTAGTACTTGTAATTAGTCATATGTGCGCACCACGCCCATAGTACTTGTAATCAGTCCTATGAACGCACCACAAACGTAGTACTTGTAATCAGTCATATGTACGTCCTATATCTGCAGTACATGTACTTATAAAATCGGTGATATATACATGCATTGCTCGTCGCATTTATTACATATGTCATACTCGTATGTACGCACCATGCCTGTTGTAGAATCATAATATTCTACGATATTTAGCAAACTGCCGACGTCCGTACATTCGTAATATTTAGTCACATACACTGCTGATCCTATACGAATGTGAAATGATTTCACTAAATCTCAGGGAGTCCTTAACGATATCGAAAGTAGTTCCTATGAGATCGCACAAAGCCTTTTTTATGGGCATATCTAAAATATGCACGAGCATCATACGATGTCCCTGGGGTTCACTCATGGCTCCCTTACGGGTTGTTCACGACAATACTAACTCCACATTTTTCCTGAACATTAATTCCAAGTAAAAAAAAAACTTCCATGAACCAGCTCTACCAGTTAAATACTCCTCACTATGCGTAACAATAACACGATATTTTTTTATGGAATTCTCGCAAAAATTCTGATTTAGGGCCAAAAACATCTGGCACGGGGCTCATATACAAGATGTGTTCTAATCCAAATGGGTTTTATGTAGTAACTGGAAGCATGTTTTAATATTTAAGAGAGACCAACTATTAACTCGAACTGGAAGACACGGCAGTGTAATGGTCGTTAAATGAAAGTTGTGGTGTTCGTATGTCCAAGTTGTTGCTACATTTTATTAACCTTTAGCCTGCTGAGCAAATTACTTTTACAGAATTGTTCACCTACTACACTTCTAAAAGTCAAGCTATAATCAATTTGTCTACCAAAATGCAATCAGGGTGTCAACCAGTTTGGATCCTGATGAGACGCCGAGTTACTCGGCGTCTCATCTGGATCCAAACTGTTTGCATAGCTATTCATTCATCCGCCTATAGCAGGCTAATTGTTAACTATGTTTAGTGCGCTACATGAAATGTGCACACAGCAAGTGGTTAAGCAGATAACTTTGAACATAGATCAACTCATACATTTGGTATGTAACTCGGTATCTCATTTGATCTGGATCTACACTGTTAGACACTGATTGCACTGCTGTCTAGAAATGTTAGAAAACGCCCACTTAGAACCCTGCAGCAGACAATAATCCTAGCATATAAAATTGATTTTTTGTGCTGATATGGTTAACTTCTCAACCATATGTGTCACATTATGATGAATTTCATTTTTCATTTTTTAACATGTTAATTTCAATTATTATCTTATTCAATGTACAATAAAATGGCAAATTATTAAAACAGATCAAACGTATGTTTTAACTTATGTTTGTAAGGTAAACTATATATATACCCTTCACCACATGATCGATTTTGCTATTCGAATCCTGTCTTTATAATCTGTTTTAATTTTACAAACATAATTAATATTTCCACTGTTTATATTGGAAAGTGTTTAACTCCACTGTTGATATTGGGCAAGTATTTACAAATATAACTCCTATGTTTATATTGGGCAAGTATTTAACTCCTATGTTTATATTGGGCAAGTATTTAATTTCTATGTTTATATTGGGCAAGTATTCAACTCCTATGTTGATATTGCGTAACCGTATGTGTGTGTACTCATGTTTGAAGGCCGTATATCTATTGCTGCTCTTTGAAGCCTTATATACAGTAAAACCCCACTAATGCGACCACCAATAAGGGGCATAATTCACAGTGGCAAGGGCAGGTGGTTGCTTAATGCAGGACGAAAGTTATGCAGAAAGCTCCTATAGGAGCTTTCTGCATAGCTTTCGTCCTGCATTAAGCAACCACCTGCTTATGAAAACAGCCATGTTTGTTTAAGTGGTCGCATTAAGTGGTCGCATTAAGTGGTCGCATTAGCGGGGTTCTAATGTATATACAACAACATTGTGTACCATCTACAAACAGTGTAGTTTTACATTTTACTATCACAGACGGAAAATGGCGGTAACGATGTTGCTGATGAGAGCACACCAAACGTTCAGCTCATTGTGAATGATAAACTCCATCTCTGCTAACTAGTCACTGAAATTCAATATTTGATTTGATCAAGCCTATTGAAAGTTGTCATCGTACTTATTTGTTCGACTTGTTTTGGAAACATAAAAGGAATAGTTAAAGATATTACTGTAAAGTAAGAGTGATTAATCAAGCATACACTAAGTAATGGAGACAAATATCGGCATTTATACTGGCAAAATGACTACGGTACAAAATGTCTGCGGTACAAAATGACTACGGTACAAAATGACTACGGTACAAAATGACTACGGTACAAATGAATACGGTGCAAAATAAGTACGGTACAAATGACTACGGTACAAAATGACTACGGTACAAAATGACTACGGTACAAAATGAAAACGGTTCAAAATGACTACGGTACAAAATGTCTACGGTACAAAATGACTACAGTACAAAATTACTACGGTACAAAATGTCTAAGGTACAAAATTACTAAAAATGACTACGGTACAAAATGACTACGGTACAAAATAACTACGGTACAAATGAATACGGCACAAAATGACAACGGTACAAAATGACTACGGTACAAAATGTATACGGTACAAACTTACTAAAAATGACAACGGTACAAAAGGACTACGGTACAAATGACTACGGTACAAATGTTAGCAATGAGGTAGAGGAGAATCGCTGTTTGTGCATAAAGAAAATTGAAATGTCTGTCTGGTGCAGCTATTGTAACAATTCAGTTGACTTGGCGAATAAGTCCTAGCAATGAATATCGATAGAACACGCGCGCTATAATTATTTGGTGCCATTCATATGCATGAATGTAACACTTGCAGGAGACTTGAAATGAGATGGATTTGCATGTGTTCAGTTAAAAGTTTCACACCTTAGTGACAATGGTTATATTCGTTGTGTGGCAATCGTACCCTTTCCTATAGCGTGACATAGAAAACGGGTTCATATCTACATGTACCGAACATGGCTGGCATTAAGAACGGACTTCACGATATTGATAAAAGAACATGTGTTCCCTAATCTGTACACGGTGTAAGTTACATATACGTAACCTCTCAAATAAAGACAGATCTCCAAAACTGCTAGTTTGGCAAAAAAATACGAAGAAAAACTGAATGGTTTGCATTATATTTCTCCCTCATGCAAAGATAAACTTAGAACTGTAGATACCATAATACTATATGTACAGTTGAACTTCGATATCTCGAATTTAAAGGAACTATATAAATTAGTTCGAGATAACGGAAGTTCGAGTTATCCGATTTTGTATTCTGGACAATTTCTCAAGTTCGTAGCTTAATGCAGGTCTACAGTAATGCCAAAAGCTCCTGCAGGAGCTTTCAGCATTACTGTAGAGCTGCATTAAGCTGTGAAATGTGTTTCTAGATATGCGTAGTGATACATTTTAGAGCAATTCTGTATTATAAGATTTTGGAAGGACCGAACTTTTAGTTCGAGTTATCCCGAAGTTATCGAAGTTCAGCTGTATATAGATAAGCAAAACAATATTACAGAAAATACCAGCTAACAATTAATTACTCCGATGTCGATTTAAAACCAGAGTCTGCTGTAATTTATACACAGAAAGATAACATATTCTGGTCCAGTTACACTTCAAACTTTTTAATTAAATCCACGAAAATGAAATAAATTAGTACAAACTGATAAGTTTTACTGACGGTACACATACTAGATACCGAAAAGTTATCTGATGAAAATAAACAATCTGGCTAAATCACATAAAACAACTGCTCAAACTGATTCTTCAATACGTTATCAATCAGAATAGTACCACAGCAAAACATGTCTGAAGCGGAAATAAAAAAATGAAGGACAAATGTGAGTACAGAAAGCTCCTATAAAAGCTTTTTGTATACTTTTACCTTACATTAATCAACCACCTGTTTTTAACACTTCTTTGATCAATAAATGAATGTCCATTTAGGATCGGTTCTACTGCAGGTAACAGGTTAACGCTAAGAAAGTATATGAATACACGCCAACCTTCTACGTGTATCTAGCATCATAAGGAAAGCATTTGGTTAGTACAGTGCTCCCTCCCTACAACGGCCCTCTCAATAACGATTCCCTCCTTACAACAACGCATGTCACTGTTTCCGAAACAACAAGGCTCCAGAAACAACTTTTTCTATCGTATTTTCTTTATGCCTCCATCAAACCCTATGTTGTGACCACTCTTTAGAATCGTCACCAAGTGACGATTCTAAAGAGTGTTCGCAACATAGGATTTGATAGAGGCATAACTGTTTTAGTTCTCGAAATACACATTATCTGGGGATCTGCAAACAAGCTAATTATGTTTGATTGTCCCTCCCTATAACAACTCCCTCTAAACAACACAACAATATTCGTATCCCAAATGGTGTCGTTGTAGAGAGGGAGCACAGTAGTCAGGAATGTGAGACCATTCAAACCACTCTTTAAAACTGACAAAGAATGAATACATCTCAACACTTCCCGGCGTATCATCAGGATGCAAACAATGTGTTACTGTGGTTGTTTCAAACATGCAATGTAGTTGACAAAAACTAAGAAATGAAAATTGTACATGTAACAGACGACATAGTTTGCAGATGTCAACATTTGGTAGCAAAAGTGTTACACATATCATCCATATCTGTTGTCGCTGCTCATACATTAATAATTTAATATTGTTTGTTTTCATTACTTTTGGTGAGCTGTGATTGGCTGTATTTTTTGTTTCATATCCAAAGGAAAACAGAATTAGGACACGCCTTGTCGGGACTACTTTGTATTCGTCCGCAATTATATGAATCGGTATTAAATGTTAAAAATAAACAAATGATTTATGAATAGTGCTTTAATTTCTTTCTTACATTCAGTAGTGATATTAAATTATAAGTAATATATAAAAAAAATCATGGAGGTATGAAAAACAACTTGGTCACACTTTAGTAAGAAACCGCTTCGCCAAGTTTTGTTTTTCATACTTCAATGAAAACAAAAACAACAAGCATTCTATATTTTCCTTAATAGCAACCGTCTGACTTTTAATGTATTCACTTTTAGTTATAAAATCATTGCTAGGTGGTTGCTTTAACTCTTTCCGCGCCAATGTCGCATGTTGGCACCATTGAAAATAGTGCAGTCCCAGGTCAGATGCCGCCGTTTCAAGGCGGCATTTGACCTGGGACTTCACTGTTTTCTGTATTATTTTAGCCCAATCATACCGGTTTAACAAATATTTTGCTACTATATCTTTATTATTCAGTTTAAAATTATATTTAATATGAAATTATTGCAGACGACACTTTTGAATTTGGCGCCAGAAGATGAGTCTTAATCTTCTAAATATTTATAACTACATAGTACTGGTAGGTAAGTGATTTTAGGTATTAAGTCAAATTGAAAATTATGTCGTAATGTTCCAGACTAAACCTACAGTGGCAGTTGGTTTATTGGCAAACTGTTATTTGCAATATGTCTTGATTTCCAAAAGAGCATTTTAAAAATTCTTAGGGGAATTCGCAGCAAATATCCCAACAGTGCTCTATAGTTAATATAATGTCGAGGTGCGACCCCCCTCCCCACTTTTGCGTGCAAGTGTACGTTGAACTATTGGTATGTCATGTTGTTACGCTTCTCTTCATATAAATACGTTCGCGCCATTTTAACCCATACCCTGATTATCATTTTTTTTAGGTACAACCTCTTTAATTAAATCTACCAAAAAAGGAGAATTTACTAGAGGGAAGGAATGTTTTAGAATGTCGTAGTTTTGAAACTTGCATCATTTCTTACCGGATGGTTATTTGTTTGATAATACTATATATCAGAACAAAGGAGGACTCGATTCACTTCACATTACTAATGTGGTCGCCGACAAGTTGTGTTGTGGTCCTGTTGGTCACATTCGTATCACTATCTGAATCCACCTACCCTCGTCATTATTTTGTGCTATCCGTGCGTATAATGGATTTTGGTATTGGGTAAATGATATTTAGATAACTTGTTTAGGAAACAAATGAACGGATAAAGCTATAGCTTCCCGGAGCCTATGCGAATTGTTTTGTTTTTTGTACTCTGTATCTATACGTCGTAGAATCCTATAAAGGCTTTTACACGATATTAATATATTACTATTTGAACACTACCGTTGTAATATTGCAGATTCGTACCATTTGTCCGCTAGCAATGTATATCGAATGTTCCGACCTTTTGCCCGCTAGCAGTGTGTGTTGTATTTACCTATTAGTTGCCCGCTAGCAGTGTATATTGGACTTTACACAAACGAGTAGATCGTATTCAGCATGTGCTCCTTTTCTAAATACTAGACTTCACATGCCCCTTTATACAGCGGAACATATCTAAATATGCATTAGAACATATCTGCATATACATTAGAACATATCTACATATACATTACATGTAGAACATATCTACATATACATTACATGTAGAACATATCTACATATACATTAGAACATATCTACATATACATTAGAACATATTTACATATGCATTAGAACATATCAACATGTGCATTAGAACATATTTACATATACATTAAAACATATCTACAAATACAGTAGAACATATCTACGTATGCAATAGAACTGCTCTAAATCGTATTCATCTCTAACGAGTTATGTTGTTTTTTTAAATTCGGAAGCTATCAGTACAACTTTCGTCCTGCACCAAGCTACATCCGTCTTATATAATATATCAAGAAATTAAGTATGTTTTAACCCTTCGCTTGCTGAATTTTAAAATACATTTCTCCTTCTTTACCCATGCCCTGTTTTATAATTACATATATCTCCACTGGGTACATGTATTTCGCTGTGCAATCACTGCTATGGAGTGTACCGGTTGCACAATCAACTTGTAAATAGTGCAGACCCTGATGAGACAGCTCCTGCAGGAGCTGTCTCATCTGGGTCTTCGTTATTTACATGTAGGTATATTGACGTGAATAGCAAGCGAAGTGTTAATGGTCGTTGAAGAAATGTTTCCCTGTATGTTGCCTATTATACACGTGTTTCTCCCAGATGTGTCTCTACGGGACAATATTTAGTCTGTATACGCCAAAACGCTTTAACCGGCGACAAAGTAATTAAAAGAAAATACAGAAACATCCTTAGGGAATCGTGAAGGCTTTCGATAACAACAAAAGATGTCAGAGGGCCTGAACAAGTCTCAAGGAATGTTACAGGGCAACGATAAATGTCTCGAGTCATCCAGTATTGCCTTGTCAACATATCAGAAATGCATATGATTAAAATATATGTACATGTATGAATAGATTTCATTACTTTCTTGCAGAATGCGACACTGAATATTTTATCAAAGTGACTGTATAACAAATTAAGGCTGAGAGTATGCAGTTGTTAAAGTCCCTGAACGCCTTTGAATTTAAAAACATAAACATTTGCTGAATATACCCTTCAGTATATTGTCCTGTTTTATTAACCTGTCAAAATATGAATATTCCTACGTCACCGATAGGATATATTTAGCTTGGGTAAACCTGTGTTTGAAACGTTTTTCACGAGATTCACAATAAATGTACAAGTACTCGAATAAGCCAAGTAGGAAAGCTTTTATTGGCGGAAACAATCGATATGAACCGAAGCTATTTATGGCGTGTTCAGCAAGCGTATAATTATTTAAATTTTGACAGGTTAATACAACAGGACAATACCTTTAAACAGTCTTGCTTTTTATTTGATCGTTTTCTGTTGAGAAACAAAAATAAAACTCTAAAATATATCGCGCTGTACTTTTTGTTCCAGCGGTCAAAAAAGTATGCCAGAGTACGCTATAGATATTCGCTATAAATATAGCGAACATTTCGCGCAGTGCGCCTCTCGATATAAAAAAATGATTTAGGCGTCTCTTGGAAGCCGATGTGGGGTGAGCACTGTCTCTAAAAAATTGTCACCGAAGAGGAATGTAAATGTAGAAAAAAACCATACTCACAATCTCTATATTTACACCTACTTTCGTTTTCATCGAATTTAAAAAATGCAATTTAATACAAAACCATACGTTTGAAACCTTTTTAAGACCTGGGTTTCGTTCTCAGGCTTTTGATTGGTCAGATTTGAATTCTCAAGCTAGATTTGCGCATACATGTACTTGGTGTCTATTATATATCCGCTGCTATACAAGATTCGTATTATGCGTGTAAATGAGTCTTACTTTATTCTGGAGAAATAATATTTCGTACAGATTTACAACAATTCCGCTTGTAGAAAGACTATATACCATACCTCTTCCATCAAAACTGTCATCTAGAGGTTTTAAGAAACATAAATCAGGGAAATTCAGTGGTTTTAAGGAGGTAAGTGGAGATCATACGTTGTGTTAAGAATATCCTAAAGCTAAAACCAAAATCCAATAAATAATTACATCTGACAAATGTGCAATGAAGTACTCGTGTTCATGACATTAACCCTTCTCTTGCTGAATTTAAAAATACATTTCTCCTTTTTTACCTATGCCCTGTTGTATAATTACTTATATCTTCACTGTGTACAAGTATTTCGCTGTGCAATCACTGCTGTGGGGTGCACTGATTACACAATCAACTTGTAAATAGTGCAGACCCTGATGAGACAGCTCCTGCAGGAGCTGTCTCATCTGGGTCTTCACTATTTACAGGTAGGTATATTGGCGTGAATAGTAAGCGAATGGTTAAATGTTATGAGCTGATTAGCAACGTGAATACATGTACTATAATGCCAATATCCGCAAATAAGTTATATGCAGATAAGAGGCTAAATTACTTTCTCAGCAATATTGAAATTGCATGTTACTGTGATATAATGTCTGATAAAAAATACAAAGAGGTTTCATTTTATTATATAAATGTCTAGGATACATGCATAATGTTACTATGGAAACGGGTTATCAAATATAGTAACTTATTCTCAAGCATATATCTTAACAATAACTATTGTCCCATATTCCACTTAATCTTGAGTCTCTCTCTGTCTATGTCTGTGTCTGTGTTTCTCTTTATCTACCTCGGTCTCTTTTTCTCTATCTATCTGTCCGTCTCTGTCTGTCTCTGTTTGTCTCTGTCTGTCTCTCTCATTATTTCCAGTACTCTTCTTTATCTCATTCAGAAATTAGAGTTTTCCTCTCATGTATGTTTGGTTTTGTACATTGATTCTTGTCCTGGTGTAAGAATAACAGATTATACAAAATTGTTGCTTGAGATTATCTCCTGTATCTAATATAATATTGACTTGTGTCAGACATCAAACTATACAGTGTCTTTAATGGATCCATGTTGTACAAGTAACAGTTAGAAGGTTCGAGGAATAATATCCCCGTTAACCTTTTCCCTGATGAATATTCATGTACGAAATAATGACGTCATGAATATTAATAAGATTATTTTTTATAATGGCATATAAAACATGGCATTTTGCCTGAAGCAGAAGCTGTATAATCAGGTCTATATTACACCATAAGCAAACAGAGCATACCCTGATCAGGGTCTACTCTGTTTGCAAATGTGTGAAAATGCGCTTACATTAGGGAAAGGGTTAAACCCAATCTCCTGTAGCAGAACTCAAAGGTCGCTTCTTTAGAATAAAGATCACGCTGGTTATACACTTGTTCTTTATTACTAATGGACTTCCACGGATCTCCTACTCGCGTCTGTGCACAATTAGCTTGAGACGAAACATATTTACAACATGACGCGTTCTCGCAAATCACAATTTATCATCGAAACACCAGACGACGTTTGATAATGGCTTCCAATGAGACGAATAATGAACTTTAAACCTTTTTCCGCCGATGTCGCATAAATGCACCACGACAAATAGTGCAGTCCCAGATCAGACGCCGTCTTTTCAAGGTGGCCTCTGATCAGGGACTTCACTTTTTGTCACAATCTCTTATTTGTATATATGTGCTTTATTCCTTTGAAAGTTGCATTCATTTATCTCATGTCCTTATTTTACTGAATGATTTAACAAACTTGGATAGCAGACGACAATTAGAAATTTGGCCCCGAAAGGGTTTAAACCTTCCCATGCTAAGCGCGTCGTAACTGGGAGTAACAAACAGCGTTGACCCAGATAAGATGCAGAGTAAATCGGTATCAAAGCTGTTTGCCGCTCCATTTGTCTTTTCTATTCTCCTTTTTCCATGATATTTCCCTATGTCCAATATATATATATGTCCCTATGTCAATTATATTTCTCTATATCAAGTACATTTCCCCTCTGTCCATTACATTTCCCTTTATCCATTATATTTTCCTATGTCCATTATATTTCCTTCTATACATTATATTTCCATATGTCCATTATATTTCTCTCTATCTATTATATTTCCATCTTTCCAACTCATATGCTTAATGGACGAGGTATACCCTAATATTGTGCACATTATTATATCTGGGTCCAATTAAAATGTTGGTAGCTTAATGTAGTAAAAGTGTTATGCAAATAGTTACCATGGGAACCAATGCTTTATTCTCACATCGTTATTATGCTGAAGTTTTACTGTAGCACATGCATCAATGATTTATTCCTACGTGGTAACTATGAAGAGTTCATAGTGTACCTAAACCATCAATGATTTATTCGTATATGTACGTGGTAGCTATGAAGAATTTATACTGTACCAAAGTCATTGATAATGTATTCGTACGTGGCTGCTATGGAAATTTATATTGTACCAGAGTTATCGATGATTTATTCGTACGTAGTTCCTGTGTAGAGGTTTTATTGTACCAAAACCATCAATGATTTATTCGTAAGTGGTTGCTACGGAGACATTTTACTCTACCACGTGCATCAATGATTAACTCGTACGTGGTTGCTATGGAGAGATTAATATACTGTACCAAAACCCTCAATTATTCATTCGTACGTGGTTGCTATGGAGAAATTATATGGTACCTAAACCCTCAATGATTCATTCGTAGTGGTTGCTACATGTATTGAGAGGTTATACTGTACCGAAACCCTAAATAATTTATTCGTACGTGGTTGCTATGGAGAGGTAAATATACTGTACCAAAGCCCTTAATGATTCAATCGTACGTGGTTGCTATAGAAAGTTTATACTGTACCAAAACCCTTAATGATTTATTCGTACGTGGTTGCTATGAAGTGGTTATACTGTACCAAAGTCCTCAATGATTTGAACCCAGACATCCGGATTGATAGTCAAGCACGTTACCACTAGACCACCGCACAACACTGAGAAGAAAACTGAATCTGAAACTTGCAGCTGACGACAACGTTATATTTAAAGGGTAACTACGTGACCATGAGCTCTCATTTGCCTGATATCTCGCTAAATTCATCCCCATTGTTATCTACTCATCACTATTGGTCGATTGTGGACTTTTATCGTATCACAGTTTCTTTAGCTCTAGTCATTCTGTCACTTCAATTAGATACGGTACTTCAAGACAAACACTATAAACTCTGGCATGTGCGTGCACCATGTATAATAACACAACAGTGTTAGTGCGGTGACTGTAACAGTTGTTATTAACCTATTTGCTCCCAGTGGATTCTTCTATGTTTATATATTGGATTAGTCCATTTTTTATCTAAGGGGTGCCTGGCCTAAATTTTCAATTTCGTTTTGCTTTATATTGAAATTCCTATCAGCAAACAGTGTATACTCTGATCAGACGCCGCATTATGCGGCGTCTGATCAGAGTCTACACTGTTTGCCTACGTCCCATATATAGGATTGTGGGAGCAAATGAGTAAAGTTAATGCTGTGTTTGCAGAAATCTTATTAAAACAATCAAAATTAAGGAAGAATTTATGTTTGTGAGTTTCTCTGGTACGACAAATGATTTCGTCATATTTCATATAAGTTATACCAGAATCACTGCTTATCATTAGATGTTATAGCTCTTAATACATGAACTGAAATTAAACTATGTGTAAAACGTCAATGATGCCACATGATTTTTCTGATCGTTCACGACAAATGAACAAAGTTAATTTTCTTAATTAAATCGTCCCAGGATTAATTGATTCAATTAAAACAATGCATGTTTTTAAAAGTCCAGTGGACCACTTGATTCCGTGACACATTCATTTAATGTCCCATGTGAGAAGCAATCAATTCCAGGGGACCTCTAGCAGACACAATGTTTCTTAGCCCTGTTGGACGTCAAACAGATTTCGTCTACTATGATTATCTTATGCTTCATAATTAAACTTCTGCACCCTGAGTAATTATCGTCTGCAAATATTGTTGCCTGCTTCAAATCTAAATTAACACCCATATGTATCTCTAAACAAGAGTACCGCATACGGTACATAATACGCCCACTTGCAAACTTTGATTCAACATGCCTTATAAGTGTTGACATTTTCAAATCTGTGCTTCAGATCTTGATTTCAATATCAAGGTGATACTATTTTTTAAAAAATTGAAGTGAATGTCTTTTTTTAAAAAAAAGTTAATTCTCATATTTGCAGATTTTTGTAAAGTGCAACGGCCATAACTCTGTAAAGACAAACTGAATGAACCTCAAAATAAACTCAGCTTCAAATTTTGTTGCTTAAAACATTTGTGTTAAGTTTCATTTATATGATTTTAATAGTTTTCCCAGAAAACAACAGACAAACTAAAAGGTGACCGACTAACAAAGCAACGAACACACGAAGTTCAAGGACCATAACTTTAGAATAAAATGACATATCAAATCCCCCGCAATATATGTGAAAATTCACATTAAGGTTTAACCATATAAAAAAATTAAAGTAAATCTCATTTCAAATGAAAAAGTTATGGCCATCCTCATATTTGCATAGATTTGCATTATTTTTTTAAGTGCAAGGGCCAGAGCTCCGAAACAACAAATCAAATGATCCTCAGAATCGACTTAGCTTCAGGTCTTGATGCATTAAACATGTGTATGAAGTTTCATTAATATCTGTCAAACAGTTTTGCAAGAAAACAGCGGACAATCTATATGCATTATATTTGCATTATTTTTTATGTAAAAGGGCAAAAACTCTGAAACGAAAAATCAAATAAACCTCGAAATCAACTCAGCATCAGATCTTGATGCATTAAACATTTTTGTGAAGTTTCATTAATATCTCTCAAATAGTTTTCCCAGAAAACAGCGGACAAACTATTTGCATTATTTTTTAAGGACAAGGGCAATAACTCTGAAACGAAAAATCAAATGATCCTCAGAATCGATTCAGATTCAGATCTTGATGCATTAAACATTTGTGTAAAGTTTCATTAATATCTGTCAAACAGTTTTCCCAGAAAACAGTGGACAAACTATTTGCATGTATTTGCATTATTTTTTTTAAGTAAAAGGGTCATAACTCCAAAAAGAATAATCAAATGAACCTCAGAATTGACTCAGCTTCAGGTCTTGATGCAATAAACATTTGTGTGAAGTTTCATTAATATCTGTCAAATAGTTTTCTCAGAAAACAGCGGACAAACTATTTGCATGTATTTGCATTATTTTTTAAGTAAAAGGGCCATAACTCCGAAAAGACAAATCAAATGAACCTCAGAATCGACTTAGCTTCAGATCTTGATGCATTAAACATTTTTGTGAAGTTTCATTAATATCTGTCAAATAGTTTTCCAAGAAAACAGCGGACAAACTATTTGCATATTTTTTAAGGACAAGGGCCATAACTCTGAAATGAAAAATCAAATGAACCTCAGAATCAACTCAGCTTCAGATCTTGATGCATTAAACATTTGTGTGAAGTTTCAATAATATATGTCAAACAGTTTTCCCAGAAAACTGCGGACAAACAAAATGTTGACGGACGAACGAACGAACGAACGAACGAACGAACGAACGGACGGACGGACAGGGCCACGACAATATACGACCACCTTTATTAGGTGGGCGTATAAAAAGCAGTGTCAGAGTAACAAACAACTAGATTCCTGTCGAGACGCGGAGTTACTTAGGGTGCTTAGGCTAATTTTACATACAACCTTTTTGAATAAATCTACCGAAAAGGAGCATTAACTAGAGAAAAGGAAATGTTTAGAATTTTGAAGTTTGAAACAATTGTGATAAATAGAGCATTTGCTTCTATAAGAGCAAATGCTCTATTTATCACAACGGTTTCACAAAGTGACTTTTACAGAGTCGTCAAAAGTTAATATGAGGGAATGGGTTAAGCTGCTACCTGTATAATAGAACCCCTCTAATGCTACCACTTAATGAACAAACATGAACGTCCTTATCAGCAGGTGGTTGCTTAATGCAGGAGGATAGTAATGCAGAAAGATCCTATAGGAGCTTTCTGCATTACTTTCCTCCTGCATTAAGCTACCACCTGCCTCTAAGACCAAGAATTGTACCTTATTTTGGTGGTCGCATTAGAGGGGTTTTACTGTATTATGATAGTAATATTTTCAATCAAAGAAACGCTAATCTGATACAGAACAAAACTAACTGTGTTTTTCACAGCATAATTATAGCAATGGTCTGTTTTGTATAAAATGTACAAGGATTCAAAATGATATGTCTAGAGGACGGAGTACACCTGGTTTCAATAAGCTGTCTGGTCAGTCTTCTTGTGCCAACTATGAAAGCTCGGGGAATCATTTTTCGCTTCACAGTAAGAGTATCAAAATGGTTGTCTCTATACAAAACTGGCGTCATAAAGTTATCACGCTCACTGAACACAAGGAAGAGCTTTCTTCCAGACAAAGAAATGACCCGGTCAAAATATTTCACACAAGACACATTGATTTAGCCAATTCATTCAGTATAATGACAAAGTAGATACATTGACAGACTACGAGTATGTGTTCGAATGTAGTTGATTTATACAGTAAATGTGCATTTGTGAGCGCTTCCCAAAATAAACTGGTTTTACAAAACGGCGGCAGCTTTTAACATATGTATAGATGATTACATGCATTGAAACAATTTTATCATTCATTTTACAAAGCATCTGTGCCCGATGCCTCACAATAGGAACTCTAATAGCAAGATGCGTTGATGGCTTGAGTAGATACGAGACGTATATAAGAGGAGTGGAGTGAATAAGATGAGTAGAGATAAGAGAATAGGGGTGAACCCTTTTTCTTATGTAAGCGCATTTTGACGCATCTGCAAACAGAGTAGACCCAGATCAGACGGCTCCTATAGGAGTCGTCTGATCAGGGTCTACTCTGTTTGCTTATGGTGTAATATAGATCTGAGTCTAGCCTGAGCAAAAATGTCACGTGTTCATATGCTTTTATAGAAAATAATCTTATTAATATTATGACGTCAATGTTTCCTACATGAGAATTCACCAGTGAAATGGTTAAGAGGAGTAGATAAAGGGAGTTTATTATACATGTAGTTGGGAACATGAGTAGATAAGAAAAGTTATTAAGAGGAGTAGATAAGATGAGTGGATAGGAAGGGTAAATAAGAGGAGTGAATAAAGAGGAGTACTTAAGAGGGATGGGTAAGCTGTGCAAATACGGCGAGTAGATAAGAGAAGTAGATAAAATAAATAGATAAGAAAAGATTAGCAGATACGAGAGGAGCAGATAAGAGGAGAGTACATGTAATATAATGTTTATAGATTATTAAGCTAAAGTCGTCATTTCCAAAATCACAACTCGCAAAAAGCAGTTAATTATAGCCTTTGATACAAAATACTATAAAAACATTATCGGAAAAAAGTTCCTTTGAAAAGCAATACAGTATATCCCATCTAGGCCGGAGTTTAGTAATGAAGATTTTGATCTTTGATAAAGACTTTCGTGAAGTCTGCTAGGTAGCCCCGATGACCGGGTTGGTTACGGGAAAGAGAAGCGAAGTGAAGAAGATGGGTACCTGCTACCTGCCCTGCATTAAGCTCCAACCTGTCTTACACATTGGCATTGATACTATACAGTAAAACCCCGCTAATGCGACTACCTAAAAATGGTATAATTCTTGGTGCTAGATGCAGGTGGTAGCTTAATGCAGGAGAAAAGTAATGCAGAAAGCTCCTAGATGAGCTTTCTGCATTACTTTTGTCATGCATTAAGCAATCACCTGCTTATAAAGACACCCATGTTTATTCGTTAAGTGGTCGCATTAGAGGGGTTCTTCTGCATTTAAAGATCCTGTTTAGAGGGGGTTTACTGTATCAGCACTTGCTATAGGATTTTATTTCAATGACATTCATCGAAGCTTTATTACTTAAATTACGTATCATCTAAAAGCAAATCCTTACAACTTAATGCACTCATTCTTCATCTAAGTGCTGAAATGAAATTCCTTTAATTTTGTAAGAGCAAAACTTTGCTTTCAACTGAATCCTGAGTAATTCCCTGAAAAGCTCGCCTAATGGAAGCGTACATTAGGACAAAATACAGGCTGGCAGAATGACTGCCTGCAGAGCTGAGTTATGACACACAATTAGCTAGCGGGTTTGACTTGTACATTAAAGCACGTAACTGCATAGAAATTCGCCAATTATCATTCTTGAATATGCTCTCCGTTGACCGTATATAGATAGTTGTGTTCGTTTTCTTTTAAGATGAAACAGAGCATAAACATTTTAGAGCCTCGGTTAGATACATTTAGAATGGACGTTAGTTTCAGTCAATATACACAGGCATACCTTTTTTAGATCTGGTCAACTAAAATTTTCCTGTCGTTCAAGTGTTCAGATGTTAGCTACATGCTATTTTAAGAGAAACCATTTTTGCAAATGATCACAGAATGAAATGTGTTGTTGGTAAGGAAGAGCGTTAATATTAAAGATGCATCCTGCGTAAGTCCATCTGTCTTAACCCTTCGCTTGCTGAATTTTACAATACATTTCTCCTTCTTTACCCATGCCCTGTTGTATAATTACATATATCTTCACCGTGTACAAGTAGTGCGCTGTGCAATCACTGTTGTGGAGTGCACTGGTTGCACAATCAACTTGTAAATAGTGCAGACCCTGATGAGACAGCTCATGCAGGAGCTGTCTCATCTGGGTCTTCACTATTTACAGGGAGGTATATTGACGTGAATAGCAAGCGAAGGGTTAAGCGTCCATCAAAACATGGTGTTATTATGGGTCTGTAAGGCAGATGGTAACTAAATGTAGTAAAAGTAATACAAAAAGAAGTTTTGTGCATTACTTTTGTCCTGTATTAAGTACATTCCTGGTTCTGCTGAATACCAGAAATTGTAAATCCGATCGATGTTGTTGACCCTACATTTTGTCTGATCTGGGTCTACTGTATTTGCAAATGCGTCATTATGAGTTGTTGTATGAAGTAGGGGTTTAATGTATAAACATGTGTGTCTTTTAAAGCAGAAGGAAAGTGAGTTAAATTTCGACCTATATTAAGCTACAATTGTCCTTAAAACCATGAAGCAGCTTCATTCTGAGTGTTTTATCATAGAGGGTTTTATTATATTCGTACGTCTTCATGTCAGTTTTGATTGAATCAACATACGTGATTCTGGTGAATACGAGAGTATTAGGCGTAACAATTTTCACGCGCTACTCCTTAACCCTTTCACCGACGCAGTCGCATAAATGCACCACGACAAATAGTGCAGTCCCAGATCAGACGCCGCCTTTTCAAGGCGGCGTCTGATCAAGGACTTCGCTATTTGTCTCAATCTCTATTTCTATATAATGTGCTTTATTCCTTTGAAATTTGCATTTATTTATCTCATTTCCTTATTTTACTGAATGATTTAACAAACTTGGATTGCAGACGCCAATTAGGAATTTGGCGCCGAAAGGGTTAACAGTAGGCCTATAGATTAGCTAAGTATTCAGACACCAGTTACATGTAGTGTCTGTAGTGTGTCTGACACCATCAGATAGCACCATCACAGTTGTCTCAGCTCGTCTGGCTCTACAATGTATGCACACATGGTATCTTGTCTAGTGGAATACTCGCCTCCCGCATTTCAATATAATTTCCCTACACAAGAATGCCCACAACAAGTGTACATTTCCCATAAATGGATTACATTCAGGCTTCCTTTGTAAAGCAATGCACACACACTTTCCCTAGTAAAACCGTCCGGACGTTAATTGAAAATGCCACTCATTAGAGACTTGGCATTTGCTTTTATGGGCTGATGTTGCTCATTAATGTTGAGTACACGGTATAAGAGGTATACAAGGTCTGCCTACACCACGCAGGTCAGAGACTACAAAATTGATCAGAGTCTTGTCTGGTCCATCGAGGAAAATGTATAGTAATCTGGCGCTAGTTTTTAGGTTTCGGACTACTTTCCGAAACCTAATAGTAATGCATCCCCAGGGTATGCCTCAAGCAAATTTATAAAGAAATTCATATCCCATAATGCGCAATCAGACCACTGTTATACTACGAAATATCAATTTATGCTTAGAATGCATACGTTCATTAACCCAAATGCAGACATTTTGAATGGTTTAACGTTGACAGAATGTTTATCACGTAGCGCCGATTATGCGATTTAGTTATCTACGGGTGTATTTCACCCGTATTTCTACGTTCATTTTGCCAAAAATTTGATTTTGATAACACCCCTTGACAAAAATATAGTTCCAAGTGCAATGCATTTGATAAACGATATCGATAATTCTTTATTTGGTATTTGTGTCAATTATTAAAATGCGGATGCAACTGTTGCAATTACCAATAATTTTGCCGTGTAAAATGCTACGTTATATGATAAATTTGGTCGCGTACGAATATATACCACAGAGCGCCGGTAAAAATGAACCAGAAAGTAATCGACATCTAAAAGTCGGGCGTTTATTTGAAATCTACAAGCATTTCTTGAATTTGTCGGATTGGTACAGACAACGTTACGGAGAAAACAGTAATGAATAATGGTCGGAACGTCGTCAATCTCTACATATTACACTATGGGAATGAAGATAACGACTGGAAATTGCAGGATACAGTAGTAAACACCCGATATGACGGGTATGACTCATATCCGCGGATATGAATTTCGCAGCCTAAAATCGGCCACAATTTAAGCATTATTTTTCTTATTAGAAAAAACTTTCATCGAGCTTATTGGCTAATATTGTCCATATTTATTATTTGAAATACGTAAATTTAATATTCATTGCATAATAAGTAGTAACAGCCTGGAAAATTCTACTCGTCCGCTCGCTATGACGAGTAAAATAAAAAAAATAATAAATATAAAATAAATAAATTATTATTTAATTTACTGTAATTTAGTTTATAAATAAATAAAATTTAATAACTTAATTTATTTATTATTATTTTTATTAATAATAATAATTTATTATTATAATAAAAATAAATTAAAAAATAAATAAAATAATAAATAAATTTAATATAATTTAATTTATTTAATTTAATTTACTGTAGTTATAGTTGAAGTTGAAGAAAGCTAAAAAAAAATCATAATATTCGGCACCGACCCTTCTGCACGAAGGAGCACGGACCGTAGTGAAACGTTCCGGAGATATATGGATAACCTTGAGCCTGTATTCTGAATGCATCAGAAGTATTTATATTGAGTTTAGAAGATCATAATTATATTTTTACATAATGTGTGACAAGCATAGTAAACATTGATCATAGACCTTTCTGTTCTATAAGACCCATGTTTATAATGTGTGTAATGTGTTAGGAGACTTGGTACCAGGTTGTAAGCATTTAAGGATAATTACTCCAATTATAGAGAGTTAGTAGTTATAAAAAAGATAAAGTGGACTTATTTTATTGTATGTGTTGCATAATGTTAATTATAACATAAGCTGGACGTATATAATTCTTGACAATTTTTTGTTTGTATTGTGTGTTTAAGCTTTTCCCCCAGCATTAATCTGTGTTAACATACAAGCATGCTGTTATTTTCACCCCTGGTATATAATAATGTCCCAAAATGAAGTAGAGGGACATATTGTGTTTGCTCCGTTTCTTATTCTTATTATTCTTTCTTCCGATTCTGATTCTTCCAATTGTTCTTCTTCCGTCATGAACTTGTCCAGAACATTTCTCAGTAAGACTAAGTAATTGTCCGATCCTAATGAAACTTCATATGAATATGGCTTGATACATGCAGATGTACATCCCACTTTTTATTTTTTGAAAATCACCATAACTAAATGGTTGGCTATAATTGGTCGAAATTTAGATAGTGTTTGGCGAAGTTATATATCATTCGATTTTTTGCTGAAAATTGGTATCATGGGATATTTGAGTACTCCAAATCAATTGGTTTGTGTTTCGAAAGTACATATACAGTATTGGTTGATTTTGCTAAAAATTGGTATTACGGTATATTTTGGCACTCGGGACTAATTTATAGGTCTTTTTTAAAGAATTGGTTGCCATAGTAACTGAGTGGTGGCTCTGATTGGTCGAAAATTTAGATATTTTTCGGTAAATTCAGATATTGTTCGATTTTGCCGAAAATTGGTATGTCGGGATATTTTGACACTCAGAATTGATTGGTATGTCTTTCGAAATGATTTGTTGGTATGGAAACTGAATGGTGAGATCTGATTGGTCAAAAGTTTAGATATTCAAATTTGCTGAAAATTGGCATTTAGGGGTATTTGGGTATCCCAAACTCAGCCAAGTTGTTTTGAAATACTTGGTTGCCATGGTAATGGAGTAGTGTCCTCTGAATGGGTCACAATTTACATATTAGATTTTTCGGAAAATTTGGCCAGTAGGGATATATATGCAGTTGTTTTAAAAGTGCTGGTTGCCATGTAACCAAGTGCTCACTAATGGACTGTTATTGGTTGAAATTTAGATATTATGCTCACCAATAACAGTTGTAAGTTTCGTTTAGGGGACATTCTGCAACATATTCTGTTACAATTAGATCTTGTCAACTGTATGATATTTAGATTCACATGGCATATATAATTTATCCAAACGTGGTTGTAGTGTATAGATGGATAGGTGATTGATGCACGCCAAATACTGTTACAAACCACCAGTTAGTAGCAGAAATATGACCCTTTGTTGCTTTCAGATAGCCATATAGGAAATATGACTGTTAGAATTAATATCTTTGAACAGCTTGCTCAGATTTCATTTAAATTTGACGGGGTATTTACATGGATAGGTGCATGAGGCACAATATATGACGCCAACGTCGGCCAAATAATAATAGAGTAATGGCCCTTTACTAAATTCAAATATAAATTTAAGTAAACTTCGGGCAAATTGAACTATTGGAACTGCACTGTGTGCTACTGGTCATCAATTTATTTCTTTAAACAATATCTTAAACACTGACAGGATTTTCAGAAAAGTTCACAGCAATTATGTTCAGATGACCGGTCAATTTTAACAAACAGTTCCATTAAACACCATTTTAGTTCAGGAAATAATGCTTTAGAGGTCATCTAACTATGTATCAATGGTACCAGTCCTTCCCTACCAAGCTTTTTCGTATTGTATAGTCACAATCGACATATATATGGTCCGAAACCTTCAGTACTGTCAGTACTTTGATTACATATTGTTTACATATTGCCCGTTCCTGATTAGCTATATAAATATAATATAATAGAGAAAGTAAGCACCAAAAGTTGAGCTCAACGTTCTTTCTGTATATAACTATATTTATGTTTTGAACAGCTGTCATTTCTCTGAATGTTTGAGTATTGTGTTTTCAGAGAACGTTTAAAGTACGAGTTTATGTGGAAAGGGTGGTTAACCCTGTTTTGCCGTCTGTAGCTCGTAAAAAATCAGTTGGAAAATAACCAATGGTGTTTTAGAGAACACTTGGTAGAAACGTCAATTTAGGGGTAACTCTATGGTCAATCAGATTTAGTCGAGTTGTTGCAAGTATCAGAAAAGTGTATCCGTTAGAGGACTCTGACCTGCAGATACAGCGAACAGGTATTAACCCTTTCCCTGTTGCATATTCATGTAAGAAATAATGACGTCATGAATATTAATTAGATATTTTTTATAATATGTATGAACTCAGGTAATTTTGACTCAGGCAGAAGCTGTAGAATCAGATCTCTATTACACCATAAGCAAACAGAGTAGACCCTGATCAGATGGCTCCTACAGGAGCCGTCTGATCTGGGTCTACTCTGTTTGCAGATGCGTAAAAATGTGCTTACATAAGGGAAAGGGTTAAGCGGCCAATAAATGGAGGTCTGTGAGGCAGGTGGTAACTTAATGCAGCTTAAAAGTAATGCAGACCGTGCCTATAGGAGCTTTATGTATAACATGTGTCCCGCATTAAACAACCACTTGCTTTTAAGACTCATGTGTTCAATAAATGATAGGTCACTTAGGAAATTTTCTACTGCATAGATATAGCAATGTTTGGCTTTTCGAAATGAATCAAAGTTAGCATGCTGTTCTGAATTAAGAATCCTTATGTCTGCTGAAAGTAGTCCGTCTAACTCTATACAGCGGACATTGTATTGTATTGTTTGAATGGCCGTTGACTCAAAACTTCAACAATATTAGCAGTACTTTCACAAAAATGGCACCACACTAACGCAGAACTGAATGCATACAAAAAGAAACATATAATTTTTGCCACCTTGTTGGGAAAAGGGCATTAAGGATAACTGTTGTCCCCGTCTGTTGTCCGTTCGTTCATTCGTCAATGCACAACCAACCCTGTAATGTTTTCATGGTAATAAGGTTTCTTTGATGGCGATTGTTCCGGTCGTTTGTAGGGTTATTTTTAAAGCTTGTTGAATTAATCTTCTCACGTTAAAGATACGGTATAAAACAGAAATCTACAATTCAGTCTGGTATTATGTAAGTATATTTGTAGACAGCACTGCGCCGTATGTTTTAATGCTACTGTAACACATCTGATAAACACGGAGATCATAGGCATGAGAATATTCAAAGCTTGAAAGCACTGGCATTCATTGCATCAGACAGAAGCCCCGGGTGTAATGAATTGGTCAGGATCTATTTCCGAATGCATAATTCATGACTTTAAATACGCAGTCTGATTAAAAGTCAGATTTACAACGACATATATCATTGATATGCATTGAGTCTTATTGTCCTATACGCCAGTGAATAGAGAAACCCAATGCCCTTGTCCTATACACCAGTGAACAGGAAAACCTAATGTTTTGCTTTAGTTATTGATGCGCAGGGAACTGAGCGAAATGATTTTAACCACCCTCTATGTTGCATTCATGATAACTTTAACAAAACAATGATATCCAGTTGTTCCAACATGGAAACTCTTTGACACTGTTTGATACTCTTTGGCACTTTATGATAGTTTTTTGATAGTGTTCGACACTGTTTGACACTGTTTGATAGTTATGTTATAGTGTTTGACACTGTTTGATAGGGTTGACTACTGCTTGATAGTGTTTGTCATTGTTCGATAATGTTTGACACTGTTTGACACATTCTGAAAGTGTATGGCAGTTTGATAGTGTTTGACACTGTTGATAGTGTTTGATAGTTTTTGACGCTGTTTGACATAGTTTGAAAGTGTATGACAGTTTGATAGTGTTTGACACTGTTGATGGTGTTTGACACCGTTTGATAGTGTTTGACACTGTTTGACACAGTTTGAAAGTGTTTGGCACTGTTTGATAGTTTATGGCACTGTTTGATACTGTTTGGCACTGTTTGATAGTGTTTGACACCGTTTGACACTGTTTTATAGTGTTTGACACCGTTTGACACTGTTTGATAGAGCCTGACTCTGTTTGACACTGTTTGGTACTGTTTATAAACTTAAAACAAAACCACAAGCGGATACCCACGATTGACGGTTGCTGTGCATAAGATATTTTGAAGAAGTATAACCTTTGAAGTGACGGAAACAGGCGCGCTATACTCCAACGGACACGCTATATTACACATCAGTTTCAAATTTGACCCTTTCTTCCAGCCCTTAAACAAACAATCGACAGAAGATATTAGTACAAAACAACAGTGGATTCCTTCCGAAAGCGATACATTTATCCGAAACATTAACCAAGCCAACCTTTGTGAGATTTTGCAACATTGCCAGACAGCCCCTCATTTCGCAGGGACCATTGAACCAGTTAAAAGTAAAATTGCAGAAGTATTTAAAAAATCAGCAGAAGCAACATGTCCGGCTAAAACACACTTTAGTAAAAAAAACAAGGCGACTTAGTTTGGGCCTAAATGTCACAAAGCAAGGCAAAAGTATCACGATGTAAGGAAACAGTACTCAATTGACCGATCTGACAGTAATAAATTATGCTTTAAAAAACGCTAGCAAGCATTACAAACGTACAATGCATTATTATCATGAAGAATATAAATATAACAAAGCCAAACGTTCACGTAGAATGCAGTCTAACAATCCCAAGGAATATTGGAAATATATCCGTAGTATGAACCCGAAATCAAACGCAAAAAAGCCTTCAAATGAAATATCATACCAACACTTTAAAAACGCTAATGAATGCAGATGCGCCAGAGAATGATTTTATGTCAAATCTGAGAGAAAACATGTATTGCCACGAGCCCCATGCATTAAATGATCCTATAACTAAAGCTGCAATATTGATACAATAAATAAATTAAACATTCTAAAACTCCAAGTCCCAGTGATAAAAAACTTGTCGAATAAATAAAAGTTACTAAAGATATGTTTATATCCATTTATGAATATCTCTATAATATAATATTAGACACAAGTCACCTCCCAAACTCTTGGTTAGAGGGCACTATATACGCTATTTACAATAACAAAGGCGACCACTTATATCCAAATAATTATAGGCCAATCACAATATGCAGCTGTTTCGGAAAAGTAGTTACATGTACCTCCATAATTAACAATAGATTAACAAAATATATAGAAGATAATACAATACTTAATGAAAATCAAACAGGCTTCAGGAAAAGTTACTCTTGTCTAGATAACATATTTGTTCTTCACTCCCTTATAGAAATTATCCGCCAAAAATAAGTCCAAACTGCTATGTGCATTCGTTGACTTCTCACAGGCCTTTGATAAAGTCTGGAGGCATGGTTTATGGTATAAATTACTTGCGAGCTCCATAAATGGAAAAGTATTCCATGTCTTTTATAACATGTACCAAAATATAAAGTCGTGTGTATTTAATAAAGGTGTCACGTCAGCTTTCTTCCTCTGCCAAACCGGAGTGCGCCAAGGAGTAAACCTTTCTCCAGTTCTATTTTCATTGTTCCTGAATGACGTAGAAACGCATTTGACAATGCGCAATTGTAAAGGCGTTAATCTAACTGACCCGGTGACTGCGTTAAATTGGCTGAAGCTTCTTGTACTTTTATACGCTGATGATATCACTATAATCTCAGATAATGTGAATGATTTCCATAACTGCTTAACAGAATTTCACAACTATTGTGATATGTGGAAACTTAAGGTTAATGCTAATAAAACTAAAATTGTGATTTTTGATTCTAGGAAAATGACAGATACAGATTTTATTTAGGCCGTGATGAAATTGAATTACAAAAGGAATACAAATACCTAGGTGCAATATTCTCAAGCAACGGCTCTTTTATAAATACTAGAAAACATAATATTGAACAAGCAAAAAAGGCAATGCACCTTCTGTACATAAGATCTGTTAATCTCGACCTTCATCTAGACTTAATCCTGAAACTATTTGATCACACAATTATTCCTATTGCAACGTATGCATGTGAAATATAGGGGTATGAGAGTTTAGAAAGTTTAGAAAAACTACATAGAATGTTTTTAAGAAAAAGTACGTATTCCAGAAAAAGTACACATTCTTAAATGCTATATGGAGAATTAGGGCGCCATCCACTATCAGTAACAATTTATACATGAATGAATGGATTTTAGAACAAAGTGATTACAATTAAAGAAGATAAACACACAACCATTATGTATAATTTTATGAAAAAAGATGCAACTCGTAACTATGAATAACATCGCAATACATTAATAAAGTAGTTAAACGCTCTTATCCGGATCCTAACCGTCAAGAGCATATACACAACACAAGCTGACACAGTTCTCGTTGCTCCTTAGTACAGCCAGTGGCACATGCATCTTAACTAAAACTAAAATTCATTTATTGATATCCACAGCGCACATACGTGTGATATTGATTTACATAAATGGGTGCTTCCAATTGTTATACTAGTGACCCCAAAGTGCATACTTATATTTCGATTCGGTAAGTGTGCACCGATTTTGGAAACCATTTAAGTGTACTGTTTATCTTGTTCATAGAAATGCTGCATACAGTGTTCCCTCTCTACAACGACACCTTTTGGGATACCAAGAGTGTATGTGTTGTTCAGAGGGTGTTGTTATAGGGAGGGAAAATCAAAGATAATTAGCTTGTTTGCAGATCCCCAGATAAGGTGTTTTTCGAGAACTAAAACCGTTATGCATCTACCAAACCCTATGTTGTGACCACTCTTTAGAATCGTCACAAAGTGACGATTCTAAAGAGTAGTCACAACATAGGGTTTGACGGAGGCATAAATAAATTACGATGGAAAAGGTTGTTTCTGGAGCCTTGTTGTTTCGGAAACAGTGACATGCGTTGTTGTAAGGAGGGAATTGTTATTGGAAGGGTCGTTGTAGGGAGGGAGCACTGTACCAGATAGCCGTAACCACGAGATACTGTCAATTATTAGGCAGTCTGACCTGGTCACGGACTGTCTGAACCCGCCTACACGAGTAAAAATTTACAAGCAGCTGGGAACAAGGTCATATGCATAGTTATTAGTCGTCTGATCTGGCTACAAACTGCACAATAATATGTTATTCTCAAGAACAGAAATTGTCACGTGGGTGTACAATGGATAATGAAGACGACAACCTAATGGGCGTGTCAAAAGTTATATTTATGCACAGGCTTACTTACCATTTGAACATATATCCATTTATCTAGTTTCCCAATTCTCCATTTACGAATGTAATCCTAACCGTTTATCCTTACACGTCCGACAGTCCAAACTGATCCGCTCAGAAAGCAACCACCTAGCCACGTGGAAATTATTCCATGAGAAAAGCGTGCGGGTCATGGTGCATTGTCGCAAATGTATTGACGATCAGTATGTTATACACATGTATACAGAGTGTAAATTTACCGTATAAATGCCATTACGCCTATATTACGATAAGTACTTATACGTATATGCAGCTATATCGTCCAGCTGTCTTATGACAGGTTGGATCCAAAATCGGGCTCACAATATCTGCAAACTGATTCGTTTCCAAAATGTTAAACCTCTTAATGAGTTGTATTAATAAATCTAGTTGATATGAATATAAATTAGCCCTTATGTCGAACTCACAATATAATTTTGAAACGCTGTTTAATATATTCTACTATGGTGACAAGGCATACATTGTAGACCTCGATCCGACAGTTCCTTCATATGTTATGTTTTGATATGGTCTATATATTAACATTTATAAAAAACTTTTGTTAAAGAAATATACAGGTATTACATCTTTAATAGTATTATATCTTTAACAGTATATCTTTTTAATAAAAAGTACATCAGTAAAGTGAAATGCAATCGCACAATTGCAACGATTAACCTGATAAGTCAACTGTGACACGGTCTAGCGGGTCATGAACCGACTGGCCAGGCTATTCATTAGCAATTGTGCGTGATTTATTTCATGTATTTTTCCCACTTCTTTGTTGTCAATCCCCGTCCCCACTACCCCATTCCAGGAATTCCCGAAATGTCCCTGTAAGTACTTAAGCTATAATAAAGCAGTAGTAATACATATAATTATAGCGATATAAGTATTCTTATTGTGCATTGTTGTATCTGCATTGTATGGTAACACATCTGCTATTTGTTATGTATTCTGTACCTCATGCTGCATGTACTATGCCTGAGATGTAATAAAGTTCTGTTCTGTTCTTACAATAAAGATGTAAGTACATCGTTGGTAAAGTGCATTCTCGGTGTTGTTATATTTTCGGGTCCTTCGTGATCATTAGTTTTGATGTTATTAGTTTTGAAAATCAAATACTGTTTAAGCCGGTGCTAGGGGCGTGAGTAGTGTTGCACTTTTAATTGCTTCTCATGAACAGATTCAATAAAACCGAGACTGCAATTTTCTCTTTTTGCATTTCTACTTTTGCTTTCAAAGAAACACCCATTTCCAGAATATATTCAAACCTAAACAACGTGTTTGTGATAGCCAGTGGAATCAACACAACACAGCGAACTGTTGAAGTATTCTGCCCAATATACATGCGCTTGCAGCTCATAAATGATGTGCTGTACAAAGGTTAGTAGCACAAATGAAATATCATTATTGTCAAAAACAAGGTTATTAAATCAAGTTTACAGATAACAAAATGAAGAAGAAATTGCAGGCCACTCAGAAAATCTTAGCACCTTTCTACGTAACTATGTGCAGAAACTGGTACAAATCAATTTTGCAGCAATTTTCCTGAAATCCCAAGCATTGCAGCAAATGTTCCAATTTGATTCCATGTGCTATAATGCCGATTCCTCCTGAGTAATCAAATGGGATCAATTTTATTATTGCCAGCACTTTCTTGAATTACCTCTATTTACAGTCGTGTTTGATTTAAGTGTTACCATAGCAAGCTAAGGCTAATATAGAGGAACTGAAATTAATTCGCTTCAAGTCGCGAATGTGTAAACAGTTTAGATCCAAATGAGATATTAATCAACTCAGCGTGCCGCCATGATCTAAACTGTATGCAGTATTGACTGTGGTTTTGAAAACAAAAACTAAAGACAATTATACATCGAAAATTATAGCAGACGACACATGATGCAGACCACAATGCGAGACATTGTTAAGTTCAATTTCCTAGAATTTTCTCAAAATAATATTCATCGTGTAAATGTGTTCCTGTCAAAGTTTACTTGTACCTTTCTGTAACAAATATATCTTCTAAACTGAGAGCTGCTGCAAGTGTACTTACTTCCGTCCCCTGTAAACTATGTAGAAACAAGTTGCCCAGTGACAGACACCTTACACACTCATCCGATGTCCTATCTAGATACATGTTTGGTGTGTAAGTCAGTTGCACTTAATGCGTGCACCGATGTCTTACATGAAGTTCAACAAGGAAAGGGTTAAGCGTGTTCTGATTGCATTAAACCAGTTTGTACTTTGACATTTAGACTGCAGAAGCTGCAGCTTGAACAACTGAAAATATTTAAACTGTTATTATTCAATTATGTCTGTTTGCAATAGAGGTAACCGGTATTTGCCTAATAAGTACAATAAGACCTCGCTATAACGGCCACTAAATTACAGCAAGTATTTTGTGTGAATTGCAGGTGACTGCTTAAAGCAAGGTGAAAGTAAAACAGAGCGCTCCTATATCAGCGTTCTGGTTTACTTTCACCTTGCTTTAATCAGCCACCTGCCCTAAATGCCAACTAATTAACACAATTTAGTGCCTCTTATAGAGAGGTTTTACTGTGTCCGCTACAATGTCCTACAGACATACAGTCAACGAGTCAACTAGTTTGAATCAATGTTCAGACACAGAGCAACTTGACGTTTCATCTTGATCTATACTGTTTGCATGGCTAGTCACAAATTCACAACTAGCATAATATTTGTCAGTATATTGTAACACGTCGTTTACAAGATAAAATACAGTAAACCTCTCTATAACGGCCAATGAATTGTTTCAATTATTTGGTATTCAGGACAGGTGGTCACTTAAAGCAAGGTGAAAGTAAAACAGAACGCTCCCATACAGAAATGCCAGCTACTAGTCTATGTATTAATATAATTGAACCTACATGGATAATGTAATGTATGCCATCCCATTTAGAGTGTTTATTATGCATGTTTTAAATGATCAACGCTTACCAAGAACTCGAGATACTATCACCTAGTATTAAATACATGACACAGTTTACACTGATTATTGAATACATTTAACAGTATACACCGATACTTATATATATGTAATAGTTTACACCAAACTCTAGATACATGTAATAGTTTACACCAAACGTTAAATACATGTAACAGTTTACACCAAACTCTAGATACATGTAATAGTTGCCACCAAGCTCTAGATACATGTAATAGTTTACACAAAGCTCTAGAGACATGTGATAGTTTACACCAAACTCTAGATGCATGTAAAAGTTTACACCTAGCCTTAGATACACGAAAACGTATACACCGAACCTTAGATACATGTTACAGAATACACCTAGACTTGTGTAACAGCCTACAACAAGCCCTAGATGCATGTAACAGTTTACAACGAGCGTTAGTACTATGAAACAGTTTACACGGAACCCTAGATACATATTATAGTTTCCATCGAGTCTTAGACACATGTAAAAGTTTACACCGAGCCCTAAATACATGCCATAGTTTACATCAAGCGCTAGATACGTGTAATAGTTTACACAAAGCCTTAGATATGTGTTATAGCTTACATCAAGCCTTATATACATGGTGCATCGATTTGATGTTTAACCCTTTACCCAATAGCCTGTTTCTAGTTTTGAAGACATATGACCACTTTAAAGCAGGTTGAAAGTAAAGCAGAATGCGCCTTAAGGCGCATTCTGCTTTACTTTCAGCCTGCTTTAAGCTACCACCTACTAGGATATAGAAACTATTTATTATGCAATATGTTCATGACTGTATGAATTTGAACTATTTTCTTCAGCGGAGGAATAAATCAAACACGCTAAAAGCCGCTTCTATCAGGTAAAGGGTTAATGGGTATTATAAAGCAAATGCTCATTTATGAACAAGTACGATTTCCTGTAACCAAAGAACCCTGATTGCCAAATGTATCACTGAAAGTGTGCTTTTCTGTCAATAATTACATTACATCACACATCATGTACTTTGTGTCACGTGTAATATATTGATATATAACTAACTACACTGTTTTCAAAACATTATATAAAACCAAAGAATGTGTATGCCCTTCACAGAGTTTATACGAATACGAATACGAATTTTAGTTTGCATAAAGCATAATACAATGCTTATAACAAGTGGTATACCATGTTTAGAAATAAAACATGAGTTTTCCAAAGAGTTTATATAAACCTGAATGTGTGTAATGCCATGTGGAATTGCCTGTATCAAACACATCTATATGGCAAACAGTTTTGATCAAGATGAGACACCAGCGCCACTCTAAAATCACGGGCCTCTCATCTCAAAGAAAACTCTTTGCACCAGTTACCGATTCCATCTGATCTGAACTTAGGGATATATTTATGGGCAGCGATTCTGACTCATACATCTTAATATTTGGCAATTTGTTTTTCTTCAAAGGAGCGACTGAAGTGATATAATATATAACTGGGGATTATTGAAAGTTATAGCATTTCACTGCACTTGATTTGTTTTCAGTATGATGACATACATACAATCTAGCCATGTCGTCACTGATATACTCTAGTTCAATCGAATACAACTGGGTCAGTAAATGCATACTGTTTCAGCAAATAAAACGTTCATCGCTTTATTCAAGGAAACTTTTCTAACGTGAACAATTGATAAGTGGACATAACAGACATTTTAGCATAAGTTTCGTTCTACATTAACCCTTTCCTCCATAATTCGCCTTTTCCACGCCTCTGTAATAGCCACTTGAATATAGTCAATATAGGCATTGTAATAGTCACTTCTTGAATAATTGTGATAAATAAAGCATTTGCTCCTATAGGAGCAAATGCTCTTTTTATCACAATGATTTCAAACTACAAAATTCTAAATACTTTCTTTTCTCTAGTTAATGCTCGCCAAATCTCAATCTTAACAATTAAATCGGGCATATTTTTCATATATCCGGCTTGATGATTGTTCGAAATTCTTCGCCAAACTCTAAGGTTATTGAGAGGGTCATTTATGATAAGTTAGAATCATACTTGCCCAAACACAATATTTTGTACGAGTTTCAGTTTGGGTTTAGACATGGTTTCTCAACAGAAACATGCCTCGTCCATCTAACGGACTACATGTATCTGTTTTCAGATGGATAAAGGTCACTTAGTAGGAATGGTGCTACTGGATTTGCAAAAGGCATTCGATAGTGTCAATCATTCAATTCTCTAAATGAAATTAAGAGCAATTGGATTATCAACTTCTGCCATAAACTCTTTTTCATCATATCTCGTCAGACAGACGCTAGTTAGTTGAACTTTCAGGTACTTTGTAATTTTTAGCAAATATAATATTATAATGTTGCGTGCCACAAGGGTTAATTGCAGGACCTTTGTTCTTACTTATCTATGTAAATAACATATCCACTGTAGTAAGAAATAAGCGGTTACTCCATGCAGGTGCTGGCAAACATAAGCATTGCATAAAAACTGCGTTAAGTCTTGACGTAATCAGTGGAGTGTTGGAACTAAATTAATTGATTAAAATTATCATTACACCTTGGTAAGGCAGAGTACATATTATTTGGGTCTCAGCAAGAGTTAAAATCCCAGTCTAATTGTGAAATGTAATGGTCAAAACATTGAAACCAAGTCTTCCATCAAATATTTTGGTGCAACACTTGAAAGTTTGTATTTCGAGTCTATAAACAAGTCTGCAAATAAAAAAAAACAATGATCGGCTAATGTTCTTGAATCGTAAAAGTGAATTTCTCACTGCGCATACTAAAAAACTATTGGTTACATCACGCATTCATTGTCATTTTAACTATGTTTCGTCTTCCTGCTGTAACAGCTTAACCATGAAACTAAAACACAAATTGCATGTAACACAAAATAAACTTATAAAGTTTGTGTTGAATTTTTAAGTCTCAACTGGGGACCTGTTGCAATCAGAGTTCATCACATAATGCTGTGTCATGTTTTTAACCTTTAGCCTGCTATGGGCGGATGAGTGAATACATATACAAACAGTTTAGATCCAGATGAGACCCCGAGTAACTCGGCGTCTCATCAGGATCCAAACTGTTTGTCACCCTGGTTGCAGTTTAGAAGACAATTTGATTATAGCTTGAGTTTTGAAAATGTAGTAGGTGAAAATATGTGTAAAATAATTTCCTCAGTAAGCTAAAGGTTAAAAATCAATTCAAATCTAGCTCCTCCATCTCAGTGTTGTTCTTAAGTATCCATCCAGGTAAGGGTTAAGGCGGGTACTACCGCTGATAAACCAGTTACTCCATGTCAGATAGTAAAACGATATGTTGTTCCAAAGGTCAAAGGGATAGAGTAATTAGCATATAATGGATGGTGCCCATGAAACAGTCCGACACAAAATGTGAGGGATACCACTTCTATCTCTGCCTTTAAAGAGGAGGTCCCAACAATGATCGCATATTTTCAATAATATCATAAAACTTGGTATTTGTTATGCTCTATCATTATTATGAAGGTTCCCAATTTGAACTTATATCGAAAAATGCCCATGTGATACAAATAAACCGATTTCATCAATAACTGATAATTTTTGTTCTACAACACAATATTATCGACCTTTTCCGTAAATTCTTCCGCGTTTTGCCGATGATCACCCGATCTCTCCATTGTTTACGTAATAGCTTTCTCGGAAGTGGTCGGATAATCGCGAATAGGGTGAACAGTTACGAAGCTAAAACTCAACCCGAATAAAACTGAAACATCGGGGAGTAAAACCGGGATCAGTGATATCAAACACATGGATGTTTTGTCATTATAAACGTTAATTGGATGGGGCTTTTTGTGATATACTACTTTTCAGCATATAAACAAATGAGTTTTGTATATTTTAAGTGTTTATGAAACGCGTCAAATGTAGGGATATCCCCTTTAAATTTAAAGTTAAAGAACATCTCTTATGTTTAATTTAATTTTTACTTTGATGAATTATTGAATATGATATTTTAGCACGGCAATTTCAATTTTGATATGTCGAAATGGTTAAATCTCCTTTCTAATATATGAATAATGCGTGCACCATGGTCCAACTATTCCAAGGTAACAATTCGCAATTCAACAATTATAATTATGTATACCAGTATATTCACCCAACGTGTGCTATACATGTACAATAATTCGCTTATGGTACTGTACATTTCTCATCTTAATACAATTTAAATTGTAACATTTATCTAGTCCTTGACTTCGGGCACATTCTGTGTTTTTGATTATGATACCTTTTTATGCCATACAAGGCTAAAGCCTAGGACCAAAATGGAAATAAGAGTATCTATTACTCTTGTTTGTGTCATCCTTGACATATACTGTTGATTGGCATGGTCATTTTAAATTATACATAGTGTTTGCTTGTTTCTAATGTATGTTTACAGATTGCCATGCAATTATACAATGTATGTTTAATTTTATGTTGAGATGAATATATCTATGTTAAATATATCTATCTGAAATAAAACTATCTATCTGAAATAAATCTAAATCGATAAATGAAAGGAACCGCTTCTAGGAAAACTGTCCGCACACATTAATAATAAAAACGTCCGTAAATAAATTGAAAATGCCACTCATTAGAGACTTACTATGCAATTTTTGGGTTGATGTTCATCGTGAATATTGACCACTGTGGCTAGGTTAACATACAATGGCTATTTATACTATGTCGCTGTAGTGTTTCCTCAGCAGTAGTTAGCATTATTTCATACTCATAATTATAGTTTATATTATGAAGCATTATTAAAAGAGAAATGTTACAGGGCAGACGGAGATGATATTTATTTCCATCATATGTCTAAAACCAGCAGTGCCACCTTGCGAGTTTGATGACTATATGTACAGGGAGTGTTCTTGCACGTAATTGTTTTGATGAAATCTGCCACAGATTCCTTTAGGATTTCAAGTAAAAGTTTTCATGTTTTCAAAAATCTAGAACACGTCCTTGCAGCTCGAATAAAAATCTACAGTTACAGTAGCACAAATACACACAGCTTCAACATATAAGAATTTAGACTACCGATTTATATAATAATTATTAAAAGTCACACTACATAATTATGGTACCTCGATATGATATTAAGGTACGTACACGCTACTACTATAATTTTCAATGCATATGATTTGTGGCATTCTGCTTATTTTTTTAAACTGTTTAACATAAAATCTATTTAAAGCCACTACTATATAAATGTCACATCTCATGGAGGGAGACATTAAATTAAAAGTAACAAGAGATGTTTGTAAAACATGTATACCCCCCAGACCCCATTACCTTTGATCTAGTGACCTCAACTATAGAGGTCATCTAGCGGTCATGACTAATCACCACAGCAACTTTGAAGATCCTAAGCCAAACCACTGATCATTTATTGATCTGAAAACATTTCACATATTAAGGTCATGGTGACCTTGACCTTTGACCTAGTGACCTCAACAACTATAGGGGTCATCTAGTGGTCACGACCAACTACCACAGCAAGTTTGAAGATCCCGAACCAAACCATTGAGCAGTTGTTAATTGGAAACCATTTCATCAGTTAAGGTCATGATGACCTTGATCTTTGACCTAGTGACCTCAAAATCAATAGGGGTCATCTAGTTGTCATGACCAACCACCACAGCAAGTTTGAAGATCCTAACGCAAACCCTTAAGCAGTTATTGATCGCAAACCATTACACTAGTTAAGGTCATGGTGACCTTGACCTTTGACCTAGTGACCTCAAAAGTAATAGGGATTATCTACTGGTCATGACCAACCACCACAGCATGTTTGAAGATCCTAAGCCAAACCCTTGAGCAGTTATTGATCAGAAACCATTTTACAAGTTAAGGTCATGGTGACCTTGACCTTTGACCTAGTGACCTCAAATACAATATGGGTCATCCAGTTGTCATGACCAACTACCGCAGCAAGTTTGAAGATTCTAAGCCAAACCCTTGAGCAGTTATTGATCGGAAACCATTTGACCAGTTAAGAGCATGGTGACCTTGACCTTTGACCTAGTGACCTAAAAAACCATAAAGGTCATTTAGTGGTCATTATCAACCACCACAGCAAATTTGAAGATCCTAGGCCAAACCCTTGAGCAGTTATTGATCGCAAACCATTTCACACTTTAAGGTCATGGTGACCTTGACCTTTGACCTAGTGACCTAAAAAACAATAGGACTCATCTAGTTGTCATAACCAACCACCTAAGCAAATTTGAAGATCCTAAGCCAAACCCTTGAGCAGTTATTGATCAGAAACCATTTTACCAGTTAAGGTCATGGTGACCTTGACCTTTGACCTAGTGACCTCAAAATCAATTGGGGTCATCCAGTTGTCATGACCAACTACCACAGCAAGTTTGAAGATTCTAAGCTAAACCCTTGAGCAGTTATTGATCGGAAACCATTTAACCAATTAAGGTCATGGTGACCTTGACCTTTGACCTAGTGACCTCAAAATAAATAGGGGTCATCTAGTGGTCATGACCAACCACCACAGCAAGTTTGAAGATCCCAAGCCAAACCCTTGAGCAGTTATTGATCGGAAACTATTTCACCATTTTAGGTCATGGTGACCTTGACCTTTGACCTGGTGACCTCAAAAACAATAGGGGTCATCTACTTGTCATGACCAACCACCACAGCAAGTTTGAAGATTCTAGGCTAAGTCGTTTATTAGTTATCATTCGGAAACCATCGATCTACCGACCGACCGACCGACCGACCGACCGACATGTGCAAAGCAATATACCCCCATTTTTTCAAAAGGGGGGTATAAAAAAGTGCAACACTACTCACACCTCCTAAGTCACGTGATGTTTAATAATATATAAATCAACTTCTGGTAAGGCGAAAGTTACATGTATAATAGGGAAAGCTGCTGTTCAATTTTCCATTACTGAACTACATGGTTATTTCGTCGTCACTATCAAAAGGCTTGATTGTTCTGGATCTTTACAGATGAAATTGTCCAAGCCTTAAAGTATGTTTTATTTCTGTTGGACTTGTAATAACGTTTGAAATTGGCACGCAAGAATTGAATAGTTTGTTCGTCGGTCCCTGTACACTAATGAACCGTTGAAAACAAAACAACTTGTAATACGCATTTATGTCTGTGTTGTCGAATATTTGCCCTTTAACGCTTCGAATGCTGATTGCTAAAGTAGAATGGCGCATTACTGTTAACCCATTCCCTCATATTGACGACTTTTGACGACTCTGTAAAAGTCACTTTGTGAAACCATTGTGATAAATAGAGCATTTGCTCCTATAGGAGCAAATGCTCTATTTATCGCAATGGTTTCAAATTACAAAATTCTAAAAGTATCCTTTTCTCTAGTTAATGCTCCTTTTCGGTAGATTTATTCAAAGAGGTTGGATCTAAAAATAGCCTATGAGGTAATGTGTCTACAATTAAGGTTAAACTGAAGACTCCATTCAGTATGATAAGCTAAACTTTGCTAACTGATTTTGAATGATAAACAGTATATACCCTGATCAGATGGCTCTTCTATGAGTCCGCCAATCGTGATATACATTGTTTACAAAAGCCGGAATTGTAATAGAGAAGAATTCAGCTACTTTTAGAGATTGCACTATTTGTCGTGGTGCATGTTTACGACATTGGCGGTGAAAGGGTTAATCACTTAATTTCAAACATTCGTGTCGTCCCTACAACAGAAGTATTTGTCCGTGTTGAGTCTCGTAATTACTTGAACAAGGCATGGTGAACGTCATGTAGAAAGCTCCTAGAGAAGCTCTCTGCGTGATATTCACCCTGTAATGAAATGCAAAGAGTTAACCACGTGTCCTGTTACAATGTAATAAACACGCATGTGTCTTTAACCATTACTCCCTTGTGAAAATTAAATGACTGGTAAAATCTTGATCTTGTGCAAGTTTGAATCAAGTTTCTGATAGACTATCGACCAAATGTCAAACGACCTGGATTAGGATTAAGGGATACGGGTTAACTCTTTCGGCGCCAAATTTCTAATTGTCGTCTGCAACCCAGTTTTGTTAAAGCATTTGGTAAAATAAGGCAATGAGATAAATTAATACATGTACATAATTCAAAGGAATAAAACACATATTTAGATCTAGAGATTGAGACAAAAAAAATGAAGTCCATGATCAGACGCCGCCTTGCGAAGGACGGCGTCTGTTCTGGGATTGCACTATTTGTCGTGGTGCATGTTTACGACATTGGCGGTGAAAGGGTTAATCACTTAATTTAAAACATTCGTGTCGTCCCTACAACAGATGTATTTGTTCGTGTTGAGTCTCGTAATTACTTAAACACCTCTTTCGCTGGTAATGTCGCATTTGTGATTACATATGCAGGCAGTTTGTGTCTAGGGGAGACACACAGTAATTCGTCGCCTCACAGGGACCCATACTGTTTATTGCTATGATTATGTGTTTGAAACAAAAATGGAAACATAAAATAAAAATTGAAAATTGTAGCAGACGACACCTTTCTTGCAGACAACAGAATCTAGCACTAAAGCTGTAAACAAGAACGCAGACCAACACACTAATTTCTGTGCTGGTTTTATTAGCTAAATCAACATGCAAACTGTCACAGTTGTCAAAATAAAACATTTTAACCATTCACTTTATTTCTGCGCAGACTCGGGTCTGACTTCCGATTCGTTAAAGCGTTTGAGGAACTCTTGCCTTGATACTCCAGAGCTCCAGATTAGATGTGTAAATTAAGTCAGTTTCATGAATAGCGTCTCTATTTCTCCGCCAAACCCTATACTGTGACCACTCTTTAGAATCGTTTCGAAAACACGATTCTAAAGAGTGGTCATAGTACAGGGTTTGGTGGAGAAATGGCCTGTTTTAGTATTTTGATACGCACCTTTATCTGTAGCTCTAAATTACTTCTGATGGAACACTAAGTTACCTAGGCCTCATCTAGAGTCATGACTCTTTGCACAAGAAAATTACCATCCAAATAGTAGAACACTCTGTACTCGTAATATCATACAACACATCGTAACCCCTTGAGTGAAGAACATACTGCATATCAAACAACACATCGTAACCTATATTGCATATCATACAACACATCGTTACCCTTAAATGAAGAACATATTATATACTAAACAACACATCGTAACCCCTTGAGTGAAGAACATATTATATATCAAACAACAAATCGTAACCTATATTGCATATCATACAACACATCGTTACCCTTAAATGAAGAACATATTATATACTAAACAACACATCGTAACCCCTTGAGTGAAGAACATATTATATATCAAACAACACATCGTAACCCCTTGAGTGAAGAACATATTATATACCATACAACACATCGTAACCTATATTGTATATCATACAACACATCGTTACCCTTAAATGAAGAACACATTGTTTGTCATACAACACATCGTTACCCCTTGAATGAAGAACACAATGTATACCATACAACACATCGTTACCCCTTATATGAAGAACACAATGTATACCATACAACACACCGTAACCCTTGAATACAGAACACAATGTATACCATACAACACACCGTAACCCCTTGAATGAAGAACACAATGTATACCATACAACACACCGTAACCTCTTGAATGAAGAACACAATGTATATCATATAACACATCGTAACCTCTTGAATGAAGAACACATTGTATATCATACAACACATCGTAACCCCTTGAATGAAGAACACATTGTATATCATACAACACATCGTAATCATTAAATGAAGAACACATTGTATATCATACAACACATCGTAATCATTAAATGAAGAACACATTGTTTATCATACAACACATTGTAATCCTTTGAATGGAGACTTTTTAACCCTTTTCTCCATTAACAGTCATGCAAGAAAAATGGCACCTGGAACGTTAATTAACTTTTAATAAGTTTTTGATATTGGTCCTTTGAAAACAATACCTTTTTTGTTATGACGACCTTCTGTAAAATCAGTTCTGTATTATGTCATAATCAAAAGGAGCAGATCCTCACCAGACAGCTCTGAGCAGGATCTACAGTAAAACCTCTCTATAACGGCCACTAAATTATGTTAATTAGTTGGTAAGCAATGTGAAAGTAAAACAGAACGCTCCTATAGGAGCGTTCTGTTTTACTTTCACCTTGCTTTAAGCAGCCACCTGACTTTAACACAAAACACTTGATATAATTTAGCGACCGTTATAGAGAGGTTTTTACTGTATATGATCTTGATCGATACAGTTTTGAAATGCCTGCAACGGCATATCTATGGAGTTACGGGTTAAATTAAAATCGTTGATCATTGTCAAGCGGTAGGTTGTGTTCAATTTGAAAGGGTAGCAATTGTTCGAAATCAATTCAGAACCAGATTAGATGACTCCCGTTAGGAATCCCATAAACCGAGTCTGCTGTTATATTAGTTACGTCATTTTCTGCGTTCAAATGGTAACTATTAATGACTTGCATTGGAGTCCATGTCAAATACGTCAAGCTCCTCGTGAGTAATTATTTAGGTTCAGTCGGATGATTGCATGCATTTACGTGTTTGGCCTTTGTCTGTCACGTGTAGCATTTCATTTCGGTTTTGCAAAAGCACTCAATATATCGCAATGACTGACAAAGTTGTGATGTTGCATTAAATTTAATTTCCCAGAAAGTCAATACATTGATGTCTAGTATAACAGTATTTATTCAATGAATTTCAGTATTAGTTTTATGATTTTGAATACATATGGCCAACAAATGATAAGGTTTGTATTACATTCGTTTGGGGAAAATCGGCATACCACTTTTCTGGATATAAAATTGATATGTGTACGTTACTTTATATGCATAGTCTTGGGGATACTGGCATATATAGATATGTGTTCGTTACTTTATATGTATAGTCTGGGGAATAATGGCATATATAAATATGTGTGCGTTACTTTATACCTAAGGTATACAGCTGTAATGTGGCATGTTTAACCCGGAGGTTAATGTCAAGCTAATAAATAACAAATGTTTCGTTTGTATTTTATTATTGATTTCATTAGTTTTGGCTTATTAAGGTTCACTTTATGATGATTAACTTCCTCCGATGCATGGTTTTAACGAGACATTAGACTATACTATATACAGTGTTCTCTCTCTACAACGACACCCTCATGGATACGAATATTCTGTGTTGTTCAGAGGGAGTTGTTATAGGGAGGGAAAATAAAAAAAAAATAGATTGTTTGCAGATCCCCAGATAAAGTGTATTTCGAGAACTAAAACCGATATGCCTCACTCAAACCCTATGTTGCGACCACTCTTTAGAATCGTCACAAACATAGGGTTTGATGGAGGCATAAAGAAACTACGATGGAAAAGGGTTGTTTATGGAGCCTTGTTGTTTCGGAAACAGTGGCATGCGTTGTTGTAAGGAGGGAATTGTTATTTAGAGGGTCGTTGTAGGGAGGGAGCATTGTTTATACAGTGACACTACTGCAAGAGTAACAAGAGCTGTCCGCAGACAGCGCGCTCCACTTTCTTTAGTGCTGGATAGTGTAGTGGAAGTCTAAGTCAGAAAGGGGGACATAACAACAGCAAAATTAATTTTAGGGCTACCTACCCTTGTGAAATGGGTCCCCCTTGTAATAGTTAATATGTATACCAAAGATGAACCAAATATCTTGGACAGTTTCTGAGACATGGACCTGAACATAAAACTTAACCAACAATGAAAAGTGTAAGTCGAAAAAGGGGCATAACTATGGTAGAATTAATTTTAGGGTTACCTACCCTTGTGAAATGGGTTCCCCTTGTGATGGTTAATATGTATACCAAAGATGAACCAAATATCTTTGACAGTTTCTGAGACATGGACCTGAACATAAAACTTAACCAACAATGAAAATTCTAAGTCGAAAAAGGGGCATAACTATGACAAAATTAATTTTAGAGTTACCTACCCTTGTGAAATGGGTTCCCCTTGTGATAGTAAACATACATACCAGATATGAACCAAATATCTTTGATGGTTTCTGAGAAAAGGACCTTAACAAAAAGGTTAACCAACGCCGACGCCGACGCCGGCGTCGGCGCCGACGCCGACGCCGACACCGACGAGAGGGTCATGACAATACCTCCACTTTTTGAAAAAGTGGAGCTAAAAATGAAGAGCTACAGAAAATGTTGGACGATTTTGTAATGCAGAAAACTAACGAAACAGTCTGACTTATTGCAGTCCTGCAATAAGCTACCACTTGGTTTGAACTTCATTTAATCCTTCCATTCATATAAACACCTTTTACGCTATTGCAAACACTTGAGACGTTGACCAGAAGACTCCTGTAGGATAAATTGTAATAGATCTGAATAAAGTTTCTACGTATACCAAAACACCATGCGTATATATATGAACTGCTCTATAGATACACTACGACTAATCGATATGACGAACTGCTCTACAAGCATTATACGTCTAACTTATATGATGAACTGCTCTACAAGTATACGTCGAACTGATATGTTGCACTGCTCTACAAGTATGCTACGTCGAACTGATATGTTGAACTGCTCTACAATTATACGTCTAAGTGATATACTGTACTGATCTACATATATGATACCGGTACGTCTAACTGATATGTTGAACTGATCTACACGTATATGTCTAACTGATATGTTGTACTGATCTACAGATATGATACATCTAACTGATATGCTGTACAGATCTACAGATATGATACATCTAACTGATATGATGTAATGATCTACAGATATGATACATCTAACTGATATGTTGTACTGCTCTACAGATATACGTCTAACTGATATGTTGTACTGATCTACAGATATGATACGTCTAACTGATATGTTGAACTGATCTACACGTATATGTCTAACTGATATGATACGTCTAACTGATATGCTGTACTGATCTACAGATATGATACGTCTAACTGATATGCTGTACTGCTCTACAAGTTACACCTGTATAAAGAATAGTTTAAGAGACTGCAATTATGACGTAATCCAGTGTGTATGATTTTTGTTTTCGATACCATTCCATAATCTAACTGAAGAAGGATCTTTCGCTTAGCAATACTCGAACTTTTGGTAAGATTAGTCATTTTGATCCGGAGGGAATAATTGGAAATACTGTAGACTAGTTGTAGTAATAACTTCTGTAAGTATGAAGGGACTAAATTGTGGTGAATCTTGTAAACAGAGTTAAGTTTCTTCTTTCGCGTCGAATTTCCAGTGGTCAAGCTCCGATTCAAAATAAACAGATTCTAAACTAGCATAAATTGGCAGACCGCATGTAATTCACGCAGCTTCTAATTGAAAACTTTCTATTCTATGTTTATCTCTTTCGGTACAACCGTCCCACAATTCACACACATGTTCAAGTACTGGTAAAATGAAACATTTGTAGATTCTCAAAAGTGCGGGTTTGTTTAGTGATTCAACATCCCACAGTAGCTCTTTTCCATAAAGAAGGGAAAGCAGCGTTCTCTCGCAGAGAAATCTTAACCATTCGCTTGCTATTCACGTCAATATACCTACCTGTAAATAGTGAAGATCCAGATGAGACAGCTCTTGCAGGAGCTGTCTCATCAGTGTCTCCATTATTTACAAGTTGATTGTGCAACCAGTGCACTCCGCAGCAGTGAATGCACAGCGAAATACGTGTACACAGTGAAGATAATATGTAATTATACAACAGGGCGTGGGTAAAGAGAAGGGTTAAATAGTGAGCACATCGATTTGCTAACAACAGCTTCAGTAGTAAACGTAAGTATTTGATGACTGATTGAGTCAATACCTGACGCTTTTCCAAATTTAAGATTTCGTAGTATATCCAATACCTCATTGTCAGTAGCAACTACTGTTTCGAACGTGGAAGCTGTACGAGTATTGAAGGAAGGTACATCAATGCCGTCATCATCAAGTCTAGAGATTGAGCAGAAAATGTTATTTAAAAGCGTAGACTTTTGTAGATCGTCCGTTTTTGTTTCAACAGTGCCATTTGATTATTAATGAAAGGTGGTATACTATTGGAGTATCCTGCTTGTTTGTCAAGTCGGTTAATAAGTTTCAAGTAGGATCTAGGGTCGCTAGTGTAGATTCTCTCTATTAAACATTTATATTGCGACTGTTTATTTAATGAATAATAAACAGCATGGAAAAGTATGTTAGAATGTCATTTAGGCTACTTTTCTGCACAAGCGTTATGAAATCTGATATAGAGTTTCAGTGAATAATATCCTAAAGTGGTCTCTATAGCCATCTCAAGATTACTAGTATGACAACTTAATGCTATTGTCTTCAGGAGACTACACCAACAAGTAGTCACGCCAGAGCACTGGAGCGTTAGATACTTTACTTTTTGTTATGGGTTAAGTGTTCACCCTTACTTATATCGTGAGATGACGTCTGTGTATCTGAGCTCACTTAACCCCGCCTTATATCTGCTTCTTAAGCACTACACTAAAGTACTGTCCATTTGCTCGCCACTTTTGTTTCATTTCGAAACGTGGCAAACAGTGAACATGTTCTTATGAAAAGGTATGCAAGTGCTATGTTTACTACATGCAGACAGTATTATTATTATTATTAACAACATTGCCTCGACCACGTTGACAAGTTATTGTGGAGTTAAGATGTGCATTTGTGTGTACACAAAAACAGCAGTTATTGCCCATATGTTTGAAAGTTTATATTTTCTACAAAACATGTATATATTATACTTGTTTGATGAAATATACGAATCTGTTTATGTGAAAGGTATCTTCTTTAAATGAGAAATATCAACGTTTCTTTCTTGAAAACATAACACAGTGTGTTGTTCTTTTTCTTTAAGTATTATACAGTGTTAACAATGGTAAGACTAGATGCATCTTGAACGGACATTGCCGTTTTCCAAACGTAATACGGGCATTACTCACTGTTGATCACGTGGCTTATATGTGTTAATTCATATGTTTTTGTCGCTGATGTTGCCTGCAAATAGCAGGATTTGTGTAGATTATTTGAATAAATTGAAATTGATGGAAAAATGGATAGCCCCGTCTCTGGCGGTCATGATTTTATGAATAACAATAACGGACAGAACAAGTTTGGGAAGAGGGTCGCCCCGAGGATCATTCTTCATAAAAGTTCCACTTTAGCCATATAAGGAAGGATGGTCGTGTCCCGGGCGGTACTGGATTTTAATGCAACACCATGAGCAATATTGTTAGGGGGTACGTATTTCTTCAAACTTGTAATTATCGAAATCTGCTTATTCGTTTCACAGTAGAAGAGTTTTGAATGTTTCGCTATTGTCATATAAGGATAATTAGCCCCGCATCTGGTGGCCAGATTTAACGAATTACAAGCAATAGTGAACGTTTTGGTAGGGGGTTCCTAAAGGCCAGTTCGGCCTAATTGCATTGAAATCTACCCATTGATCTCAGAATAGAAGCAACTTGAAGATTTAACCATATGATAGCCACATAGTGAATATGCGCCAAGTGCATGGTGGCTATTTTCTAACAACTTTAAAGGAGCAATTAACCAACGCAGAAATTCTGCAAAATCATATTGAATACTGCGCTGTTGTTTCAGAAGTAGATTTTGAATTTTTCACTTTTAAATTAGCTATATTAGGACAATAGGCCTTTTCCCCTTGCGGTCATGCTTTCTTACAAATCTCGGTGGTTTAAATATTTGGTAGACGATCACCTAACTTTCAGGAATAATTTCTGCTGAATTATTTTGAAATCGGTTTCTGGGTTCCACACACGAAAACTGTCGAAGTCTGTCCTTTCGATTTCCATGACATCCAAAAGTTTTCCTGCATGACAATCATTTGAAAGAATCTAAACCAATGTCTCCCAATGAGTATTCCAATGAAGCTTGGTTGGAATCGGTTGAGGTTATGTTCTTTTAGGATATTGTTGACAACAGACGACGTACACCACACGCCGCACGATGACTGGCGGCAGACACAACACGCCTCATGACGACTGACGACGGACACAACACGCCTCACGACGACTTGCATTACACACCTCATGACCACTGGTGACGCACACTGGCTCATCCTTATATATCACCTTCAAACTATTTCCCAAATGAGCTCTAAAATGTTATTTTTGCCGATATTGATACATTAAGACCTGTTAGTTTGTCCATTATTGTACTTGTCAGACATATTATGGTCCTACGCATTACATTATTTCGTAATATGATAAGGATCCGCAAAGAAATTAAGGCATAGTAAACATACCATTATTAATAAACTAAAATAATGTTTTACTTACTCCAAATTTATCCTAAATTGGCACATGGCAAACTGAATTGGCTACTCCAACTTCGCTCAGTCCTTTACGTTAAATTAACACTTTTTCATACCTTTGAAAAAAGAGTAGACCCAGATAAGACAGGTCCTGTAGGACCCGTCTGATCTGGGTCTGTTTCGTTTTCTTTTAAGTTTGATTGTACAGTTTCTGAAATGACAATTAATAAATTTCCTCATTGGCCATTATAAATATAAGTTAATGAACATTCATGAAGTAATAAATCCTTGTATAAATATGCATCAGGTAAATGGTTAAAATAACTATGGACAACCGTTGATGACAGATTACATGTACATTAATTGACAGGAATAGTATCAAATGTGATCGACATGAGAAAGATAATCGTACTGTATAGTAATTGTTTTGCAAATGTCCGCAAATATTCACCATGCAACACTATCAAAACAAAAACAATAATATCATCTAACCGTTTACCTCATAGTAACGCCTTATAACACCTTTGCAAAACAGAGTAGACCTAGATCAAACAGCTCCTGTAGGATCTGATCTGGGTCTACTTTCTTTGTTTTTAGAAAATATATAAATTGGACTCTACAGTTTTGTCTAAGCCAAACATTCATATGAAAATATTACAATATGACCATAAATATTCCTATATAATTGTTCACTAGGGAAAGGGTTCGGGAGATTCCATTGCACTCTGTTTATTTCTAACCACTGGAAGAACAATTATGTATAGGGTTTATATTGAAAGACCAGCGTGTGATAGACTCATTGGAGCAGTTTGTTCCACGTGTTTGTAGTTGGATGCATCTGAATCAATTTGAATCACTAACACAATATCATCTCAATGTATTGTCTGTTCTATATCTCGTAACTATAGCTGTAGTCAGACAGCAATAATAGCGATAGAAATGTGCGAAAGAAACTCTTAAACTCTTGGATGTCCCTCCAGAGAAAAGCAACACAAGCACTTTCTCTGTCTCCTATGTTATTATTTACATTTATCATATTGGAAATGAGACGTAATGCGAAGTCCAAACCTCGAGAGAAGTATGGGACATGGGTTATAACTCGTCGAAAACAAATACGACGCAATAAAACGACACTTCGAATAGACTGAAAGGACTTTTAAACTTTAGACCAGACCTTTGGTGAGTGTTATAAATTGGGTGACATGCAGCTGTATACAAATAAAACTTACTTGTTATTAAATTGATAACAAGGCAACTATTGTGATAATGAAACAATAGCATAAGACTGTCGACCACAATAACAGACATGCCTGTGCTCCATTTGCCTTTGATTGGGATTAGCGATATACTATATGGAAGATGTTTACTTCTTAACATGCACATGTATTTTGTCATGCTTTAAACAATTTCAAACAGTAAGATGGCCATCGGGTGTCTAAAGTTACTACACGCAATGATATTGCGATAGAATCTATCTTCTTTTTTTCTCTTGTGAGTACAGTCCGCTTATTATCAACCCTTAATGGGACATCAATGGGTCTTGTGTTTCGTTTCGGCAAGATTCACGAACCTGTGAATATGTATTTTATTATCCTTCCTAACGACTGTCTATGTATTATTGATGTATCTTGCATTTCATTTCGGTAAGATTCATTATGATAGCATAGCCTTCGTTGTCAGTAGTATTTAATTGTAGTGTTATTGATAGTGGTAGTAATGTTAATGACAATAATGATGCTGATGATAATGATATTATTAACAATGATCGTATAGTTGCTGTCGTCGTCATAATTGTCATAAATTCCAACTTATTTAATGCCATCTCATTTTAGGATCCATCCCTTCAGGATATGGTTACTATTCACTCAAGTTACTGATATTATTGCGTTATATGTAATTGCATATTGATCTGTTATGAACATGTATTTCTTGTATTGTATATTGTAAACTTTGTTCTGTCAACCTGTAAATTATGTCTTGTTTCGTTCATTGTGGTTTTTCCATGTGTATGTGATTTTCTTATATGTGTTTATGTAGCTCTCCATGAATGGAAGTAATAAAGATCTACTACCTTAAACAATTTCAATATCATAACTTCTGAAGCATTAACGATATCAGCTTGAAGAGATTGCGATGTCAACTTCTTGAAATCATAATAGATTATGCACGTAGGAGGGAGTTACGACAGCATGAGGTTAATTGTGATGTTATAAGTTTCCCCACATAAACTTATACTGGTGGAGACATAACTAGTAAATATAAAAATTGTAAAATCGTTCAATGCTGAATCCATTTATTTGAAATCGTGAATTCGTTATGATGAAAATGGTCAGAGCATGAACTATAAGTATGATTGTCACTACATGTCTTTCGTTTCTTATTCCTTATTCCTGTGTCTTTTGTCTGACGTTCTATCTCGTTGGCAACAAGTGCCGTTTAGTCTAGTAGATTATATACAGGCGTTTGTTAGACAGATAATGAGGCCATTTCGGTTCAAACTGGTTGTTTATTTACAGTTAAGCGGTTGGTCGGATACATGGAATAGTTCAACGTACAATTACCGCTGACAAGGTCGTATTAACCCTTATTCTACAGTAACTCTCCAGGTCTGCTTTACCTAAATTACTGGTATCTTGGTGAACTCGTCCAAATGATGTTATTGAATTACAGTGCTCCCTCTCTACAACGACACTCTTTTGGATACGAATATTCTATGTGTTGGTCAGAGGGAGTTGTTATAGGGAGGGAAAATAAAACATAATTAGCTTGTGTGCAGATCCCCAGATAAGGTGTATTTCGAGAATCAAAACCGATTTGCCTCACTGAAACCCTATGTTGTGACAACTCTGTAGAATCGTCACAAAGTGATGATTCTAAAGAGTGGTCACAACATAGGGTTTGATTGAGGCATAAAGAAAATTCGATGAAAAAGGGTTGTTTCTGGAGCCTTGTTGTTTCGGAAACCGTGACATGTGTTGTTGCAAGGAGGGACTCGTTATTGAGAGGGCCGTTGTAGGAGTGAGCACTGTATATGGGACTGCATTATGATGTGCATATGCAGTTCGTCATGTCCATTTGTAGTAGTTTGTCATGTGCTAAAGTCAGTTCGTCCTGTGCAAAAATCAATTTGTTATGTACATAAAACAATTTGTTGTGTAGCCAAAACAATTCATTGTGTATATATCTCAGTGTGTAATGTGCACTTACTAATTTGTTATGTAGTTTTGTAGTTTGCTTCGTGCGAAAGTCATTTCTTCTTGTGCAAACTTCCACAAAACAATTCGTTAGGTAGTCAAATCAATTCGTTTTGTATATATCTAAGTTTGTGATGTGTTTAGTGTACATAACAAAAAGATCTTTTGCACAATACGAATTGACTTTCGCACAGGACAAACTACAAAAGATACCTAACGAATTAGTAACTGCAACTAACAAATTGAGATATCTACATAACGAATTGTTTTGACTACATGACGAATTGTTTTGTGTACATAACAAATTGATGTTTGCGCAAAACGAATTGACTTTCGCACAGGACAAACTACAAAATATATATATATATAACAAATTAGCAACTTTACATAACAGCTTGTTTTGTAAACGAACTGAATTGCATTATACAACAGTGCCAAGGATAACCATTGTACAACAGTATTTAGGCTAACCATTGTACAACAGTAATAAGTCTAACCATTGTACAACAGTATTAAGGCTAACCATTGTACAACAGTATTAAGGCTAACCATTGTACAACAGTATTAAGACTAACCATTGTACAACAGTATTTAGGCTAACCATTGTACAACAGTATTAAGACTAACCATTGTACAACAGTATTAAGGCTAACCATTTTACAACAGTATTAAGGCTAACTATTGTACAACAGTATTAAGGCTAATCATTGTACAACAGTATTAAGGCTAACCATTGTACAACAGTATTAAGGATAACCATTGTACAACAGTATTAATACTAACCATTGTACAACAATATTAAGGCTAACCATTGTACAACAGTATTTAGGCTAACCATTGTACAATAGTATTAAAACTAACCATTGTACAACAATATTAAGGCTAACCATTGTACAACAGTATTAAAACTGACCATTGTACAACAGTATTTAGGCTAACCATTGTACAACAGTATCAATACTAACCATTGTACAACAGTATTAAGGCTAACCATTGTACAACAGTATTAAGGCTAATCATTGTACAACAGTATTTAGGCTAACCATTGTACAACAGTATTTAGGCTAACCATTGTACAACAGTTTGAAGGCTAACCATTGTACAACAGTATTAAGGCTAACCATTGTACAACAGTATTAAGGCTAACCATTGTACAACAATATTAAGGCTAACCATTGTACAACAGTATTAAGGCTAACCATTGTACAACAGTATTAAGGCTAACCATTGTACAACAGTATTAAGGCTAACCATTGTACAACAGTATTAAGGCTAACCATTGTACAACAGTATTAAGGATAACCATTGTACAACATTATTAAGACTAACCATTGTACAACAGTATTTAGGCTAACCATTGTACAACAGTATTAAGGCTAACCATTGTACAACAGTATTTAGGCTAACCATTGTACAACAATATTAAGGCTAACCATTGTACAACAGTATTTAGGCTAACCATTGTACAATAGTATTTAAAACTAACCATTGTACAACAGTATTAAGGCTAACCATTGTACAACAGTATTTAGGCTAACCATTGTACAACAGTATTAAGACTAATCATTGCACAACCGTATTTGCTCAATCTGTTTACCAAAAGTCGTCTTAAAGACATACAAAATGTACTTTGAATGAATAATTCAAACTATGAATATGCTGGAGAAATAATGAAATACCTCCTTTGTCTCTAGTTGTATATGATACAGGCACATATTACGTGTACCACATATGTAGGTACATGCATGTGAACTACCTCCCTAGTTTCTAGATGTATATGACACCGCCACATATCAATAATACCGAATATGCAGGTACATGTATCATATAAATGCCTCCCTCGTTTCTAGTTGTATATGGTACAGCCATATATGGATAGTATCTAGCATTGTAGTATATGTAACATGTGAAATACTTCCCTTCTCTGTAGTTCTATATGATACGAGCACACATGAAAAGTACCCAATATGGTGGTACTTGTAACACATGAAATACCTCCCTAGTTTCTAGTTCTATATGATACAGCAGCATATGAATAGTACCCGATATGGTCGTACATGACACCTATGAAATACCTTCCTAGTTTCTAGTTCTATATGATACAGCCGCATATGAATAGTGCCAAATATGGTGGTGCACGTAACATATTTTTTTTTTATGAAATACCTCCCTTGTGTCTAGTAAAATATGATACAAGCACATATGAAACGTTCCTAATATGGTGGTACATGTAAAATTATAAATTGTTCACTTACCTACAATAGTCATCAGGAGGCAGCACATGAAAGAAAAGAAAAGAAAGAATGCGATGAGAAATCAATGCAGACAAACAGTATATCTCGCTGCTAACATAATACAAACATCATAAGCGCACATTGGCCGCTGTAACTATATGAAACTTATTGTTTGACCTTAGTAAATGTTATGTCTACAGAAACGGAATAAAATACAGTTACTTAAGGTACTGGTGACCGTTTTACAAACCCATATGACAGCATCTATCGTAGTTTATAGCAAACGATGATCACTTCGTCGTATGTTAGAAGCGTAGATACTTTCTGCTGTACGCAGTTAATCTGACCTGTCGAATATGTGGTAATTATTTTAGGCTATGTGAATACCTACGATAAGTTTGGTCGTACAATCTGACCTGTTTGACCAATAGATTTTGGCCGTAAAATCGTTCGTAAAACGGGTCCCGCATGTACAGTAGATGTTGAATCTGTGTTAAATCTGTGTTAGCGATCGTTTTTACTGATTGAACACAGATATATTGCCAATATTAGTGCATACTTCAGCACGCAAGTATAGCAGAAAGCTATTACTTTTGTCCTACATGCAATGAAGCTGTGGAAATACAAAGAAAGCTTATTTTACATGACCAGATTCTGGAAGACTGGTAAAGTCAAGCAAAGTCCGGTAGTTTTATTTAAATTCGGAGGTTCATAAGCGACTGTAATAAAATCGGTGCCTTAAAATGCAGGTGGATGCTTAATTCAGGGTAAAGTAATATAAGTTGCTTTCTGAACTCATTCCATTACATATTCATGTATTAACCCTTCGCTTGCTATTCACGTCAATATACCTACCTGTAAATAGTGACGACCCAGATGAGACAGCTCCTGCAGCAGCTGTCTCATCAGGGCCTGCACTATTTACAAGTTGATTGTGCAACAAGTGCACTCCATAGCAGTTATTGCACAGCGAAATACTTGTACACATTGAAGACATATGTAATTATACAACAGGGCATGGGTAAAGAAGGAGAAATGTATTTTAAAATTCAGCAAGCGAAGGGTTAAGCCACCACCTGCTCATCTGTGTGACAGTATAATTTATTATCGATCACGTATTGACAAACACTTATGTGTAACGCAAATAACGACTTATGTTTGATAATGTGTAATAAACACTCGTGTGTAACGTAAATAACGTCTTATGTCTGATAATGTGTAATAAACACTCACGTGTAACGTAAATAACGTCTTATGTCTGATAATGTGTAATAAACTATCGTGTGTAACGTAAATAACGTCTTATGTCTGATAATGTGTAATACATGTAAACACTGGTGTGTAACGTAAATAACGAGTTATGTCTAATAATGTGCACATTGAAATGTGTAACGCAAATCGCAACTAATGTCCACATTAAATAATACTTTTTTGTGGAGCAGCACTGTATCTGAAACAAGGAATGCAGTACTGTATCTAAAATAATTCGGTACTCTATCTAAAACATTGAATCCAGTAATGAGTTTAAAATAGTTCAGTACTGTAGCTAAAACAAAGAATGCAGTACTATGTTAAAAAGATTCAGTACTGTACCTAAAACAAGGAATGCAGTACTGTGTCTAAAACAATGAAGGCAGTACTGTGTCTAACACAAGGGAAGCAGTACTGTTTCTAAAACAACGAATGCAGTACTGTGTCTAATACAAGGAGTGTAGTATTGTATCTAAATCAAGGAATGCGATACTGTATCTAAACCAAGGACATCCAGTACTTTTCAAACACAAGGAACTCAGTAATGTATTAATCAACCATTTTATTGCGGGACACACATTCACTGGAATTTGTAAACAGTGTAGACTATATTCAGGGATCCCTAGAAAAATAGTCTGATCAGGGTGTGTACTGTTTGTTCTTCAAAATACTCTAACAAGTGTATGCCCTTCATACTGTATTCGGGGCTTATGGCCTCTTTGTGTCGCTGTGTCGTTAAAGAGGAAGTCCCTACAATGAACGCATATTTTCAATATTATCATAAAACTTGGTATTTGTTATGCTCAGTCTTTATTATAAAGGTTGTCAATTTGAACTTATATCAAAAAATGCCCCTGTGATAAAAATAAACCGATTCCATCAATACTTATTTTTTTGTTCTACAACACAATATTATCGGCCTTTTCCGTTAAAAATGTCCGCGTTTTGCCGATGATCACCCGACCCCTCCTTTACGTAATAGCTTTTCTCGGAATTGGTCGGAGAAACGCGAATAGGGCGAACAGTTACGAAACTAAAACCAAACCCGAATAAAACTGACACATCGGGGAGAAAAATCGGAATCGGCGATATCAAACACATGGATGCTTTGTCATTATAAGCGGTAATTGGGTTGGTTTCTTGCATTATACTACTTTTCAGCATATACACAAATAAGTTTTGTATATTTTAGGTGTTTTTGAAACGCTTCAAATGTAGGGACTTTCCCGTTATAAACTCAAATCACTCACTCATACTGAGTTGAGTCCGTAGTTCAGTTCTACTAGTCTATTCCACTCTAACAACTCAGTGTTTAGAGTATTAACCCTTTGCCTTATGTAAGCGCATTTTGACGCATCTGCAAACACAGTAAACCCAGACCAGACGGCTCCTATATGTAATACAGATCTGATTCTACAGATTCTGCCTGAGCCAAAATGACCTGCATTCATATGCCATTATGAAAAATGATCTTATTGATATTCATGACGTCATTATTTCCTATATGAATATTAATCAGGGAACGGGTTAACACATTCTTTGAAAGAACACGCCGCGTTTATCTAAGGAAATGGACCAAGCTATTGTTGATATGCTTCAAACATGCTTCATCAATCTTATTTACCATTTGCACTCTCGGGAAATGTCCGCCAATATAAAATGTCTAAATCTAATATTTCAATAGATTTCTCTTCCATTTATTTAAAAAAACACCAGCAGCGTTTTAAACAGACATAATCCTTTTAAGATGTCTAGATCGTTGGCGCCTCATTAGTGAGACGTTGATATAAAGTTAAATTGTAACCCTTTCGCTGGCAATGGCGAAATTGTGATTAACTGCGCAAGCAATTTGGATCTAGATAGACGCCGAGTAACTCAGCATTGTCTTTAATTACAATGGAAGGTAGTTAGATAATAAGAACTTTAGTAGATGACACATGTTACAAACGACAATAAAGTGAACAAGTGCGTATAGGTAGATAGCAAACTAAAGTTTGATTCTAACTGTAATCAGTTGCTATCATGTATGACGTGATCTCATGTCCGACATCATGCACGAGGCGACGCCATTCTTGATCAAGTTGAACATTACAAGCCCTTCAATCAACCCGTGTCAAACACCTCGATAGGATAAGATACATATTGTGAACTGAAGTTTGATTTGCAAAACATTGAATAGTACATGCGAGGGGCACTAGCCGGGTACTGTGGCTGCGTCATCGCGTTTTATGTCAGCATTGCTCAATATTGCAGGAACATGGCTCAATGACCAGGGGAGTAAATGTACAATCGGCTGAGTGGTCATTCGGACTGAAAGAAGACTAGACGCTAAATTAGCACAGTCATGCAAAATAACGTATGAAAGTGCTTACACAAGTATGCTAGTTTTCAACTAAGAACGTTTTCTAAAATTTCACTTCTGGCTGATGTTGGGCACTGTATTTCCTTTTTCAATGAAATGTTACAGGGCATGTAAGGTCCATAAATCAAGCATTTAAAGCGAGTTGTAAATATGTTTCTATAACGGAAATGCACAATTGTATCTTAAAGTTCTCCGAGTAACCGTTGTGCGTACTAGTATATAAACAATACATACTGCTTTCTGACATTAAATATGCACTATTGCCTCGACGTCACGTTATTTTATCAATTACATCAACTGGCATTACTTATACCAATTTTCTTGTTTGATTTGAAATAAACTGAAGCCAAATGAAACTGGTTTCTCTGGGAGGACATGGTGTCCGTCGGGTGAGGGGACCACACTGGATACCTCAAGATTCCTAGACAGACACTCTACACGATCGCTATCAAGTCCGACTTGAACCGCAAGCACAAACAAGTGTCGATGCATGTAAACTGCTCACCGTTGCATGAGGGTGTAGGGAATCTAAATAATTTACAGAGCATTTTCTATACAAACAAATTATATCCGAAACATTATATGATATAAAAGTTTGCATTTAATAGAATCATGTTGCCGATGTGCTACATTGTAACACTGTAGAGTTTGACTGAGAAATAAAATACGGACACAGATTTATTCGTCTTATTTACACCTATTTTATACATATTTGTTGCAGTGAATACAAGGCGGCGACAGATCTGCGACAACACAGGACACTTTGCTATATGGTTCCGGCTGTAATGTGTAACAAAATGTAAATATGTATGTATAAGTGCTGTTGTTACTCAATTTGTTATCAACACCATAGAAAGAATGTTAAATAGATATATGCCCTGACGAGAAACAGAGGTTCTTTTTTTCTCTCTCCTCCCCTCTCTCTCTCTCTGTCTCTGTTTCTTTCTTTCTAGTTCTCTGTCACTGAGTCTCTCTCTGTTTCTCTGTCTCCTCTCTCTCACTCTGTCTCTATCTCCGTCTCTCTCTGTCTCTCTATGTACCTGTCTGTCTCTATCTCTTTCACTCTGCCCCCCCCCCTTATCTCTGCCTCTCGCTGTGCATACATGTATCTCTCCCTCTCTCTGTCTGTATCTCTGCATGTCCATACACTTCAGTCCGCTTTCTATTTCAATGTTCATTATCTCGCTTTCTGTTTGTGTTCCACCTCTGTATCCGTGTTTATTTTTTTCTCTCTTGTTTCTGTTTACTACACATTCTCGGCTATTCGTTCCCTATAATCAGATATTATTGAATCTGTTACATCGGTATGATTTATTTATACAAAATTAACCAGATGTCATAAGGATTAACTAAAATGTCAATCACATTCCTCGAATCCGCGATCTAAGGCGCGTTTGATTTGCAGCAGGCCAAGTAAGAGTAATTTTCTTGACACGTTTTTGACACTTTATGAACGTGTGATATATTTGATTCCAAATCAATTGAGCAGATCTTTCTCAGATAGGATTGCAAATCAATCCATGACAAGATGGAATACAATATATCTGAAACTACCACAGAGTGGCCGTGTACATGAAAAACAAATATACTAAAAGCTATACTAAAAAATATACTGAAAGCGCCAAAATTTATTTCTGCTTACTTTCGCTTTGAGCTAAGCAGTCACTTGCTTAACCCATTCCCTCATATTGACGACTTTTGACGACTCTGTAAAAGTCAATTTGTGAAACCATTGTGATATATAGAGCATTTACTCCTATAGCAAATGCTTTATTTATCACAATGGTTTCAAACTACACAATTCTAAAAGTTTCCTTTTCTCTAGTTAATGGTCTTTTTCGGTGGATTTATTCAAAGAGGCTGTATCTAAAAATAGCCTATGAGGTAATGGGTTAACCCTTTACTCATTAAACAGTTATATGATATTAAAATGCTTTGAAACGATAACGTTATAAGTTAAACATAACATAACATGTAGAGTTTGACTGTCTTATATTAATTAAGCATCGGAATATAAATAGTTCATATTTCTTGAAATATATGAAAACTAATTATATTTGTTTCGTAAACGGTACCACATTTATTTAACACAACCCTCTGATTTCAAAGGGATATATTTCGTAAAAATATAATCAGTAATATAGTCATTAAGTATATAAAACACTTACTTAAGTAGTATGTAAAAGGAAATTTATTCTAGTTGATATAAAATGTGTTCTTTTCAGTACTTTAACATTAATTATAACTTAAAAAATCACAAATAAATATATTTTGTTTAATATAAACCATCTTTCTTTATAAATATATATCTTATTGCATATTTATAATTCATAAAAACTTCTTTACATACATATTAATGATCATGACAATGCACAGAAAACATTAGCTTACATATATCACATATATGTTAAATTAAAATATTCGGTTCAAATAAATATTATTCTTCATTTAACTACACAGAAAACGTTGTCTTAAATATATTAAAGAAACGTAACTCTTTAAGTTTTTAGTTGTATTATTGCATACAAGATGGTCCATTTAAGCTTCCGCATCCTTTTACAAATATATATCTTATTGCATATTTATAATTCATAAAAACTTCTTAACTTGCATACATACATACATACATACATACATACATACATACATACATACATACATACATACACACATACACACATACACACATACACACATACACACATACACACATACATACATACATACATACATACATACATACATACATACATACATATACAATGTACATACATACGTTCATACGTACATACATACATACATGCATACATGCATACATGCATACATACACACATACATACATACATACATACATACATACATACATACATACATACATACATACATACATACATACATACATACATACATACATACATACATACATACATACATACATACATACATACATACATACATACATACATACATACATACATACATACATACATACATACATACATACATACATACATACATACATACATACATACATACATACATACATACATACATACATACATACATACATACATACATACATACATACATACATACATACATACATACATACATACATACATACATACATACATACATACATACATACATACATACATACATACATACATACATACATACATACATACATACATACATACATACATACATACATACATACATACATACATACATACATACATACATACATACATACATACATACATACATACATACATACATACATACATACATACATACATACATACATACATACATACATACATACATACATACATACATAGTTAAATAAATAATAATATTTATCTAAACTTTGGTAATTTAACATATGTGTAATATATGTAAGCTAATGTTTTTATGCATTTACATGAACATTAATATTTATGAAAGGAAGTTTTATGAATTATAAATATGCACTAAGATATATATTTGCAAAAGGCAGATAGTTTATATTAAAAATATATTTATTTGTGATTTTTAAGTTAAAATTAATGTAAATTACTGCAAAGAACACCTTGTATATGATAATTAGAATAAAGATACTTTTACATACTACATAAGTAAGTATTTTATATACTTAACGACTATATTGCTGAATATATTTTATGAAATATATCCCTTTGAGATAAGTGAGTTATGTTTAATAAATGTGATCCCTTTTACGAAACATTTCGAATTATTTTTCATTTATTCCAAGAAATATGAATTATTTATATTCCAGGGCTTACTATAAGACAGTCAAAATTTACATGTTATGTTATGTCTAACTTATGACTTTATTGTTTTAAAGCATTTTCATATCATATAGCTACGAGATTGTTTACACATATATTCTTTATATAAGGGGTGTCCATTTAAGCTTCCGTAAGTTTTGTAACAGAAACGAAAAAAATGTCTACCGTGGCACCATTGACACAGGTTACAGTGATGGGTTGTCTCAAATTCGTAAAGAAGTTGTCTTTTTTTAACGTTAACTCAGTTGTAATTTATCTTTGAATTGACAGAGATTGCTCATCAGTCGTGGCACTACCCATACAATGCCAATTGTCAAAGTGGTGAATTGTGTTCCATAGTCAAGCCTGTCCTTCTCTATGACAGGTAAATGCGCTGTCTCTTACAATTCATACGTCTGTTTTTTTATCTTAACGGATTGGTATTATATGAATATGTACTGGAGGGAAATTCATGACTTTAAGCATAAAGAGGTAAGAGAGTAAATCTATTAGATTTTAGCATGGAAAACAATGTAGAATCTCAATAGAAGACTCATTAAGGACTTCCGATCTGGATCTAATCTATTTTTGTATGTGTTTATTGAATAAGACTATAACCACAAATTATTTAACCCTTTCGGCGCCAAATTTCTAATTGTCGTCTGCAATCCAAGTGTTTGTTAAATCATTCGGTACAATAAGGATATGAGATATATAAATGCAAATTTCAATTGAATAAAGCACATATATAGGAATAGAGATTGAGACAAAAAGTGAAGTCCCTGATCAGACGTCACCTTGAAAAGGCGGCGTCTGATCTGGGACTGCACTATTTGTCATGGTGCATTTATGCGACTTCGGCGGTGAAATGGTTAAAGTAGTTGTTTTAAGTGTTTCAAGTCAGATAATAACAGCGAGTGTTTCTTCACGTCATATACGTCCGCCATCCCATAAAATAGACTGGGTGCTATATCACGTGGCTAGTTGATGTCGGGCACTGCCTGCATACTGCGAGATAGACACGGTAATGAGGCTAATGCTGGCCTCGACCAACTGTGTAAATACATACAGAGCAATACTATGGCACAAAACGATACTTCAAAACGCAATTATCAGAGATCGTGTCTCAAATTAGACACCGTAATGAACGTTTGGGTGACAGTATTGGACATTAACTTTTATCGTGTTACTGAGAGATTGTTTGATCAAACATTAATGCCGGCCATCTTTACATATTATCTGATCCTATCACTTTCTCGACGAATTACTGAACAAGTATCCAACAGTATGGACCCAGCTCTTACTCTTAGTTACTTGGCACATATTCGACATATAAGCTGGACACATGCTGTTTGCTGCACGAGAGAGGTAAGATTTACTGGATGGCTGACTAGATACAGAGACAGATTGATGGGTATCTGCCACGGGGAGGCACGTGTCTTCTAGATTAATGGTCACACACAATGCAAGTAACTGGATAGTTGTATAAATTGTTCGATGTTGTTAGTTTTGTAACTACATGTACAACATATTCATTGACGAAAACGGTAAAACATAGAGGACGCTATGCGTTAATGTTTATAAAAGTATTTGACCGTAACATATCGTTTTGATGATCAAAATGGTTTTGTTGGCGACACACGCTTTTGTTTCTTGCAAACCAAAGATTTTATGTAGTCCTAAAGTCACTCAAGGTAGTTGACAGTTTGGAGAGTCTGATTTCTAATAAAAGCTTCATGGTACACTAACTGTGCTTTAACCCTTTCCTCCATACCCAACATCTTTAAATGAATCTGCCAAAGAGGAGCATTAACTAGAGAAAGGGAAAATTTTAAAATTGTGTAGTTCGAAACCATTGTGATAAAAAGAGCAGTTGCTCCTATTTATCACAATAGTTTCATAAAGTGACTTTTACAGAGGCGCAGAAAGGCGTACAGTGCTCCCTCCCTACAACGACACTCTTTGGGATACGAATATTATATGTGTTGTTCAGAGGGAGTTGTTATAGGGAGGGAAAATCAAACATAATTAGCTTGTTTGCAGATCCCCAGATAAGATGTATTTCGAGAACTAAAACCGTTATGCCTCAATTAAAACCCTATGTTGTGACCACTCTTTAGAATCGTCACAAAGTGACGATTTTAAAGAGTGGTCACAATATTGGGTTTGATGGAGGCATATAGAAAATACGATGGAAAAAGATTGTTTCTGGAGCCTTGTTGTTTCGGAAACAGTGACATGCATTGTTGTATGGAGGGAATCGTTATTGAGAGGACCGTTGTAGGGAGGGAGCAGTGCATATTATGAAGGAAAGTGTTAACTCTTAACCGGCTGATCACGGCTTGATTAGACTTTGCAATCACATGGTATTCAGATATAGAATCGCGTAACTCGGTGTCTTATCAAACAGTTTGCCGCTAGCTCGATTATTTCCAAACATAAAATGCAACAGAGGTTCAAAGGTTAGCAACTACAACCGTATTGAAAATTGAATACAGTAAAACCTCTCTATAACGGCCACTAAATTACACCAAGTATTGTGTGTTAAAGCCAGGTGGTTGCTTAAAGCAAGGTGAAAGTAAAACAGAACGCTCCTATAGGAGCGTTCTGTTTTATTTTCATCTTGCTTTAAGCAGTCACCTGCCCTAAATACCAACTAATTCACACAATTTAATGGCCGTTATAGAGAAGTTTTACTGCATATTGTTTACAGCACAGTAGGAGCTAACCCTTTTCATGTACACGTGTATTGACCGGAATTTGCACACTGCTTGGATATACCTGAGACGCCGTGTAACTCGGATGTTAGAGTCGACGCTGTTTGACACAAGGTCAATGGATTCTCCAACGTTGATCGAATCGGAAGTCATTGAAAGATCAGCAAATCAGAGATTGTGTAGACATTTATCAGCACGATAAGGGTTCAAGAATTTGGAATGTAGAACAAGAACATGAAAAATGAAAGTTTCCAGGGAAATTAAATCAACTGAAAAATATGGCGTGAAACCTAAGCATGCTTTGACATAACGATGTGAATCCTAGTCGTGCTGTGGCATTTGAGAACTTAATTAACCTTGTTCATGCTTGAAAATTAATATCCACTCAATTTCTGGTCTGTTGTTTTTTTCCGGACTTTCCGATTCGTTCAATCCTATAAGAATATGTGGAGGGGTTGCCAAACAGGTCACACACCCTGATAAGATGACTATTTGCTCGGCGTCTCGTCTAGATCAATGCCGTGTGCAAATGACAGACAAGACACGCATCACATAAGATGCGTTAAGTGTAATGTTTCACTAAGCTCGTTTTTATGACTTCACAAATACGCAACTAGAGTGATCAGTTGGAAGCCATGTCGTAAGATAGAGTACCAACACCTATTTCACATGTACTACAAAACAAACATTCTGGGTCGGAATTCCAATCGTTAGCTTATTCACGCAATTAAAGTCCCTGAACGCCTTTGCGTTAGAAAAATGAATATATGCTGAATGTACCCTTCAATATACCTCTTAAACAGTCTTGCTTTTTATTTGATCGTTTTCTGTTGAGAAACAACAATAAAACTCTGAAATATATCGCGCTGTACTTTTTGTTCCAGCTGTCAAAAAAGTATGACAGAGTACTTTATAAATATTCGCTATAAATATAGCAAACACTTCGCGCATGGAAGTTGAACTGTGTGGTAGTTGACATTATAGAACGTTTATACGTTTTAATTTCTCACACAAAATATAAAGCTAATCTTGGGAGATTTCATCCATGTACTATGGACTTCATCAGCCAACTGATGGATGCATATCTCCACCAGTTGCTATAGAAACAATGTCAAAGGTTTTTAGTAGCAGATGTGTGTTTCTTTTGCCGGAACCCCGCATGAACAATGAAGTTGCCGGTACCCCGCATGAACAATGTATTTGTCGGAACCCAGAAAAAAGAATTTGTTAAACAAATAATATTTGGACGAGTTTACTTTGAATGACGTACAGAGTTCAACTGCAACACGTGTGCAAGCTTCAATAATATCAACTACCGTGTTCTCCCTAATACACGCACTTACTCCAATACCTATTACTTACTCCAATATCTATTACTTACTCTAATACATATAGTGGTAATTACGCTATGCCTACCCATTTACGCATTTTTCTACGCGTAAGAAACGAGTAGGGAACGGTTAACGAACGGTTAGGCGATAAACCGTTTGCACGCATTAAACGCGTAAAGAAACGATTATACCAGAGAAGTTGCGGTTTGTGCGTCAGTTTTCAGTTTCATGCGGAGATTTCGGATCTTATCGATGATAGCCGTTTTCAAAAATGTCCGAATGAAACGGGTTAACCAAAAATAATAATCGATTCGTCACTCAACGAAAGTTCGGCGGTTCAATCCCGGCTAGTGTTGACTATTTGCTCATTTAGGGAACGACGTGTTCTTAAAACTATTTTGTACAAAGCTACATGTATATTATCAGATTTCCACTGCATATCAAACAAATGGATTGAAGAATTAGTTCTTTTTGAGGAGGTTTCTTCATTTCAGATCAAAAGCTGTGACAAGGTAAACCACCAAATTTTGGATCTGGAATGAAGAAACCTACTAAAGAATTCAGATCTATTCTATTTCTTAACCCTTTCCCATTTGAATATTTCTGACAGAAAAAATGATATCATGAATACTTATTAGATCTTTCTGATTTTTAACGATGGTATAAGTGTACACGACGTTTTGGTAGTGGTAGAAAAAAATAGTGAGGTCTATTAATTCATAATTTCATAAGCAGAGTGGATTACTTACTCTAATACACATTACTTACTCTAATACACATTACTTACTCTAATACACATTACTTACTCTAATACCTACTATTACTTACTCTAATACCTACTACATGTGTTTTACTCTAATACCTACTATTACTTACTCTAATACACATTACTTACTCTAATACCTACTATTACTTACTCTAATACCTACTACATGTGTTTTACTCTAATACCTACTATTACTTACTCTAATACCTACTATTACTTACTCTAATACACATTACTTACTCTAATACACATTACTTACTCTAATACCTACTATTACTTACTCTAATACCTACTACATGTGTTTTACTCTAATACCTACTATTACTTACTCTAATACCTACTATTACTTACTCTAATACACATTACTTACTCTAATACACATTACTTACTCTAATACCTACTATTACTTACTCTAATACCTACTACATGTGTTTTACTCTAATACCTACTATTACTTACTCTAATACCTACTATTACTTAATCTAATACCTACTATTACTTACTCTAATACACATTACTTACTCTAATACCTACTATTACTTACTCTAATACCTACTACATGTGTTTTACTCTAATACCTACTATTACTTACTCTAATACCTACTATTACTTAATCTAATACCTACTATTACTTACTCTAATACATATAACTTACTCTAATACCTACTATTACTTACTCTAATACCTACTACATGTGTTTTACTCTAATACCTACTATTACTTACTCTAATACCTACTATTACTTAATCTAATACCTACTATTACTTACTCTAATAAATATAACTTACTCTAATACCTACTATTACTTACTCTAATACCTACTACATGTGTTTTACTCTAATACCTACTATTATTTACTCTAATACCTACTATTACTTAATCTAATACCTACTATTACTTACTCTAATACATATAACTTACTCTAATACCTACTATTACTTACTCTAATACCTACTACATGTGTTTTACTCTAATACCTACTATTACTTACTCTAATACCTACTATTACTTAATCTAATACCTACTATTACTTACTCTAATACATATAACTTACTCTAATACCTACTATTACTTACTCTAATACCTACTATTACTTACTCTAATACCTACTATTACTTACTCTAATACATAATACTTACTCTAATACCTACTATTACTTACTCTAATACATAATACTTACTCTAATACCTACTATTACTTACTCTAATACCTACTACATGTGTTTTACTCTAATACCTACTATTACTTACTCTAATACCTACTATTACTTACTCTAATACCTACTATTACTTACACCAATACCTATTACTTACTCTAATATCTATTACTTACTCTAATACCTACTATTACTTACTCTAATACATATTACTTACTCTAATATCTATTACTTACTCTAATACCTACTATTACTTACTCTAATACATATTACTTACTCTAAGACACATTACTTACTCTAATACACACCTCTTACTCAAATATCACATCCCTTATTCTAATACAACACATCCCTACTCTAATACACATTACTTACTCTAATACACATCCCTTACTCCAGTCGATTAGTAACGTCACGAAGGGTCACAGTTTGAAGATGACCATCGCTAAGGGTCCAAACTGTCACAAAGTGAAACAAATGGATCTTTAATGAAAACACTTACTCGAAAGATTTACCTCTTCGATCCTAATGAACCTATATACAGAACCATTAACCCTTAGTGCATACATAAGACAACTGGTCTGACGAAATGACCAATTACTGCATACAGAGCAGCCGTGTCATGTCAAAATAATCCATTACTGGATACAGCGGACCCGTGTCATGTCAAAATACAGTAAAACCTCTCTATAACGGCCACTAAATTGTGTTAATTAGTTGGTATTTAGGACAGGTGGCTGCCTAACGCAAGGTGAAAGTAAAACAGAACGCTCCTATAGGAGCGTTCTGTATTACTTTCACCCTGCGTTAAGCAACCACCTGCCTATAACACAGAATGTGATTAAGTGGTCGTTATATAGAGGTGTTACTGTAATCCATTACTGGATACAGTTGACTCGTGTCAAGACATACTAATTATTTACTGGATACGATTGGCACGTGTCATGGCACATATTTACGGATTTATTAAACGTAGCGGACATTGGTTCTGATCGGGTTTGCGATCTACTCTCTTTGCCGATGAAAATATATGGATCTTATCCTCTGTTCCTGTCCATATGGCATTATAGTATTCAGCTAATATAGATTAACCCTTCGCTTGCTATTCACGTCAATATGCCTACCAGTAAATAGTGAAGACCTAGATGAGACAGCTCCTGCAGGACCTGTCTCATCTGGATCTGCAATATTTACAAGTTGAATGTGCAAGTAATGCACCCCACAGCAGTGATTGCACAGAGAAATAATTGCAGACGGTGAAGATATATGTAATTATACAACATGACATAGGTAAAGAAGGAGAAATGTATTTTAAAATTCAGCAAAGGAAGGGTTACTGAAGGCATCGTTGAAATGAATGTTTAGTAAGTAAATCGGTAACGTGGCGTGACTGTGTCTATCAAGTGTTGGATAAGCGCCCAATGTCCGGACAAGTAATGGACAAGTGCCCAATGTCCGGACATGTGTTGGAGAGGTGTCCGACGTCTGGGCAAGTGTTTGACAAGTGTCCGATGTCTGGACAAGTAGCCTGTAAAATCATCCAATGCCTGGACACGTGTCCAGTGTCTGGGCAAGTTTCAAATGACTGGTCAAGTGTTTGTTAGTCCAGATGACAGAATGCCGAACGTATATGATATGCGAAATATTGTCAAACAGTGCAGACACAGATCGAATGCTTATTTCTCAACATGGCAGTTTATCTGGGTCTACACTGTTTTCAAAGTCGCAAGAATATATTTGTTTTCTCGATATGCAACTAAAATCATAACACGGGCGTTAGAAAAATATGAGTTTCAATTAATCATAACAATTTAATTGGTATCTTAAAGATCAGCGTTCCTGTCACTCAACGGCAGGCTGTGTCGGACCTAGAGGCATGTTGTTGTTGCAGGAAGCCAATGGTCATGTTGGTTATCATTTGATGTATTTGATGTTGACGTAATAGAATAAGGATATTGACATATATCACTGCTTATTAGTCTCTGTGGTTGAACCTTCAAGGCGTATGGCTACAGTGCTCCCTCCCTACAACGGCCCTCTCAATAACGATTCCCTCCTTACAACAACGCATGTCACTGTTTCCGAAACAACAAGGCTCCAGAAACAGCCTTTTTCCATCGTATTTTCGTTATACCTCCATCAAACCCTATGATGTGACCACTCTTTAGAATCGACACTCTGTGACGATTCTAAAGAGTGTTCACAACAGGAGGCATAATGGTTTTAGTTCTCGAAATACACCTTATCTGGGGATCTGCAAACAAGCTTATTATGTTTGATTTTCCCTCCCTACAACAACTCCCTCTGAACAACACATACAATCTTCGTATCCAAAAGGGTGTCGTTGTAGAGAGGGAGCACTGTATAGTAACGTCCATCTTATCTACACGTGTGCTTTCTGACGGATTCAGTGTCTTATGCTGACAAAATACACAATGGAATCTCTTACAGATAACCTCTCAATGAACAGGAAATGAGTCTCTTTGATAGTAAATGACCGTTTAATACAGGATGAAAGTAATGTGAACATATGCTTATGAGAACTTCATTGAGTGTCCATCCTACGTTACGCCTATGAGAACTTTATTGAGTGTTCATCCAACATTACGCGTCTGAGAACTTTATTGGGTGTGTTTTCTTCCAACGCTACGCCTATGAGAACTATAGTTAGTGAGTGTTCTTCATACGTTACGCCACAGCCACTTGTTGAATTATTCATCGTGAATATTATTTCATTAGCCGTATTTTTATAATGGAATCTGTACATATAATAGTTTAGTATTGCTCGAAACTGTCTGATCTGGGACTGTCGTGTTGTCCTATTGTATTTCTCATGTTGTCAGATCTGGGACTGGCCTGTTGTCCAATTGTATTACTCGTGTAGTGTCAGATCTGGGACTGCCCTGTTATCCTATTATATTTCTCATGTAGTGTCAGATATGGGAGTGTCCTGTTGTCCTATTGTATTATGCGTATTGTGTCAGATCTGGGACTGTCCTATTGCCCTATTGTATTTACATGTATCATGTTGTGTCAGATCTGGGATTGCCCTGTTGTCCTATTGTATTGCTCGTGTAGTGTCCGATCTGGGACTGTCCTGTTGTCCTATTGTATTTCTCATGTTGTCAGATCAGGGACTGTCGTGTTGTCCTATTCTATTACTAGTGTAGTGTCTGATTTTGGACTGTCCTGTTGTCCTATTGTATTGCACATGTAGTCAGATCCCCTTGTTCTTTTGTATTGTTCATGTTGTTAGATTGACCTAATATATCATGTTCGATAAAACAAAATTTCAAACAACTATTAATTAGAATAATTATAAGTTAACTGGTTTATGAGAAACCGTTTGAGAATTTACAGTTATTTGATACAGACACAAACTAGTTTTCAGGCTTCCAGGCAAATTGCAACTACCGCGAGTAGGCGCCGCGTGATGCAGGACAGTATCTGATCAGGTCCAAAATGTTTTAACCATTTGCGCCTAGTGGATTCTTCCATGTTTATATATGGGATTAGTTTAATCCATTTTTTATCTAAGGCATGTCTGACCTAAATTTTCATTTTGTTTTGTATTGAAATTCCTATACGCAAACAGTGTAGACTGATCAGGCGCCGCATAATGCGGCGTCTGATCAGAGTCTACACTGTTTGCCTATATCCCATATATGGTACCGTGGGCACAGATATAGAATCATTATACAACCATGCAGTGTGAAAGCTATGCAGAAGATTCCAGAGCAGTTCAGAAATATTGTGTAATTGTTCCCGGTACAGATAGATAGTTTACAACTACTGGTAGCTAAGATATTATCCGAAAACGTACGGTGTCATTTAAAGGGAGGTAATGACAACAATACACAGGATTATTCTGATTCCGTTTATCTTTTCCTGCTATTATGTTTGCTAGACGATGGTATTGAGAATGATACGTTTGGTATTGTCCTGTCAAAATTTAAATAATTGTACCCTTGCTGAACATGCCATATATAGCTTCGGTTGATATTGATTGTTTCCGCTAGAAAAAGCTTTCCTTCTTGGCTTATTCGAATACATATATATTTATTGTGAATCTCGTGAAAAACGTTTGAAACACGAGTTTACCGAAGCTAAACATATCCTTTCAGTGACGTAGGTATATTTACATTTTGATAATTAAAAAACAACAACAGGGCAATACACACATAGCCGACATTTATCCAGAGTGATGATATTCCATTGAGACGATGCGGTGCTGTTATATACTGGATAATTTGGCATACTAGTACATGTATCTATACAACGAACATTTGACTCTCATGTGCTTTATTCCTTGTCAGATACGTCAGACACCATGGTGCTGTCAAGTGATAATTGACCCAGGTTTGCATTTGTCCATGTTGATCGACATATGTCAACAAAAATAAATCAATAACTAAAGACTGATACATGAAGTATTTCATGTTAACCCATTCCCGCATATTGAGGCATTTTGATACCTCTGTAAAAGTCCCTTTCTGAAAAATTTGTGATAAATAGAGCATTTTTTCCACAGGAGCAAATGCTCTATATAAAAAAATTTATCACAACGGTTTCACAACTACAAATTTTTAAAATGTTCCTTTTCTCTAATAAATTCGCCTTTTCGGTATATTTAGTCAAAGAGCTAGGATCTAAAAATAGCCTAAGAGGGAACGGATTAACCCTTTTCATGATAAACGGGTCCTGATTGGAATTTTCAGACATATTAGATCCAGATGAGACACATGGTATATTGGAGTCTCGTCACAATCCAGTATGTTTGACATCAGCTTAGTTCAGGTTTCAACTGCTGTTTATTCAACTCTGTATATTGTTACAAGTACTGTATATTGATACAAGTACTAATATTGATACATGTACAACTACTGTATATTGATATAACTTTCACATATGTATATTGATACAACTACAGTGCTCCCTCTCTACAACGACACCCTTTGGGATACGAATAGTGTATGTGTTGTTCAGAGGGAGTTGTTATAGGGAGTGAAAATCAAACATAATTAGCGTGTTTGGAGATCCCCAGATAAGGTTATTTCGAGAACTAAAACCGTTATGCCTCAATCAAACCCTATGCTGTGGACACTCTTTAGAATCGTCACAACGTGACGATTCTAAAGAGTGGTCACAACATAGGGTTTGATGGAGGCATAAAGAAAATTCGATGGAAAACAGTTGTTTCTGGAGCCTTGTTGTTTCGGAAACAGTGACATGCGTTGTTGTAAGGAGGGAATCGTTATTGAGAGGGCCGTTATAGGGAGGGAGCACTGTACTGTATATTGATATAACTACTGTACGATATATTGATACAACTTTCACGACCGTATATTGAGACTACTGTATATTGAGACAACTACTGTATATTGAGACAACTACTGTATATTGAGACAACTACTGTATATTGAGACAACTACTGTATATTGGTACAACTACTGTATATTGGTACAACTACTGTATATTGGTACAACTACTGTATATTGATACAACTACTGTATATTAATACAACTACTGTATATTGATACAACTACTGTATATTGATACAACTACTGTATATTGATACAACTACTGTATATTGAGACTACTGTATATTGAGACAACTACTGTATATTAATACAACTACTGTATATTGTGACAACTACTGTATATTGTGACAACTACTGTATATTGGTACAACTACTGTATATTGGTACAACTACTGTATATTGGTACAACTACTGTATATTGGTACAACTACTGTATATTAATACAACTACTGTATATTGATACAACTACTGTATATTAATACAATTACTGTATATTGATACAACTTTCACATCTGTATATTGAGACTACTGTATATTGACACAACTTCCACTTCTATATATTGGTACAGCATTCACTTCTGTTTATTGGTACGACTACTGTATATTGGTACAACTTTTACATATGTATATTGATACGACTACTGTATATTGCTACAACCTCAACATCTGCACATTGATTTAACTTTCACATCGTTGTTCTGCTGTGCATTGATACATCTTTGATATCTATATATTGATATAAATTCGTTGTTTATGCATTTCGTGATTGACAAGGCCGACTTGGAAATCACAGAAGAAAATAATACCACAGACATTTAATCAACCTCGGTCAAGGATCAAGATACTTGAAATGCGGCAAAACCTCCCATGAAACTTATATGTGTAGATACACATTAAATTACTTGTTGCTTTATTACTGCATTTTGAATAGGGGCAAAACAAATGTGCATCCGATCCAGGAATGTGTTCAGTCTTTTAACTCTTTTTGGCGCCAAATTTAAAAGTGTCGTCTGCAATGATAATTTCATATTAAATATAATTCTAAACTAAATAATAAAGGTATATAAGTAAAACATTTGTTTTGTTTTTAAATCTGTAGGCTTGTGCTAAAATAATACAGAAAACAGTGAAGTCCCAGGTCAGATGCCGCCTTGAAAAGGCGGCATCTGACCAGGGACTGTACTTTTCTCAATGGTGCCTATAGGCGACATTGGCACCAAAACAGTTAAGGCATCATACTGTATCACCTTGCATTTGTAATATTGATTCAGCAACTTGATTGACAACATATTTATTGGGGCTGAAAGGATTATCGTCTTATTGGACTTTTAAATGTACAACGCCATTCCCACTACACAATTCGGAAAGAAAACAGGCGAGATACATTAGTTCACATATAAGATATCATAGATTGTATTCAACGAAGAGATTTAGAAATATAAACACATCCATCTAAATCGAACTTAAAGTAACGACAAACTTTGATATTTTTAGACCGGTGGCTGCTTAACCAATTTGTGCCCACGATCCCATATATCGGATATAGACAAACAGTGTAGACTCTGATCAGACGCTGCATAATAAGGGAATGGGTTAATCGACTTAAACCTCAGTGTTTATGAACTAGAATCATTTTAAATAATGAATAAACAAATAGTATTTTGATTACAGTCGCACCTAAAAGAGCTTGTATTAAATGAGTTGCATGCTAGATACTGTAGCTAATTTTGTGATTAAGATGCATTCCATGTACATGTATAGGTATGTTCTGCTTAAACCACGTGTATATCTGTGGCGATATATATGTATATGATGGCATGTGTATACGTTACTGTTTATAATACCACATGTATATACGCTACTGTTTATAATACCACATGTACATGTATATACGTTACTGTTCATAATACCACATGTATATACGTTACTGTTTATAATACCACATGTATATACGTTACTGTTTATAATACCACATGTATATACGTTACTGTTTATAATACCACATGTATATACGTTCCTGTTTATAATAACACATGTATATACGTTACTGTTCATAATATCACATGTATATACGTTACTGTTTATAATACCACATGTATATACGTTACGGTTTATAATACCACATGTATATACGTTACGGTTTATAATACCACATGTATATATGTTACGGTTTATAATAACACATGTATATACGTTATTGTTTATAATAACATATGTATATACGTTACTGTTTATAATACCACATGTGTATACGTTACGGTTAATAATACCACATGTATATAGGTTACTCTTGATAATACCACATGTTTATACTTGACTGCATATTTGATCATACGTATATGTGTAGCTATATATAACTCACATGTATATGTGTGACTGTAAATGGAACTGCATATAGAATTATATGTATATGTTTGACTGTTTATATAACCCATGTATAATACATGTATTTAATATGAGTAATCATTTACTGGAAGTCAAAACCGGTGTTTTAATTAACCCTTCGATTGCTGAATTTTAAAATACATTTCTTTACCCATGTCCTGTTATATAATTACGTATATCTTCACTGTGTACATGTATTTCGCTGTGCAATCACTGCTGTGGAGTGCACTGGTTGCACAATCAATTTGTAGATAGTGCAGACCCTGATGAGACAGCTCCTGCAGGAGCTGTCTCATCTGGGTCGTCACTATTTACAGGTAGGTATATTGACGTGAATAGCAAGCGATGGATTAACCTGTGTGTGCCTCGTGTCCCGTAATACAAAGAACACGTGCAACTAGGGTAGATCCAGATCAGACTGTTTACCACACGGTATGCATTATGTGTTGCACAAATTAATTTGTTTAACCCTTTACTCCATAGGCTAATTTTAGATCCATCCACTTTGAATGATTCTACAGAAAAGGATCATTAACTAGAGAAAAGAAAGATTTAAGAATTTTGTAGTTTGAAACCATTGTGATAAATAGAGCATTTGCTCTATTTATCACAATGCTTTCATAAAGTGACTTTTGCAGAGGCACAGAAAGGCGTATTTATGGTGGAAAGGGTTAATTTCTATTGCAGAAACATCCCTCAAAGTTAACATTGCAATTAAACATTTGGATAAATAGATTGAGTCAACGTGCTAATATACCTCCAAATTCCGTGCCGACTTCATTAATGAGCAGATCCGTGGCGTTCGATTTCCGAGGAAACTGAAACAGGTCAAACTTATGGATCTTGTCCTCCTTGTTCTTGCTGTGATTGAGAATATAATCCAAAGCATTATGAAAGAACTGACATATTTCCAATTCCGTGTCGTGTTTAGCACATATTATTTTCATTTTCTTGTACTTAAACACATCGACTATCATGTATAAAATGCATGATGTCACCTCATTTAAGCTCGGGCCAATACGAACCAGAGTCCTATATTTAGAGTCTATTGTTTTATTTACTCCGAAATTAATACTAAGGCCACCGGGAGAAATAACTGGCATGTTCTTGGCCGCTGATATTCTGGCCACAGAACTTAATCCGAGATCATTAACCGGCCCAATGAATAAATGTGTTCGATCTGATTTGTTCCAGATCAGTTCTATAGCTTCCAATTCAACAGGTGTTTCATGTGGGCATTTAGAATCAATGAACTTCACCGATATATTGACAAAGGGCACTAACTGCCGTCGTACTGTTTCCGATATAGCCTTATAGATTATCGGCCTTACCTTATTCAGTGAAAAAGCGTACGTGTCGTTCATCGGCGCAAGAACAGCTACATTGATAGGAATTAAAGTGGCGTTTACAAAACATTGATATTCTAAAATGTTGAGCAAGCGAAGAAATACAAATATAATCGTTATTAGACGAAAATCACAAATGGCAGCCATTTTGTTAGACAATGCCCACTCAGCCTTTAACACTTGATATGCATCAAATTTCACTCATGTGCCTGAGATAAGAATTATAATAGTTGATTTGATATATTTCGAGATTCTTCTACGATCACATTTTACATGCATATACTGTCCTTCATCCTTCATTCGAATCCATCGTGTTGTATTACAAAGCAGTTTACATATATCCTCCATCATTTATTCACCCTGTTTAAATTAATACCAAATAATTATTTTACATTTAACAATAATGACTTCTTCCGGTCATTGGAAATCCTCGGTGTTTACGCTAACTACCGAGCATACACCAATAAGTTTTCCCATAACACACGCTTCCGCCGAGTATCAACTGTCCACCGCTTGTATCTTTGGTTAATTGTTAAACCCACTCCTGTCCATATTTCTTGTCATGCCGTATTCCGGTTTCACACTAATTTCATCACTGTAGCTCCACTTTCCTTTCTTACACCAATTACACAGCAGCCATGTTATTACTAATCGTGAATTAGGAATATAGCCACAACACGACAAAATCAAACCCTGATCACATCCTGAACCACTTCATATTTACACTCGTTAACAAGTGTCTTAAACGCATTTAAACCCACATAACTAAGTGGACTCGCCGAAATCAGTAGTTACAGCGAATCCGATATGTACAAGGTAGGTATGTTCGGTAGGATTATATTGCGTGGAAAACTTGGAGCATACAATATAGACACAAATCAGAAGACTTCTATATGAACCTTCTGATTTAGGTCTACACGTGTTACCAAGACAATCAAGGGTCACATAGACGGGCATAGATTAATGTAAAATAAAAGTGCATTCAGGATACATGTTGTTAACTCGTGCACTTTTATGCCAAGCCAAAATCACACCAGTCGAGATTAGTCATCTATAGTTTAAAACAGTGTTCACCCAGGTGTCATTCTCCAGCAGAATTATACGATGTTGGAGAACCATCTTCTGGTGTTTGCAAAACATTAACCAATTAAGCCCTATTTGTTGCGTTAGAAGTGATTCCATGGATATTTATGAACCAGTCATCTAATTTTCATTCAAAGGAACGTTTATGTGAAGACTTATGTTGACCAATGTGTTGTGTAGACAATAGTGTTTGAAGCGAACAGTGTACCTCCGGGACCGCCCTGATTTGTCGACACGATATGCCTATGTCCCATATCTGTGAAAGTACACGCGTACACACGTGCATGGCAACACATTTCCCCCATTTCGCGACTGTTTTTGGTTATACTGTATTTTCAGCTATGCAGCATGTTTGCTTAAAGGATCCTGATTGGTTAAGCTTGCGGATGTTGCTAAAATTAACCCTTCTCATGCTGAATTTTAAAATACATTTCCCCTTCTTTACCCATGTCCTGTTGTGTACAAGTATTTCGCTGTGCAATCACTGCTGTGGAGTGCACTGGTTGCACAATCAACCTGTAAATAGTGCAGACCCTGATGAGACAGCTCCTGCAGGAGCTGTCTCATCTGGGTCTTCACTATTTACAGGTAGGTATATTGACGTGAATAGCAAGCGAAGGGTTAAGCCATGGGTTTTTCCATTTTTTGTAAGAAAGGCTCTTATACTAAGGAAGTTAGTAAACAATACGTTTAATGTATCCGCTATCTATATGAACAATACATGCATATCTATATAAGGCAAACAGGGCTGACCCTGATCAGACGGTTCCTCCAGGAGCCATCTGATCTGGATCTACTCTGTTTGCAAATGCGTGCACAAGCGTTTATATGAGGGAAAGGGTAAACTTCCCTATTTTGCCGATACCACAGGAAAAGAGCGCATCAGACTATTGTATGAGTTCCATCGCAGTTTTTTAACATAGCTTTTGATCGTTGTGCGTTAGCAGCTTCTGAAATAGTCGCTTTGTGACACACTGTGAAGACTCTGATCACACGCCGCACTGAAAAATGTCAAACAGTCTGGCCATTATGAAATCTTGAATTTTCTTAACCCATTCCCTCATATTGACGACGGTTGACGACTCTGTAAAAGTCACTTTGTGAAACCATTGTGATAAATAGAGCATTTGCTCCTATTGGAGGAATGCTCTATTTATCACAATGGTTTCAAACTACAACATTCTAAATGTTTCCTTTTCTCTAGTTAATGCTCCCTTTCGGTAGATTTATTCAAAGAGTTTGTCTCTAAAAATAGCTTATGATGTAATGCGTTAAGGGATCAATATGTTCAACGGTGTCTAAATCTAAATAAGGCATTAACCCATTCCTTCCTTATGACGTCTTTTGACGTCTCTGTAAAAGTCAATATTTTAAAACATTGTGATAAACAGAGCATTTGTTATCCATAGAAGCAACATTTTTGATACTCTATTATTCTTAAATAGACAAGTGTTGGCTGCAAAATTTATCTTTCTTAATGACAACAGTTTAGATTTGTATTCAAACTATCTATACATTGAAGAAAACACAGATTTACCATTTTCCGCAAAGAGACACATACAGTGCCCCCTCACTACAACGGTCCTCTCAAAAACGATTCCCTCCTTACAACAACGCATGTCACTGTTTCCGAAACAACAAGGCTCCAGAAACAACCCTTTTCCGTCGTGTTTTCGTTATACCTCCATCAAACCCTATTTTGTGACCACTCTTTAGAATCGTCACTCTATGACGATTCTAAAGAGTGTTCACAACATAGGGTTTCATGGAGGCATAACGGTTTTAGTTCTCGAAATACACCTTATCTGGGGATCTGCAAACAAGCTAATTATGTTTGATTTTCCCTCCCTACAACAACTCCCTCTGAACAACACATACAATCTTCGTATCCCAAAGGGTGTCGTTGAAGAGAGGGATCACTGTATTATCAAACTTATTTAAACTAACATTTTGTAGCCCTTCGTTACCGATGTAATGCTGTCCTATACGCTTCTCGTGCTAACAGCGTCTTGACCCGCATGTACAAACAGCCTCGACTAAGATGTGATGCCGAGTGACTCGGCGTTTCAACAGGATCTAAGCTGTTTGACACTCGGTCAATTAGGATCTAGGCTGTTTGACACTTGGTCAATAGTTTCTCAAAAACATTCTATCGAATCGAAAATCTGTGAAAAGTTCAGCAAATCCGAGACTGATCAGAAGTTATTATGTCAACATGAGAAGGGTTAAATACTTGATTCTCACATTGCTAGCGTGTTTGCTTTTCAGTTATTTTAACCCTTCTCTTGCTAAAAAAATGTAAAATACATGTCTCCTTCTTTACCCATGCCCTGTTGTATAATTACATGTATCTTCACTGTGTACAAGTATTTCGCTGTGCAATCACTGCTGCGGAGTGCACTGGTTGCACAATCAACTTGTAAATAGTGCAGACCCTGATGAGACAGCTCCTGCAGGAGCTGTCTCATCTGGGTCTTCACTATTTACAGGTAGGTACATGTATATTGACGCGAATAGCAAGCGAAGAGTTAAAATCACCCAATTCGAACGTGCGCACAGTGAGTGGCCCATATCGGATTGTATGGCTGTTCAAACAAATGATCCCTTACTGCACTATGGTATTAAAGCAGTCAGAATGTCTAATGTGATGCCTGCTTTCGTTCTCTCGACTGATCTTTCTTTCATTTTTCTCTCACCAGATTAGTGTTTAAACGTGTTTGATATTAATTACATACAGAGAGTACTTGCGTCTCCTGAACTTGGCGCCTTATCTGTACCCAGACTATTTGAAAAAAAAAAAGTCATAAAATCAACCATGGTGCGCCTTGGCTGAAATTCGAAGCATTAATTTTTTTGTGTGAAATGTTATCGCTTTTCTGCCAAAAAAAAATGATTTCAAATAAATGCCTTCCGTAAGATGTTTTATTAAACAGAATATTGTTTTAGCAGGGAAAGCGAAATGTGTTTAAGGAAAATGCAATCCTGTTTGAATAATTCAACTGATGATTAACACTTTCGCTGCCAATGCCGGGTCTGTGATTACCGATGCAAACAGTTTGGATCCAGATGAGACGCCGAGTAACTCGGCGTCTCATCAGAATCCAAACTGTTTGTTACTGTTACTATGTTTTTGAAACAAAAATGAAGGAAATATAAAAATATAATTTTGTAGCAGAGGACAAAGTTAGCAGACGACAGAATTTGGCAGCGAATGGGTTAAAGGGGGAAATGAAAGTGGAACATCTCTTACAAACGATAAGGTAGAGTAACTCGTATACGTTATAAGGGTTGTACGAAACTAATCAACGAGACACGGCATTTACGATGTACGACAGGAAATCAAGCGGCTCTGCAAAGTTAACTACAGTCTAGTCGCGATACTACGAATCGGGACCGGGTCGGGTCGATTTATCGTAGTTTCGCATTTTCGTATTAATGCATTTTTAGGATACGAACTTATTTCCACACATCTCTTCTCGGTTAAGAAATGAATGCATACGCATACCATACATCGTTCTCGTATTGGTCATTATATGTAATGATATTGTCGCAAAATAAAGATTTTTCTGTACATGTTTGTGTTATATTTAATATATTGTATGTTTTGTTTGACAATTGTTTGACATTCTCGCTTACTACAGTGTACAAAAATGATTTTGTATCACACGCCGCATGCAAGAGGTGGTCAAATTGTAATGTCTAATGTCATATGCCGGTGCATAACGGGTTATGTAAAAACACGAACCGCACAATGACAGCTAACAAAACCCTAGATAGGAGGGATTAAAAGAAACATTTCCAAAGATTTTGTTCGTTCTTTTTTCATAAAATAATATTCTGTGACTACTCTTTCGAACGTGCATCCTTTTATAATAATTATTGTATACGGATGTATGCAACTTGTTTATCAAGTAAGATGAATTAAACTCGACAAAAAACTCGTCATATGTGTTGTTATATATTTTAAATATCGTAACAGATTTAGGTCAACTTCGATAAGATAAAGAGAAACCCAGTCAAGAGAAAAACAAAGACAAAGGGGAAAGGAAAAACCCCGCAAAGAAAGAACCAACAAACAAGAAAAACCCATCCAAGAACAATCTTCAAACGAAGATCTAAACACACAAATGTAATACTACAACAACTACTACTACTACTTCTACTGCTACTGCTGCTGCTTCTGTTGCTTCTGCTGCCACTTCTACTACTACTTCTACTTCTACTACTACTACTACTACTACTACTACTACTACAACAACAACTACTACTATTACTATTCAATACTATTGCTATTATTATGACTTCTACTACAAAATAATAATTATTAAATATAATAATAACCATACACGGAGAATATTTACATTGCAACTATGGTTAAGAACCTCTGAATTGATTAATACATTATCCTGTAGTAAAACTACTGTTTGCTCAGTCTAATCTGGAGCAGTCCTGTCCCACTCCCATCGATTCGCTCAAGTGTCAAACAGATTGGATCCTCATAATTAACCATTCGCTTGCTATTCAAGTCAATATACCTACCTGTAGATAGTGAAAACCCAGATGAGACAGCTCCTGCAGGAGCTGTCTCATCAGGGTCTGCACTATTTACAAATTGATTGTGCAACCAGTGCATTCCACAGCAGTGATTGCACAGCGCAATACTTGTACACAGTGAAGATATATGTAATTATACAACAGGGCATGGGTAAAGAAGGAGAAATGTATTTTAAAAAATCAGCAAGAGAAGGGTTAATGCTACCCCATTTTTGTTTGTCACCAAGATCGCATGTAGCAGGATAATGGTTAAATTATTATTACAGTTTTTATTTGTATAGACAACGTGTGTACTGATCATTGTTTAAATGTGTCGACCATGGTATTATTACAGTACGGTAGAAGCCCTCTAATGCGACCACTTAACGAATACACATTTCTGCCTTTATAAGCAGGTGATTGCTTAATACAGGACCTTTTTGCATAACTTTCGTCCTGCATTAAGCTACCACCTGCCTCTACCACCAATAATTATGTCCGTTTTGGACGGGTTTTAGTGTATTTATTGTGTAGCCCACAGGTGTACTGATGAGTGTTTAATTGTATAGACCATGTCATTAAGATTATGTTTATTATGTAGTCAACAGGTGTTATGATGACTGTTTAATTGTGTAGACCATGGTATTATGACTGTTTTTATTGTACAGCCAACGGGTGTACTGATTACTGTTTAATTGTATAGACCATGGTATTATGACTGTATTTATTGTGTAGTCAACGGGTGTACTGATGACTGTTTAATTGTATAGACCATGGTATTATGACTGTATTTATTGTGTAGCTCACGGGTGTACTGATGACTGTTTAATTGTATAGACCATGGTATTATGACTGTGTTTATTGTGTAGCTCACGGGTGTAATGATGACTGTTTAATTGTGTAGACCATGGTAATATGACTCTATTTATTTGCAGCCAACGGATGTACTGATGACCGTGTAATTGTATATATACCATTGCATTAAAATTGTGTTTATTGTGCAGCCAACAGGTGTAATGATGACTGTTTAATTGTATATACCATGTCATTAAGATTGTGTTTATTATGTAGCCAACAGGTGTAATGATGACTGTTTAAATGTATAGACCAGGATATTGTCACTATGTTTACTGTGTACATGTAGCCTATAGGTGTACTGATAACTGTTTAATTGTGTAGAGCGTGTTTTTATTGAAGGGCTATTTGTTTATATCACAGGAAATTATTACAGTGGTTATTGAATAGATCACAGGTGTACTGTTGACCGTTTAATTGGATAGATTATGGAATTATTGCAGTGGTTATTGGAATAGATCACTGGTGTACTGTTGACTGTTTAATTGGATAGATCATGGAATTATTACAGTTGTTATTGGAATAGATTACAGGTGTAATGTTGACTGTTTAATTTGATAGATTGTGGTGTCATTACAGTTGTTAATGGAATAAATCACAGATGTACTGTAGACTGTTTAATTGTATAGACCATGCTATGACGCGAAAATCATGCCTGTCAATTTAATTAGTCTGCTGTTTGCAAGACTTATGTGTCACCCTTTCTACGCTGAATTTCCAGAGTCAAATAGCCGATCACGGTTTAACTATAACGCCCACGCAGTATGAAAGGTTTAAATTTGCTAGACGATTTTGAATGACAATCTGTTTAGACCCAGATCAGATAGCTCCTATAATGCGTGCCTCTTAATCAAAGGGTTAAAACGCTATCCAACTAACGAATACAGGAAACCCCGCTAATGCGACCACCTAAAATAGGTATAATTCTGGGTGCTGGGTGCAGGTGGTAGCTTAATGCGGGACACAAGTATTGCAGAAAGCTCCTACAGGAGCTTTCTGCATTACTTTTGTCCTGCATTAAGTTACCACCTGCTTATAAAGACACCCATGTTTATTCATTTAGTGGTCGCATTAGAGGGGTTCTACTGTACATAATAAAAATATATTCAAAGAATGTCGTTTAGGTACCATACGAACCTATCAGTCTTTTCTTTATTTTAATAACGGATGGTGTGATTGATTACTAACTTGAATCAATGACACTGTGTGTCACTGTCTATCAATAATAACATCTTTAATCATTTGCACGCTAAGCATGTGTGATCTGCAAAAAAGTTGGAATGAAATGAATTTAAAAAAAATTACAACAGGCGAACTTTTTGCATTTGTCTTCACAAATGCAATGAGCGTCTCAAACCTTCTGAATCCAGGTGACACGTCAAGTCACTAATCTGGATCAAAACTGATTGCATGCGTTTTGACAAATGTTCCGCTAGCATGCGGGCTTAATTATAAATACATTGTTGATTGATCCCACCTTCTTTAGCTTGCCGAGTAAGTTTTGTTTGTAAGTACAAACACTTCACAACCTTCAATTTTCAAATCGATTTATCGTGCATTTCTTTTAAAAACCATACACATTTTTCTATCTGTTTTGATCGCAATGAGACGCTAACTAACTCATTGTCTCATTTGGATCCCAAATGCTTTCAAACGTACACACACTTCTATCAAGAGCAGACTAGAAGTTAAGATGAATTTCCACTCAAGCTGGGCGATCTCATTAGTCTGAAATAAGTCTTGAAAAGTGAATATGTTCTAAAGTATAATTTGGAAGATCTGAACTAAAATAGCGAAAAGAAGCTTTAACCCTTTCGGCGCCGAATTTCTAATTGTCGTCTGCAATCCATTTTTTTTTGTTAAATCGTTCGGTACAATTAGGAAATGAGACAAATAAATGCAAGTTTCAAAGGAATAAAGTACAGATATAGAACTACAGACTGAGACAAAAAGTGAAATCCCTGATCAGACGCCGCTTTGAAAAGGCGGCGTCTGATCTGGGACTGTACTATTTGTCGTGGTGCATTTATGCGACTGTGGCGGTGAAAGGGTTAACCCTTCAAACGTTGAATCTTCAGAGTTGGGTGGCCCATCAGTGTTTAAATACACACTCATTGTACTCAGTATAGAAGGCTTAAACTTAATAGATAATTACTGAATGAGAAACATTGCAGGAATCCTCTGATCTTGGTCTATATTGTTTCAAACGCCAGTGCATTCGCTTCCCGCATCCAAATATTTAATATTACCGGAAAACAAGGACACAGCTTTAATTCTCGATAATCAGTCTGTTTGAACATTTAATTTCTAAATATTGATTCGCGGTTAAAGTCAAAAAAAAAAAGAAATAAGTCTGCTCTGAAATTGATTATATTTCTATTTGTCTCGGGATATTAAGAGTCTCACTTAATAAATTATATGGACTAAATCAATTATAGAGTGGTGTTTAAAACATGAGGGCCTGTAAATAAACAATACAAAAAATGCAAAAACTGGTCACAATAAACCTCATATCAGTCATTTAGTCTACTTATCACGAAAACAACGTACATAAGCCATTTACATGTAGCATACATATCATGGTAAACCATGATTCAGCCGTTTAGACTACTTACATGTATCACAGTAGACCGTGTATCAGTCATTTAGCATACTAATCATGATAAACCGTGTATCAGACATTTAACCTACTTATCACAGTAGACCATGTATCAGTCATTTAATCTACTTATCACAGTAGACCGTGTATCAGTCATTTAGCATACTAATCATGATAAACCGTGTATCAGTCATTTAGCATACTGATCATGATAAACCGTGTATCAGTCATTTAATCTACGTATCACAGTGGACCATGTAACAGCCATTTAGCATACTAATCATGATAAACCGTGTATCAGTCATTTAATCTACTTATCACAGTAGACCGTGTATCAGTCATTTAGCATACTAATCATGATAGACCGTGTATCAGTCATTTAATCTACTTATCACAGTAGACCGTATATCAGTCATTTAGCATACTAATCATGATAGACCGTGTATCAGTCATTTAATCAACTTATCACAGTAGACCGTGTATCAGTCATTTAGCATACTGATCATGATAAACCGTGTATCAGTCATTTAATCAACTTATCACAGTAGACCGTGTATCAGTCATTTAGCATACTAATCATGATAAACCGTGTATCAGTCATTTAATCAACTTATCACAGTAGACCGTGTATCAGTCATTTAGCATACTAATCATGATAAACCGTGTATCAGACATTTGATCTACTTATCACAATAGACCGTGTATCAGACAGTTAGTCTAATGATCATGATAAACCGTGTATTGTCCTGTTTTATTAACCTGTCAAATTTGAATATTCCTACGTCACTGAAAGGATATATTTAGCTTGGGTAAACCTGTGTTTCAAACGTTTTTCACGAGATTCACAATAAATATACATGTACTTGAATAAGCCAAGTAGGAAAGCTTTTATTAGCGGAAACAATCGATATCAACCGAAGCTATATATGGCGTGTTCAGCAAGCGTATAATTTGACAGGTTAATAAAACAGGACAATATCAGCCATTTAATCTACTTATCACAGTAGATCGTGTATGAGTCATTTAGCCTACATTAAATTGTAGACGGTGTATCAGCCGTTTAGCCTACTAAGCATGATAATCCATGAATCAGCCGTTTAGCCGACTAATCTCTGTAAACCGTGTATCAGACAATTAGTCTACAAATCATGGTTAAACGTGTATTAGTCATTTAGCCTACTAATCATGAAAACCCGTATATTAGTCAAACCATGTATTAGTCATTAAGTCTACGAACCACAGTTATATGCGTGTATCAGCCATATAACCACCACATGTATTCACATATAAACCGTGCGTTAGTCTACTAACCACGGTAACCCATTTAGCATTGGCCTTGTATTAACACACGTCATCTGTCCTGCTTTGGAAAGAGATAGTTTTTATAATTTCTAATTATCAGTTATAACTGCAAGAATAATAATAATAATAATAATAATAATAATAATAATAATAAAAATAATAATGAAAATAATAATAATAACAACAATAATAATAATAATAATAATAATAATAATAATAATAATAACAATATTTATCTTTAGAAACCAGACAACTTGCTACAATGCATGTCGGGCATTCATGATTGTAATCAACCAATTTTAACGTTAAACTGTAGGGTTGTTTCGATATTATCATAACTCCTGCAAGTCTACAATCGTTATTGCTCGTATAGCCCAAACTAATCGTACAGTGAAGCGAACATCAAGTACGACTTAGAGTATCGTATGTTCATACATACGAGTATCGCAAGCTTCCAGATGGAGCTCAAGTCCGAGTTGCACGAAAGATCTTAACTTTAAGCTCAGATAAGTGCTCAACTGGTGTTCATGTACATACAAACTCATATCAGGTCAACACTCCTAAGTATACATAGAATATTGGATCCATATCCACATATTCCTTTTGGTGATACATGTATATAAAAATGGACAATGTTTGCAGAAAGAGAGTTTTAAAACAAGACCTTTACTTGAACAAATACTGAAAATTGTTGAACAAGCGTATGTCAAATTTTTCTTATGGAATTAAATGGAGTATTATTAAACAAATCATCTACAAAGTATAAATCTTGCAAGATGTAGACTGGTATTTGAAGTGTAATTACACTTTATTCAACTATAACGTATAAATTGGCGCTGGTCATGAATGGGGTGTAATGGGGTGCTGTGTATGACGTGTAATGGGGGTTCTAGGCATGACGTGTAATGGGGTGCTGTGTATGGCGTGTAATGGGGTGCTGTGTATGACGTGTAATGGGGTGCTGGGCATGACGTGTAATGGGGTGCTGTGTATGACTTGTAATGGGGTGCTGTGTATGGCGTGTAATGGGGTGCTGTGTATGACGTGTAATGGGGTGCTGGGCATGACGTGTAATGGGGTGCTGTGTATGACTTGTAATGGGGTGCTGTGTATGACGTGTAATGGGGTGCTGTGCATGACGTGTAATGGGGTGCTGTGTATGACGTGTAATGGGGTGCTGGGCATGACTTGTAATGGGGTGCTGTGTATGACGTGTAATGGGGTGCTGTGTATGACTTGTAATGGGGTGCTGTGTATGACGTGTAATGGGGTGCTGGGCATGACGTGTAATGGGGTGCTGTGTATGACGTATAATAGGGTGCTGTGTCTGGTGTGTAAAGGGATGTTGGGTCTATCAAGATACAATAGCACCTCGCCAAAACAACCACACAATATTCTTCATCTGTATTCTACGCTCGTTCTGCATTAATAGCTTACTGCTGAAGTAAACATTAAGGGGCTACTGTAGATCTAATAACGGTCTCAGTCGTTGTAGTCTTGGTTCAGTGTATCAATCATTCATGCAACTATAGACATCAGCATGGAAACGAGAAAGGAAAGTTATGCACAAAGCGCCATGTGTATTGTCTCACAATGCGTCAATGTGCGTTGTCTGTATCAAGTACGCATCCAACTACTTTTAAAATCACCAACTGGTTCCATTAAGTGACTCCTCAAGGTGTCGCGCTACAAAACAATCCCGAAATATATCATGTTTTATGCTAATGACTAGTCAGTAATATTTTCTACCCATTGAATTAACGAAATGCCACTAGCGATACCACAGAAGTCGTGTAAATCCCTTTTTCTTTAATACCACCTAGCACTTCTCTGATTTAACCAGTCTGTCATGTTTTATAAATGGCATGTCGGGGCACCTAGCGGGGAAATGATAATTAGAGCACGTGAGTGACAAACAATAGGCGGCATTGCAGCTATATCTGCCTCAAACTATGTACGTATCGTGTCTAGATTAGTCTAATTAGCCATGTTATGGGTAACTGGCAATAAAATCAGATTTTTTATTCATCGGGTGGGAGAAAAGGGAGAAGCTCAAGGGACAATGTCACTCACGAAATAAACTATCAAATGAATCAAGAAATGATAGCTAAATAATTATAATTATCTGATTACGCAACATGATTTTTGACAGATACAGATTTAAAGGAATTGTCATAGTGAGGGATTCGTGTCACAGTTTTATGATATTTTGCATCGATCGTCTAACATCAAATGAGACGTGACGGGAGGCACAATTTCGGGGATAATAAAACAACTCCAAAACGAAGAGTTTTACAAAATTTTGTGACACGATTCCCTAGACATGCTAACGATTTCTAATTGCAATAGTTTTAGTCCGAAAGACGACTTTGTAGTCTCTACTTAAATCAAATGTAAAAAATAACAAGAGATGTTTGTAAAACATGTATACCCCCAGACCCCTGACCTTTGATTTAGTGACCTCAACTATAGAGGTCATCTAGCGGTCATGACTAATCATCACAGCAACTTTGAAGATCCTAAGCCAAACTACTGATCATTTATAGATCTGAAAACATTTCACAAGTTAAGGTCATGATGACCTTGACCTTTGACCTAGTGACCTCAAAATCAATAGGGGTTATCTAGTTGTCATGACCAACCACCACAGCAAGTTTGAAGATCCTAAGCCAAACCCTTGAGCAGTTATTGATAGCAAACCATTTCCCCAGTTAAGGTCATGGTGACCTTGACCTTTGACCTAGTGACCTCAAAAATAATAGGGGTTATCTATTGGTCATGACCAACCACCACAGCAAGTTTGAAGATACTAAGTCAAACTCTTGAGCAGTTATTGATCGCAAACCATTTGACCAGTTAAGAGAATGATGACCTTGACCTTTGACCTAGTGACCTAAAAACAATAGGGGTCATCTAGTGGTCATTACCAACCACCACAGCAAATTTGAAGATCCTAAGCCAAACCCTTGAGCAGTTATTGATCGCAAACCATTTCACCCTTTAAGGTCATGGTGACCTTGACCTTTGACCTAGTAACCTAAAAAACAAGAGGACTCATCTAGTTGTCATGACCAACCACCTAAGCAAATTTGAAGATCCTGAGCCAACCCCTTGAGCAGTTATTGATCAGAAACCATTTTACGATCTAAGGTCATCGTGACCTTGACCTTTGACCTAGTGACGACACAATCGATAGGGGTCATCCAGTGGTCATGACAAACTACCACAGTAAGTGTGAATATTCTAAGCTAAACCCTTGAGCAGTTATTGATCGGAAACCATTTAACCAGTTAAGGTCATGGTGACCTTGACCTTTGACCTAGTGACCTCAAAATCAATAGGGGTCATTTAGTGGTCATGACCAATCACCACAGCAAGTTTGAAGATCCCAAGCCAAACCCTTGAGCAGTTATTGATCGGAAACTATTTCACCATGTTAGGTCATGGTGACCTTGACCTTTGACCTAGTGACCTCAAAAACAATAGGGGTCATCTACTTGTCATGACAAACCACCACAGCAAGTTTGAAGATTCTAGGCCAAGTAGTTTATTAGTTATCATTCGGAAACCATCGATCTACCGACCGACCGACCGACCGACCGACATGTGCAAAGCAATATACCCCCATTTTTTCAAAAGGGGGGTATAAAAATAAATACAAATGGCACAATCAAATTGATTTTGAATGTCGGTTTCCGATGGTTTTGAAAAATATCAAATTAATATAGTACAAGCTAAATACGTTTTGGTAGTATTAAATACGATTTTCCGATGACGCACGCTGAACCTATCTCGCTACCTTAAAAAGTGGGGGTGGGGGGTGGGTTATAGAGAGAGTCTACTGCATGTGAGTAACCTACGTTATATCTGGGGAATTGCGTTTCCTCTATTACAGCTTTCTGACATATCCAAAATTGAAAGTAACCTATGTATAATTGGATTTTACGAAAGTTTCAAAAATAGAAATTTCATCTTGTATATCGTCCGTTAAAATTTGAACACGGACTTGTTCGTAATTGAATGTGTCATGCTATACAAGCTTTTACAACGTATCAGCATGGGAGGAATTGTCAAGTTGTATTTGGCATAATGGCTTGATGCATCCAAATAACTACATGTCGGTGATAACAACATCGAGCAAAGAACCCGCTCGTAAACATTTTAAATTGACGTTAATTTCAATAATTATAGATTAACACAATTATCCCTTGCAAACTTGATTGCATATAATCAAACTGATGTTGAAATATTCACATGGTCTAACATATCGCATACGTGTGTGGAGTCACAGACGCTATCGGTTGATCATAATTCCACAAGGTGTATAGAGTCAAAGAGGCTTATCAGCTGATTATAATTCCACAAGGTGTGTGGAGTCACAGACGCTTATCAGCTGATCATAATTCCGCAACGTGTGTAGTGTCAAATACGCTTATCAGCTGATCATAATTCCGCAACGTGTGTAGTGTCAAATACGCTTATCAGCTGACTAAATAATAATTTCACAGACTGATCAATATTCCACAACAATCATGTAAGGTCACAGACGCTTATCGGTTGATCACAAGCGAGGTTTTACGAAAGCGTAAAATGGCTGCCTAACATGTATCATGTTGCAACATCAGCAGTGTAAACCAAGAAGTGGATTATATATTGTACTAGCAATATGCTCATGTTATAATGAATTACAATAAAATGAATCCAACATAATAATGATAATTCAAAAGTGAATAACGTGATTGGAATTGTCATGGTAATAAGACAAGCGTAACAGGTTAGTCCTGGAGATGTTTTCAAATCGAGAGAATTTGAAATTGAGAATTTTCCAATCAGAAGCCAACTACATGTATGCCTGGAATCGTTAGTACTGAAGTAAACAGTGTTAAACATACATGCCAGATTATGTTTAATTGTCTTCTGCATTTTTAGTGAAATAAATTATATAATAAGCAGGGAATATGAAACCCTATATTGCTCACCTGAGCCTTAAGAATTGTTGGAAATTTGTGGTAATGTAAGAGAATGTATTTTTCTTAGATTACTATAATTATGTTTCTGATGTATTCAAATATTTTTTGTTGTATGTCTATGCTAAATATGTGACTCCTTGGACAGGGTCAGCTTTAACCCCAGGGATGGACATATACATGTAGTTTGAACTAACTTTGTACAGAACTACTAGATGATGCCACATGCGAACTATTAAAATGCTGGCCTATAGATTTAAAGATTTCGAATGTACATGTGAAGTATGTGACCCTTGTTGCCGGTACAAATTTGATTCATTTGTGAAAGAGGAAGTCCCTACAATGATCGCATATTTTCAATAATATAAAACAATTATATTGTTTGTGATTGATTATTTTTTGTGATGATCGTCTAATGCGATCTAAATCTCCTTCAAGGTATCAAAATGCATACATAGACGACACGACAGAAATGGAGCCTGTTAGATCATTTTAGGGAGTATATATGTCCGATTTGCAAACCACATAAAATCAGATTTAATAATACAATGGGAAAACCGAGATTTAGCAAAAGTGAAGATTTAGCTACAGTAAGTTTCCTCAAAGGCGGTTGTTGTACAGTGCTCCCTCCCTACTACGGCCCTCTCAATAACGATTATCTCCTTACAACAACGCATGTCACTGTTTCCGAAACAACAAAGCTCCAGAAACAACCTTTGTCCATCGTTTTTTCTTTATGCCTAGGCATAACGGTTTTAGTTTTCGAAATACACCTTATCTGGGGATCTGCAAACTATCTAATTATGTTTGATTTTCCCTCCCTATAACAACTCCCTCTGAACAACACATACACTATTCGTATCCCAAAGCGTGTCGTTGTATAGAGGGAGCACTGTATATGTTTCATGTTATTGTCCATTCGTGACTGATATCATTATTTATTTTGGTAAAACAATACATCAAACAATCCTTTATAAATATTTATAAAACAAAACAGCCCGAAATGCTGTATCAAAATCACATAATGTAAAACACAACAATATTCTATTTGAGAGAAAATATAATTATTTCTGAATTTATGGAATTTCTAAGGCACCCAAAGTGATTTTCTCGAAGATAAGTTTTCTCCAAGTGTGAGTCAGTTTAGTCATTTTAGTGAAAGGGTATTTCAAACCGTGTGTACAAAGTATCTTAAAAGACTATAACCCACTAATGTAGACCCAGATCAAGCCAATAATTGAGCCCTCTAACAAAGGTCTACAATATTGGCTTCATAGTTTCAACGCAAAACGAATACCATATAATCCAGCTACCAATGAAAGTAGGGGTCGCTTATTTAGACATCTTCTTTAATGCTTGTAGTTGCTTAAAACACAATGCCGCCAGTGTGAAACAATTATCAGAAGACGAGTCTCGCGTGCCGATAAATTCAAGGTCATAATCACGGCAAAAGTGGATAATGGATATCACCATTAATGCAATTTCGTTTTCACTTCATAAAACTGACATTTAAAAGGAAATTCGAAAATTTTAACAACTTATAAACGTGTGGTACACATGACTTATTCAAGATCATAACCACAACATGTGTTAATAAGAACAATCAAGTCTCATCTGCATTTAAACAAATGTCATACGATTATTTAGTATACACGTATTCAAAATTGATTGATATATTGAAGGTAAATCTTACAGGAACACGATTGATACCAAGTGACTGTACGAATAAAGTAGTTTACGGATACGAGATTCTTTTCAACCAGAGAAACTATGTGTATCCGCCCCCTCTTGTCCAATTAGCCCATAGTTGGCAGAAATGAACCTTAACCCTTTCCTCCATAAATACGCCTCTATAAAAATCACCTGTTGAAATCATTCTAAACTACAGAATTCTAAAATGTTCCTTTTCTCTAGTTAATGTTCCTTTTCGGTGGATTTATTCAAAGCGGTTGGATCTAAAAATAGCGTTTGAGGGAATGGGTAATCAACACAATCTACAACCTAACACCCCGATGTACACTCTGTACTTTGGGAGTATTCTGTCCTTGGCGTATATGCGTTTGACACTCTGATCTCCGGGTGTATCTGTTAAACACTCTCACTTTGGGTGATTGTACTTCTTTGACACTCGATCAGTTGTATGTACTCGTTTGACACTCTGTCCTTTGTGGGTACCCGTTTGACACCATGTCCTTTGTGCGTACCCATTTGCCATTATACTTTAGGCGTACTCTGTCCCTTAGCCTACCCGTGTTTTGACGTTCTGTAATCTGAGATTACCCATTTGACATTCTCTCCCTTGTGCGTACCCGTTTGTCATTCTGTACTTTAGGAGTATGGTATGACACTCTCAAATGTAGGTGTACCCTTTGGGATTATCCGTTTGACACCCTCTCCTTTGGGAGTATCCGTTTGACACTCTGATGGCATACCCGTTTGACAATCTATATATTTGGAGTACACGTTTGACACCCTCTCTTTTTGAAGTTCCTGCCTAACACCCTGTCCTTTGGGCGTACTTTGGGTGTGCTGCCTGACACTATGTATTTTGGGTGTACCCGTCTGACACTCACTCTTTTAGGCGTATCGCTTGACACTATGTACATGCACTTACCCATTACACTCTCTCTCCTTTGGTCGTACCGCTTGACACACTGTACTTTGGGAGTACCCGTTTGGCACACTCTCCTTTGGGCGTACCACGTGTCACATTGTACTTTGGGCGTACGAATTTGACACACTCTCCTTTGGGTGTACTCCTGTGGCACTATGTACTTAGGACGTACTCGTTTGATGCTCTGTAATTTGTGCGTACCCGTTTAACACTAAAACCGCAACTTATTACTAAATTCATAAAACGTCATTCAAGACTGAAGCAGAATCAATTGTTGCACACAAAAGTTACTAAATTAGTTTTGAAAAAAAAAGTTTCAATTACAAGGTAACACACTATATATAAAATATCTAAATCTAAATCTCTATATTTGCTAATATTGTAATAACTTTAATGATGTTTAGAAATTGAAATGTGGACCAAGCCAATACCAATGTAGACTCAAACCAATGCTCGTGCAGTAACTATTCAGCTACACTCATTGGCATAAACGGTTATGGCTCTGTGCCGGTTAATACTACAATATTGGAGGGCTTAACCAATTCCCTTATATTGACAAATTTGACGACTCAAAAGCCACTTTGTGAAACCATTGTGATAAATAAAGCATTTGCTCCTGTAGGAGCAAATGCTTTATTTATCACAACGGTTTCAAACCTACACAATTCATTTTGTTTCCTTTTCTCTAGATAATGCTCCTTTTCGGTAGATTTATTCAGAGGTTGTATCTAAAAATAGCCTAAGAGGGGACGTGTAAATGGTCAACAGCAGGGTTCATTCGGTATGAAAAAAGTGTTAAGTTGGTTAAGTTATTTGGGACGACAGACGGTACAGATACTTTTCAGAGAGACACTTAAGGAACACCCTTATCAGGACCTAAACAATTAACAAATTCTAGTGATTGGTTTACCGCATTCAGTAGCTTATACACTAACAGAACAAACAGCGACGTCATTAAAATGCAAAACTAAAAAACAGTATTGAAACAATCTAAAAAGAAAACTCTGGACATCAGCAACAACAAAAGGAAGGCAAAACTGCAAAGACACATTGTTCCATGGTGCAACCGATTGTGTTTTATATAGGTCTCTGTTAACACATTTATTCCTGAATCAATAATGTATGCCTTTGCGTGATAGGTTTCTTAGCTCAAGCTGAGTGTACTTTAAAGAGATAATGTAATTGAACAAATTGCTAGCAGGTATGCGGTGCCTTTGGTACCTCATACATGGCACGCGAGGAGGACAGTGTTGCTAAGTGAAACTAGAACAACCACTCCACACATACCATTTACAATGATTCTTAAGTATTTCCTTGTTCGATAATTTGGTAAAAATAACGATATCATGAATATTTATTAGCTGGACTGTTATGATGGTATATTTGATATTAAGATTTTTGGTATTAGATGAAAAATGTAGAATAATATATATTATAATTTAATAAGCACTCAAAGAAGACCCTGATCCGACGGCTCCGTCATATCCTGCCTGATCTGGATTTATTCTGGTTGCAAAGAGGTAAAACCGAGTTAATATAAGGGAAATACGACTCTTACTCTATTCGATGGCGTACAATTTCACGAACATTTAGCGAGGAGTTTATATCTTCATGTACTTTTTAACTGAAAACAGTTTTGATACATTTGCACTGAGCCCTAGATATTCTAAAGTTTTGTGGTTTTTGGTCTTCTGATACCGTGTGCGTCCTTACTTTAGATTGTTTGTTTTATTTCCTTGCCGTGTTCCTATTTGTTAATTGGTGTTCCTTAACGTAATTATCTTGTCTAACCTCTAAAGTTCTGTCCAGCTGGTTTTCTGTAACAAACGCATCATAAAGTATTGACACACAAACCTACAACTTCTCCTCAGGACTATTCTAAACCACAGTTATGACATACGGTTTGGTGGAGAAATAAAGGAGCTACCCTAGAAATTGTTTTAATGTACGTATTTCAACTGGACTCCTGTCCCTTACAATCATGGCTCATGGATATAGAACAATAGGCATACTGGCATGAGGACATACATAGTTCGTGATACATGTATGTACAAATGTACACAGAACAATAGAAATACAAACATGTACTTGATAGAAATGCTGGATAAATACCGCAATATTGTACATAGAACAATAGGCATACTGGCATGAGGACATACATAGTTCGTGATTCATGTATGGACAAATGTACACAGAACGATAGAAATTGGATAAGTACTGCATTAGGAGATGGATAGTCCGTGATACATGTATGGACAAATGTGCAAAGAACAATAGAAATACTGGATAAATACTGCAATAAAAGATGGATAGTCCGTGATATATGTGTGGACAAATGTGCATAGAACAATAGAAATACTGGATGAGTACTGCAATAAGAGATGGATAGACCGTGATATATGTGTGGACAAATGTGCATAGAACAATAGAAATACTTGATAAGTACTGCAATAGGAGATGGATAGTCGTTGATACAAGTGTGGACAAATGTGCATAGAACAATAGAAATACAGTTAACCCTCGTTACAACGGAGGTGTTTGTTTGCAGACATTTTGCTGGTATCACGAGGTTGCCGTTATAACGAGTTAAATATGAAAAGAACCATATGGCTAGTTTTAAACTAGTACCAATAGATGAACGCTTAATGCAGAACACAAGGAGTGCAAAAAAACTCCCCTTTGGGAGCTTTTTGCACTTATTGTGTTCTGCATTAAGCGATCATCTGTCTTATTGGCATTGCACTTATTAATTCAGTGGTTGTTTCAAAGACTTAACGGTAATTTTGTTTCAATGCATATTGCAGGTAAAACGAGGGTGCCATTCTAATGAATGCCGGTATAATGAGGGTTCAATGTATTAGATAACTACTTCAATAGGACATGCATGAACTGCAGCGAGGTATAGACGCTGTTGAAGGGTTCAATCAAAGTTAATTTAGTAGATATCGCAGATCTATTAGCCCAGCGTAGTTGGCATCTGCTGTACGTCTCCAGACACTGGTTTCCGGCTGTCATCAGACACAATCGTTCAGGAACATATACACCATCTAATTCTCCGTATTAATACAGTAACACGCCTCACCAACGACTGCTCAAAACACCCCTATTTAACTCATTAGGCGCCAAATTTAAAAGTGTCGTCTGAAATAATAATTTCATATTAAATATAATTCTAAACTAAATAATAAAAGTATATTAGTAAAACATTTGTCTTTAAAAACCTGTATGCTTGGGTAAAACATAATACAGAAAACAGTGAAGTCCAAGGTCAGATGCCGCCTTGAAGAGGCGGTATCTGACCTTGGACTGTACAGTTTTCAATGGTGCCAACAGGCGACATTGGCGCCGAAAGATTTAAAGAAGGTGGTAGCTTGATCTTGATGCAGAGGACCCATAGAAAGTGTATATGCATTACATTCATTCTGTAATGTTTCGTCTGTAACAGTTGTCGCTTGCTTCAATTTCTAACATAAAATGTATCTCGTTTCTTTCTAAAAACATGGCCACAATCTCAAACTCTTTTGATCCTGATAAGCCACAACATGCAGCGTCTCATCTGGTTCCAAATGTTTGCAAAGTTATTTACAGTTTTGCCACTGTCGTGCAAATAGTAGGACACCATCTGCTTCTGAATGACCCCATGTTTTATTCATTACACAATTGCTATACAGTCTATCTGCTGCACTTTGGTTACTGAACAAATTCTCCATCTGCTGTCATTCCGGTTCGCTTCTTTGCAGAGGAAACCGCATTTAATTGTCTCATTGATGCAAAGGAGTATTACGAAAAGTCAAACAGTTTGGATCTAAATTACACACGGAGTTCCTAGAACGGCCACTTTTCTATAACACATCTCGGGCGCAGCACACTAGATGATTATATAATCAGAACTGTTTTTGATATCACACAAATATTATAGGATGAATATCAGCCTGCTAGCAAATTGAATTTGGATGGTTATGACTACTGGTTGATACTTATTCGCCTCATGTGGTAATATTTTCGGAAAGGTGGGGCACATGATATGTTAAGATGGTCTACCGAGAGTAGAATCTATGTTAAATGAGGTTGTTAAATGATCGAACAACAGATAATAGTATACAATAAATAACAAAATGCGGGACTATTAATTAGTCCATTTACAACACATCCGTAGTGGAATTGCATCGCTTAAATAAATCATACTTTTTTCCTTTATATAAAAACATTTCTTGTACATATATTACCTTAATGCAGGCGAGTTCTGTAGGAATTTTGTATATTATTTTCTTCATGCATTACTCGCGTATGTGTGGTTATGTGACGTGTGGCCGCTATAGAGAGAACTTACGTTCATGATTTTTGTATTCTGAATGTCTCTTAAACAAACGAAACCTCGAAATATGTACAGTGCTCCCTCCCTACAACGGCCCTCTCAATAACGATTCCCTCCTTACAACAACGCATGTCACTGTTTCCGAAACAAGAAGGCTCCAGAAACAACTTTTTTCCATCGTATTTTCGTTATGCCTCCATCAAACCCTATGTTGTGACCACTCTTTAGAATCGTCCCTTTGTGACGAGTCTAAAGAGTGGTCACAACATAGGGTTTGATAGAGGCATAACGGTTTTAGTTCTCGAAATACACCTTATCTGTGGATCTGCAAACAAGCTAATTATGTTTGTTTTCCCTCCCTATAACAACTCTGAACAACACATACAATCTTCGTATCCCAAAGGGTGTCGTTGTGGAGAAGGAGCACTGTATTAGAATCAACTAAATACAATTTGGAAGAGTTCGTGGAGACATACTCGTGCAGCTTAAAATAGGTTTAGCATTGACAAGATTCTAATAAAGATGAAATGTGTGTAAAGAGCAGATATTAGAGACGAAATGAGGTAGTTGACATTTGTAGTTTAGTTTAGTATAATTTCAGTATTAAAATACCTAAACAGCATAGGATTGCGTCTCCGAAGAGGTATAATGTTCACTATTGACTGACATATTGCCACAGGGGTTATTTTTATGAACATTTTACGTTGTAATATTACCTACTTTTAACGAGTTTCACGATCATCTTTGCCATTCAGTAATGAACATACGGGTCGTATTCCCGGCACCTTTAGTAAAGGGAGTGCGACCTATAAGCGTTGGATTCTTATTTTACTCATCATATACAAAGGTGGTTTACTATACATGTATATCAAACTTGTACCTAAGACATTGAATGAAGATGCCGAGAAAATTATCTGAATGCTGGTAGAAACGCGTGTCTTGTCATTGGCAAATAGTGTAGATTCAAATAAGGAGCCATCTAATCAGCATTTGCACTATTTGTCGTTTAGAATTTCTTACTGAAAGGACTATACATAATAGTTATACATTAACGGGTCATTCCACTTTGAATATACAATATATATTCAACATGGATGTGTTGATTGTGGATTAAAGTAGCTACTTGTGTATTTTTATGATATTAGCTTTAATATATTTCACTTAAACTTCCAAATTAGATGTATTTTATTTTTTAATTGAAACAGTCAACCAATGCTGTAATGTATGGTACGACCAATCTGACAATTCTAGTTCAAAATATGTGTTCAATGTTTATAAATATATTATAAATGATTAAATACGGAAGCTTAAACGGACCCCTTATATGCAATAATGTGGCTAAAAAATTAAGGAGTTACGTATCTTTAATATATTAAGATAACGTTTTCTGTGTAGTTAAAAAAAGAATAATATATATTTGAACCGATTTGTTTTAGAATTAACATATGTGTAACATATGTAAGCTAATGTTTTCTTTCAATTTACATGACAATTAATATTTATGTTAAGACAATTTTTATGAATTATAAAGTTGCAATAAGATATATATTTGTAAAAGACAGATAGTTTATATTAAACAAAATATATTTATGTGTGATTTTTAAGTGATAATTAATTCAAATTACTGAAAAGAACACAATGTATATTAACTAGAATAAAGTTCCTTTTCCATACTACTTACGTAGGTATTTTATATACTTAATGACTACAATGTATATTGCTGAATATTGTTTTACGAAATATATCCCTTTGAAATAATTATGTGGGTAATGTTAAATAAATGTGGTCCTTTTTACGAAAATAAATCTAATTATTTTTCATTTATTTCAGGAAATATGAATTATTTCTATTCCAGGGCTTAATATAAGACAGTCAAAATTTGCATGCTATGTTATGTTATGTTAAACTTACAACTTTATCGTTTTAAAGCATTTTCATATCTTTACACATATATTCGTTATATAAGGGGGTCCATTTAAGCTTCCGCAGAAAATATCTCGTTTGTATAAATACATTACATAAACATATTTACAGTTGGTCTCTAAATTACGGAAGCTTCCGTACTAAACTATTTTTTTAAGAAATATTTATTAAATATAATACATGGTCTATATTAAGTATTATGTTTTACGGCTCATAGTAACACCAGTTCATTTGGAGAGACATGTCTTCGACAAATGAACTCAGTTTGAAAACTGAATGTTTTGAAACCAAAGTGTCCTTGGTGATGAAAGTGTTAGCACGTGTTTAACAGAAGACATATTGCTGACCTATTTACAGTCTCTGAATCGTCCCAGCAAATAGAATGTTTAAATCTTCGCTTGCTATTCACGTCAATATACCTATCTGTAAATAGTGAAGACCCAGATGAGACAGCTCCTGCAGGAGCTGTCTCATCAGGGTCTGCACTATTTACAAGTTGGTTGTGCAACCAGTGCACTCCACAGCAGTGATTGCATAGCAAAATACTTGTACACAGTGAAGACATATCGAGGGCTTGGTGGAAAACTATTCTAACTCCTTCACTTTAGTGAAGGAGTTAGAATAGTTTTGCACCAAGCCCTCGATATGTTCTTATACAACAGGGCATGGGTAAAGAAGAAGAAATGTATTTCAAAAATCAGCAAGAGAAGGGTTAACAAGACGTTAACCGCAATGTTAATTATAGTTCATACATATTATTATAACAGTGATTGTTAATTTACAATATGTTCGTTACAGCCGTATAGGTATTCTTTTAAAAAGAACCTTCTTTTTACGAAACCTATATGTTTTTCATGGTATTTTTGATTTTTGATATCATGTAAGGAATTACTTAAATGTTTAAGCTTCTGTTTACCTGTACTTCCCAGTGAACTGATTCAGGTATTTTGAGTGAATATTTTGTTTCCTTTTGACATTTAGGTGTTTGAATACTTCTTTTTGCCTATAAAACCTATGGATAATGCGTTGTGATGCAAGCAATGCATACACGGAACCAGAGGTAGCCTACATGAAATATGTAATAGACACTGGGTCTTCACTGCGTGTCTATGTCTCTCATAAAAATCACGCTGTTTAGATGTGTTTATGGAATGTATTGCATTGCCAACAAAAAGGTTACTAATTATGAAATGTGCAATATTAAATAACAGAATATGTTTAATTAAAGAAACAGTTGAATTTGAAAGGTTTATGATTGGATACCGTTTCTGCCCAAAGAAGAAGGTATATCAGCACGGATTTCTTTCCTAGTTCATGGTGTCGAAAATGGTTTCAGATTGTACTACAAGACATATTTAGACCAGTGAGAGGCGTCATTACCGTGAGTCTATTGATGCATTGCATTCCCACTCCTAGTGTGACCCTCAAATACAGCCCTGCGATCTATCACGCTGATTGTTAGCTTAGTCTTCACGTGCTATCAACAATGATGTCAGCTGAAAATGTCATTACAATCCCTTTTAAAAAGTTATTAAATATGTTTAATTGTTTTAGAAAATGATTGGCTGAGTAGCAAACCGATTGAATCCTATTGAGACACCAAAGTAATCGACGTCTCATCTGGATCAACGCTGTGTACAACTACCAATCAGATTGTGCTTATCTTGCAAATGGTTAACAGACAGCTGTGAGTGAATGTGTTATGATTGATGTTCTTGGTAAATATTGTGTTCGTTTGTTAATCCTGAACGAAAACAGACGCAAAATAAACCTAACTAATTCCCTTCGTCTTTGTATTGATTTGATTTAGATATTGCTGTTCAATTTACCCACAGCAGTTTGTCATGTTATATTCTACTAATTGCATAAGAATAATTAAAATGATCGATACTTTAGTCTGTAGAAATCACACAATTCTAAATACACTTATAGGCAAACATAAGATATGCCGATGTGACCATAACCCATTCTCTCATATTGACGACGTTTGACGACTCTGTAAAAGTCACCTTGTGAAACCATTGTGATAATTTAGCATTTGCTCCTATAGCAGCAAATGCTCTATTTATCACAATGGTTTCAAACTACAAAATTCTAAAATTGTCATTTTCTCTAGTTATTGCTCCTTTTCGGTAGATTTATTCAAAGAGGTTGGATCTAAAATAGCATATGAGGTAATGGGTTAATTAGTGTTACCAACAGTGGAAAGAAACCAATCCTTCTAACCTGAGTTTTCTCTCTTGTCCAACGTCCCTCCTAATTATGTCGCTGCATGATAGCTGCAAATTATGTCGTCTGCTACAATTTTCATTGTTTTTGACACAGTAATAAGCAGATAGATCCTAAGGAGACATCGTGTTACACGGCGTCTAAATTGGAACCAACCCGCGTGCATAGGTAATAATAGACGTATCACTGGCAGCGAAAGAGTTAAGGACACTAGACTACTGGATTTAAATGTCTTTGCAACCTCTGGAAACTGATTTATGAAGCAACTGCTGCATTCCTTTTCATCCTATGTTTCATTCGTATGCGTGTTTTTGCATGATTTATTTTTATTGATGTGGCCTTTTTAAATCAATTTTTGGAAGAAATAGTGCAGACCTTGTTAAATTACGAGCCCTCTGCGCTCAATTTGACACAATTTGACATAATTGGGTTGAACGATGACGGTATGATATTAACCCATTCCACCATAGTGACCCTTTCGAGGCCTCTGTAAAAGTCACTTTCTGAAACCATTGTGATAAATAGAGCACTTGATTCATAGGAGCAAATGATCTATTTATAACAATGGTTTCAACACTGAACAAATCTAAAACATTCCTTTCCTCTAGTTAATGCTCCTTTCTAGTAGATAAGAGGTAGGATCTAAAAATATCCTATTAGGTTATGGTTTAAGACAACTATTTGTGAAGCTAACCATGTAGGCTCTGATCAGATGTCCTAGTGTGTGCCGCCGCGCTGTTACCTCAACCCATCACCTCATACGTTAGATCCATTACTTCATAGGCTATTTCAAGACCTCACCTCTCTGAATAAATTTACTGAAATAGAGCATTAACAAGCAAAAACCGAAAACTTTAGAAGTGTGTAGCTTTGAAAACATTCTGATAAATGAAACATTTGCTAATGTGGAGCAAATACTCTATTTAGAACATTCGCTCCACAAGTTTCAAACCGTGGCCTTTACAGAGGCATTACTCCTTTCCCTGATGAATATTCATGTAGGAAATAATGACGTCATGAATATTAATAAGATTATTTTATATAATGGCATATGAGCACATGACATTTCGGCTCATGCAAAAACTGTAGAATTAGTTCTATATTACACCATACGCAAACAGAGCAGACCCTGATCAGACGGCTCCTATAGGAGCCGTCTGATCTGGGTCTACTCTTTTTGCAGATGCGTCAAAATGCGTTTTCATAAGGGAAAGGGTCAACAGGCGTCAGTATGAGGGAAGGCGATATCGCTTCATGACCTAGTATGTGCCTTAAATCCACCTATCCTTGTTGTCTATTAAATACACACTATATTAGATGAGCATTAACTAAATAATTATCATATTAGTAAGGATTGTATTTTTACATTGATGCTTTAGCAATAATAAAAACAGCTTTAATAGTGGAAACAATACTACAAAAATCGTATGATGAAGTCCAACATGTTTGAAATGTAATATACTTTTTCTAATCAATAACCCCCTCAAAAACAAAGCAAACAAAACAAACAAACAAAAAACCCAAACGAATAAAGGATGCATGGTAATTGTAAGTCTTATAATGTACTTTGAATTAACACTTTCCTTCATTTAAAGGCATTTTCACGCCATTTCAAACAGAGTAGACAAAGATCATACGTTTCCTGTAGGAGCCACCTGATCAGGGTCTGCACTGTTTGCTTAGGAATTCATAATATACCTGACTTTACAGTGCCTACCAATACCAAATATTTATGTATACATGTGGAATTATAAAACATATCCATAAATGAATATTCATAAGGTCATTATTTCTTACATGAATATTCAACAGGGAAAGGGTTAAATTGTAAGGACAGACCTGTGATCTGGTACGGCTTACAAATGGAAATAAATGAGAAATCCTCTGATTGCTGTGGAGTGGCCCAGACTCCCAAGGCATTCCAACATACAGTTTAATGCATTTCAATGAATCCTGAACCAAGGTAAGATAGCAATAGTGAATAAAGAAATGAGATTACAGATCAACCTCTATCAAACGAAAACAGTTGGTTAGCAAATTAGACGATATTTGAATAAATCTCATTAGCACATGGTTGTTGCTAGAATATTAGAAATCAGGTGGGTTTAATTCTAGCATACACATGATGATAAGACCCTGCTGAAGAATGTTGTAGATTGTGTTATTTACCCTGCCCTAACGTGTGCCAAGACAACAGGGACAATAAGCAACCGTCTCCAGGAAAAGGAAATTAATACAGCCCAAACGTTGGATGACGTCTAATGTGACATTCGACTTGGACAATCTACGTGTACCATGTGCATGCGACACTTCCGGGTTGCGACAAACTAACGTATTATTTTACAGTGAACACATCATCGAAAATTAAAGGGTGGACACGAAACTTACGTTCAACTTGGTACATTTACCATTATTTGACGTGACCTTGAAACTGAATATATAAAACATGGCCATATACAGTAAAACCCCCCTAAACCGGAATTCTAGTAGAGAAGAATTTAGATACTTTTATGCAGGTGACTACTTCATGCAGGGTGAAATTCCTCTAGGAGCTTTCTGCACGGCTTTAACCCTGCATGAAGCTGCCACCTGTCTCCAAGACCGATATTTATACCAAATTAAAGTCGGCTTTAGAGGGGTTTTACTGTACAAACATGATGGGCGGCAAGTGCCAAAGCTATTGCACAGAGATTTCACAAGATCATTGTATTGTTGGTTGTTTACCTGTCAAAATATGAATATTCCTGCGTCACTGAAAGGATATATTTAGCTTCGGTAAACCTGTGTTTCAATCTTTTTTTCCACGAGATTCGCAATGAATATAGATGTACTCGAATAAGCCAAGTAGGAAAGCTTTTATTAGCGGAAACAATCAATATCAACCGAATCTATATACAGCGTGTTCAACAAGCGTATAATAATGTAAATTTTGACAAGTTAAAAAACAGTACAATACCATTAAGTAGTTTACATACGACCAAAAGAGGAAACATACTACTTTTGATTGCATAAGAAACCCCTGTTTTCAGTTAAAAGAAATTGAAGATAGTGTGTGTTATGTAGGATCTAAGTAACATGCCGATGCTACCAGAAACATTGCAATCTTACATAAGCAAGGACTATATGATGTGTCACCACGTACTTTAAAGATACGCTAACATATATGTCAACAGATGCTCAACAGATTCGTCAATAGATACGTCAATATATACATCAAATACGTATGCACATACTTCAGCAGATATACCAATTAACACGTTCGTCAATATCTATTTCAAAACGTAAGCAAATACGCCAACATATACTGCAAGAGGTAGGTCAACATGTACGTCAAAAAGTAAACAAATACGTCACCAGGTATATCATCAGGTACGTCATTTACGTCATATACGTCAGAACATATGCCAAGAGACACGGCAACAGGTACGTCAACAGGTATGTCGAATACAACAGCAAATATATCAACAGACACGTCAACAAAACATCATCAAACAGTGTCAACAGAAACTTCAACAAATATGTCAATAGGCACGCCAACACATACATCGCACATACGAGTACCTCAATGCATGTGAGCCATGTCATGAACGAAATATGTACATATGTATGTATGTGTGTGTCGTCCGCGGTGAAACCAGAATAGCATATACAGTAAAACCTCTCTATAACGACCACTAAATTACATCAAATATTTTATGTTAAAGGCAGGTGGATGCTTGAAGCAAGGTGAAAGCAAGGTGAATACTTTCGCCTTGCTTTAATCATCCACATGCCCAAAATACCAACTAATTAACACAATTTAGTGGTCGTCATAGAGAGGGTTTATTGCAATCTGGTTCTAACAGGTTTATCAGGTAAATGTTACAGAAACTATGTAGACTCTGAGATGACTGTGTGCATTATTGAACTTGATACAGTATAGTGATTTTCATAAGATTTGAGCTCAGAAATATGTTTTCTCTATATTTTGCTTTCTTCACGGTTTCTTGTTTTCGTAAGAAGTTTTTTGTAAAAATTTTTTTACGAAAACACGAGAGAATAACTGTACGCGAAAGAATAGTTCATTCCTCTACACAAAACACTTTTCTATAATTCGGCCCTCTGTCTAGAAAAAGTTTTTGTAGTTCAGTCCTCCACCCAGAACACTAATACAGTGCTCCCTCCCTATAACGGCCCTCTCAATAACGATTCCCTCCTTACAACAACGCATGTCAGTGGTTCCGAAACAACAATGCTCCAGAAACAAGCTTTTTCCATCGTATTTTCTTTATGCCTCCATCAAACCCTATGATGTGACCACTATTTAGAATCGTCACTTTGTGACGATTCTAAAGAGTGATCACAACATAGGGTTTGATTGAGGCATAACGGTTTTAGTTCTCGAAATACACCCTATCTGGGGATCTGCAAACAAGCTTATTATGTTTGATTTTCCCTCCCTATAACAACTCCCTCTGAACAACACATACAATATTCGTATCCCAAAGGGTGTCGTTGTAGAGAGGGAGCGCTGTAGTTTAGTGCTATACTCAGAATACTCTTAAATGGTACAGTTCTCTACCTAGTACCTTTTAAACAATGCAGTGTTTTGGACAGAACAGTTTTAAATGGTCCAGTCTTCTATACAGAATACTCTTTAATGGTTCAGCCCTTTACCAATAATACCCTTTTATAGTTCAGTCCTCTGCCTAAAGACTGTTTGATAGTTCAGTCCTCTAACGAGAACATTATTTAATATGTAGTTCTCTACTCAGTACCTTTTTAGGAGTGTTGTATTTTTCGTAAAACAATTCTAATTGTTCAGTCTTCTATTTAGAACACACTTTAATAGTTCAGTCCTCTATCCAAACACTCTATAGTAGTTCAGTCCTTTACCCATACCTCTTTCATAGTTCAGTCATATACAGAGACCACTCTTAAATAGACTAGTCATCTACCAAGAACGCTCTTTCTCACATACCTTCCCTTATCTCCGAGTTAGAACAACAGGTTAAGATTTCCTTATCTATAACACGTGTAAGATCACTTTAGAACGTATGACGTCATATATGACGTCACACCATGGAAACCTATATTTACATGTCATTTAAACGGCGAAAATACACTTTTTTGATATGTAAGAAAAATAATCTTATGCTCGTTGTCTTTTAATATCATATGTTCCTAAACTCACCAAGAAAATGTTATTAAGCTCGCCAAGGCTCGCTTAATGACATTTTCTAAGGCTCGTTTAGGAACATGTGATCTTAAAAGACAACTCGCAACAGATCCTCTATGTAACAGTCATTTTCTCTACCGAGAACACTCTTTAATAGATCAGTCATCTACCCAGAACACCCTTTAATAGTTTAGTCATCTATGCAGAGCACTCTTTAATAGTCCAGTCCTCTACCCAGAACACTCTTTAATAGTCCAGTCCTCTACACAGGGCACTCTTTAAATGTTCATTTTTCTACGCAGTTCTAACACTTGTTGGGGAACGCAATCAATACATTTGCTGTATTGGATATTTGCATATTTCTTGAATATTTTAGGGAATATTTCATATACGTTTTATCTGAACTGATAAAAGCATCATGACATAAGCAATATTGGCATTATTACGAATACAGTGCCCCCTCTCTACAACGACACCCTTTGGCATACGAATATTGTATGTGTTGTTCAGAGGGAGTTGTTATGGGGAGGGAAAATTAAACATCATTAGCTTGTTTGCAGATCCCCAGATAAGGTGTATTTCGAGAAATAAAACCGTTATGCCTAAATCAAACCCTATGTTGTGACCACTCTTTTGAATCGTCACAAAGTGACGATTCTAAAGAGTGGTCACAACATAGGGTTTGATGGAGGCATAAAGAAAATATGATGGACAAAGGTTGTTTCTGGAGCCTTGTTGTTTCGGAAACAGTGATATGCGTTGTTGTAAGGAGAGAATCGTTATCGAGAGAGCCGTTTTTGGGAGGGAGCACTGTAACCGTGATTTGCTGTTAGCTCACACCAGGACAGCTAAAAGAATAAACATAGTATATTCAACCCTTGAGCTGAGTTACTTTACCCAAGACAACAAGCGATGATGACCATTCTGTTTGTCTAAAGAAGAGTTGACAACCACCATAATCCTTATTTCATAACCGGAATACAGTTGCCATGGCTGTCAACTGACGAAAGTGGAGGATTGGAGACAAGTCTGACTTCTTAGACCAGATAATTAAACTACAAGGCGACAACAAAACATATCCTATGAGATTATATGGAAATTGTTTAACTGTGTTACTGTATCAATGCTCTAAGATTTGACCAAGTGAAACACAATCCATAATCTTGAGCGATTAGGAAGTAGGAATATTGAGTAAATAACTATCTATATAAAAAACATTGATTGACACTAATTATTAACAGTCCTTCTGTGAACATGATGAAATATACCCGATGCATATTACATTAACTTAGACTACAAGACCATGCTTTTATACAACACTTTACTTTATCCTACATATTCCTACATATTTCTTTATATAACTGCAAAACAAGGATAGTGTACAATGATTATATTGTTTTATCTGTAGTCATTAACCCTTTCGCTGCCAATGCCTGATCTTTGATTACCTATGCAAACAGTTTGGATCCAGATGAGACGCCGAGTAACTCGGCGTCTCATCAGGACCCAAACTGTTTGTTACTGTTACTATGTTTTTGAAAAAAAATGAAGTAAATCAAAAGAATGAAAATTTGTAGCAGACGACAAAGGTAGCAGACGACAGAGTTTGGCAGAGAAAGGGTTAAAGAAATATCTACAGAATATGGATAGAGTACAAATAGCATATGTGCGAATCTGTAGTAATTTCCCGTGCTTACATTAGTATCCCATTAAGGTTGTATCAATGTAACGCTTCGTTCTTTGTAATTACGAGTGATTGATAGTTGGACTTACGACACAACCAACGCCACTTAATTACGCAATCGGAGTGAACTAACGCATCTCTATACTGAACAGTAACTCTGCTGAAATGCAAGGTTTCATATTGCACTTGTGTTTATACTTTACCTTATCTCCATTAATGGAGAAAATGAATAAACTATATACACCATCTACTATCATTACAGGTTGTACATGTTTTTTATCTATGTTTGTGTAGGGGAGGCTTCACCCGTTACCAACCCAGAGATCTTTGTTTGAGAAAAGGGAGGGAACTCTTATCTTAATAAAACAGGACAGGCACAGTACTTGGCATTCACAGATCTCTTTAATAAACTGAATTATAAACTCAAATAAGCTACATGACCGGCATACCATTGTGCTATATCTTAAACAGGTACTACGTACCTTCCAGAGCAAACAAGGTTCCTGACCTTTCCTTTGCTAAAAGATTCCAACACACCAGCCCAATTGGAATGTGCAACAACTCACTTATATAGAGGATGTTGTACATTGAAATGGGTTAATATATATGAATAGTTACAAGTAAAACATATATTACTAATTAATATGCATTGATGAATAATGAAAAGTTACATATTAAAATTACCTAAGAGATGCTTGGAACATTTTACAATATTTAATATTCAAACAGCAATGAAATCAAACATCTAAAATTACCCCCCTTCTTTCCCCATTACATTTGTAAAACTTGGTTTTCATGACCGCGATATGTGGTTTTAAAATGAACATGTTCCGTTATAGATATTTATGTTCGGCATTGTGAAAAGAATGTCTAAATACTAAAAATAAACTGTGCCTCACTTTTACATTTCTGTATGTCTTATACACAAAGACACATTTTTATCCAGTCACCAGGCTTCTCTAGTGACATAATAAAGGGGGTGCAAATAAACTTAGGTTTATTAGGTTACTTCCGGTAGTGGAAGGTTTATTAGGTTAGTAGATAGGCGTAATGATTCTATAACTATGGAACTATTTTAGTTTTCTGTAAATATTCATAAACATGTTGATGGAATAGATCTAACAGATCTATTTGGTCACCAGAAGAATTATTCAAATGAGAAAAAATAAAAATAATTGGCTACAGCTGGATTCGAACCCGCGCCCGATCCTACAAAAACTAATTCTAATCTCTCTAGAGACGTCGCCCTTACCGATTACACCACTGAGGCCACATACAAAATGACGCTGATTTATCACTTTTATTAATTTAATCCACCGCTGGCAAAACCCGTTTTTGATAAAATCAAACCTGGAAGCAAAGATTGACAGATAAATTGTAAATGTTTTCTTTTCACTCTCATGATTATTTGATTGATAAACTCTTACAGGGGCGGTGATAGTCATAAACCCTAAATATAGCCTGTTCAGTTCCATCGATTTCTGAGTGACGTTAGGTAGAATCTAAAAATAGAAACCGAGACTACGTAACTCGAATTTGACCAAAGAATATAGATCATGTCTGTTTGAAATAACTTATCGACCCTCGATTCAAATCATCTTATTTTTCAAATTCAACCACGTTTCCCTTCTAGTAATACAAGTATCGAAACTATATTCCTCTGCGGTAGCTCATTAGATCTATTTACGTCTAAATGGAAGTGAAAAGGGAGGGATCCGTTGATCGAAAAACTGCATTTTCAATGTAAATTATTTCAAGAGTGTTATGAGTCTATAAAAAAGACATTTGACTATATTGACTGGATAAATCGAATAATAGGTTAGTGCCGTAGATGGGACGCCTTTATCCGACTCGGAGAGAAAACAGTTGAGGCTCGGCAAGCCTCGCCTCAACGTTTTCTCCCCTCGTCGGATAAAGCGTCCCATCTACGGCACTAACCTACTATTCTCTATATTATACAGTCATCTATATCTTTATTTCTGTCAACAGACTAATATAATGGTAATTATTCAGCACATTCCTAGAGATAAACACATATAATACAAGACATGTGTAATTATTTGTATTTCAGTATTCAGTTTTCAACAGCTTGTCTTGTTCTTTTAGGAATACAGTAAAGCCTCTCTATAACGGTCAATAAATTACATCATTTTGTGTTAAAGGCAGGTGGCTGTCTAAAGCAAGGTGAAAGTAAAACAGAACGTTCCTATAGGAGCGTTCTGTTTTACTTTCACCTTGCTTTAAGCAGCCACCTGTTCTAAATATCAACTAATTAACACAATTTAGTGGTCGGTATAGAGAGGTTTTTACTATAGCTTTAATTCTCCAGAATACATACTGTATACCGGTGCGTGCTAAACGTCTTAGCGATATTGAATTACTGGTTCAGGAAAATTAGGACTGAGCCATCACAGCCTCACGTGTAACACGCGAACGGGGCATTAGTGTCAGGTGAAAAGAAATATTCATCAGGTAAGGTACATGTTTAATGCAAATCAAGGGACACTACCTCGGTCGGCTAGTTCAATACGGCTGCTTTAATTCGACGGAATACTGTTATTGCCTTGGTCAGTAGTCGATTCCCAAGCAGCTTGTCTGACTATGTACGTGTCTGTTTATAGACAGTACAGGTATAATACGCGTTCAGTACCAGGCACTTGTACATGTAAGCAGCTATGTAGACAGTTATCCTTCTAATTAAATTAAGACGTATGATAAGTGTGGTCGTATGATCTTTAGTACGATAAATTAGACAGTTATCCTTCTAATAAAATTAAGACGTATGATAAGTGAGGTCCTATGGTCTTTAGTACGATAAATTAGACAGTTATCCTTCTAATAAAATTAAGACGTATGATAAGTGTGGTCGTATGGTCTTTAGTACGATAAATTAGACAGTTATCCTCCTCATTAAATTAAGACGTATGATAAGTGTGGTCGTATGGTCTTTAGTACGATAAATTAGACAGTTATCCTTCTCATAAAATTAAGACGTATGATAAGTGTGGTCGTATGGTCTTTAGTACGATAAATAAGACAGTTATCCTTCTCATTAAAAAAAACGTATGATAAGTGTGTCGTATAGTCTTTAGTATGATAAATTAGACAGTTATCCTTCTCATTAAAATAAAACGTATGATAAGTGTGGTCGTATAGTCTTTAGTACGATAAATTAGACAGTTATCATTCTCATAAAATTAAGACGTATGATAAGTGTGGTCGTATGGTCTTTAGTACGATAAATTAGACAGTTATCCTTCTCATAAAGTTAAGACGTATGATAAGTGTGGTCGTATAGTCTTTAGTACGATAAATTAGACAGTTATCCTTCTCATTCTAGTCTACTGGGTCCGTTCTACTAACAACATACACCTGATACTTATCGTAAGTTATTTTTGCATGTCTGCTGAACGCTAGAACAATTTCGGCCGTGTGAATAGTATGATTATCGTAAATTAAGACTTACGACAAGTGTGATCGTATGGTCTTTAGTACAATAAATTAAGACTCATGATAATTATGATCGCGTAATCTTTAGTACGATAAATTAGGAGTTATGATAATTTAGTACGATAAATAAGGACTTATAATAGTTATGATCGTGTAACCTTTTGTACGATAGATTAGGACTTATAATCATTGTGGTCATGTGGTCTTTAGTAAGACAGTTCCCTGATGAATTTGATGAAGATCAAATGACCTATTGAATTGGAACATGACACGGTAAGATAATGTGTCATTTTAAGAACACAGTTTTGTCGCTTACACAACATATCGAATGATGTTTTCAGTTCTAAAATATAACAAACCAGAATGTAGACAGGGTTAGACTAGTACCAATACAAGTTGCAAACACACGTTAAATGCAGGTCGGACACAATACTGCATAACTCTCAACATGAATGCAGAATCATAGTAACTAGAACAAAAAAATAAATTCCAAAATGATACCAAGAATATTAATAACAAGAATAAAAGTTAACTCCCGAAATGAATGCAGAATCTTGGTAATTAGAATGATAGATAACTCCCGAAATTAATGCAGAATCGTAACAACTCATTTGATAGATAGCTCCAGAAATTAATGCAGAGTCTTAACAACTAGAATGATAGATAACTTCAGAAATTAATGCAGAATCTTAATAACCAGAATGATAGATAATTGCCGAAACGGATGGGGAATCTTAATGACTAGAATGATAGATAACCCCAGAAATGAATACAACGTCTTAGTAACAAGAATAAAACTTAACTGCCGAAATGAATGCAGAATCTAAATAACTAGAAAGACAGATAACTTCCGAAATGAATGCAGAATCTAAATAACTAGAAAGACACTAGTCAGATAACTTCCGAAATTAATGCAGACTCTTACAAACTAGAATGATAGATAACTCGAGAAATTAATGCAGAATCTTTATTACTAGAATGCTAAATAGCTCCCGAAATGAATGCGGAATCTTAGTAACAAGAATAAAACCGAACTCCCAAAATCAATTCAGAATCGTTCTTATTAGAATAATACGTAACTAAAAAAGTCCAGTTGCTATCAAACAACGAAGTGTAACACTTTGAAAACCAACACTGTTTAAAAAACATAGCCCACTCAGTATTAAAGGCTAAACATGACAGAAATCGTTACGGTTCCGGATTCATTTAGCACGCCTGATAGAGCTTAGTACCATGGGCATTCATCTGAAATATAGTTACATTCTACCATGCAGTTTCAGAGCCGTCGTTAAAGAAACTGCCGACGAACAGGTGGACAGCCAGACGGATGGACGGACTAGCCCCCTTAGAAATATGGGTAATAATTGCAATGATAATAAGAAAATAAAAACATATGTTTCTATTCAACTGTAAATTAAATCAGCATGACAACTGTAACACATTTCATGTCACAATTTGCCATCAAATTGCACAGAAAAAAGTATGCAATGTGAACGCAAAAGTTACTGGTCCTTAGACAGAGCTACAGATAACGATGCGTACCCATATACTAAAATCGTCATTTCTCCACCAAACCCTATACTGTGACCACTCTTTAGAATCGTCTCAAAGATACGATTCTAAAGAGTAGTCACAGTATAGGGATTGGTGAAGAAATAAGGAAGCTATTATTGAAAATGTTCAAATTTACGCATCTTATCTGGAGCTCTGCTTACAGTAGTAGACCCAGTTTTAAGCGACCACTAATTTATTGAACATTGGAGTCTTAAAAACCAAGTGGTAGCTTAATGTAGGGCAAAAGTAGCGCAGAAAGCTCCTATGTGTGCTTTCTGCATTACTGTAGACCTGCATTAAGCTACTACCTGCTATAGTTACACCTCCTTTTTAGGGTCGGTTAAGACAAGTTCTACTGTAATTATATTTATCTGGCAATATCTTCAACCGAAACAAAGAAACAGTATATCTTTACATGAAAACTGACTTCAGAGTTACACAGAGTTAAAAAGACAATAGACGTCTGTAAATGCATTATTATGATAAGAGTGGTATTTCAAGGGGCACTATTTTTAACCGCTTAACTTCCCATCAGTATTTGGCATTGACTCGCACGACAGTGGCAGATCTGCAACTCTGGTTCAAACAGTAGTTAAGTGGTATTTTGCTGTATTGAAAATATGTCATTAGACATATGGATCCGCCTATGGTGCATTAATACACAATACTGTTTAATCGGACGTGGTACTGATATGATAGCTGAATCAAATTTGCCGTACTAAAGACTGGCTTCCGCCAGTCTAAAAACTGTCTTAACGAAATATTCTACATACGTCTCTTATCTACAGTGTTGTAACTAAACACAATGCTCATACAAGTGGCGACATTAACTAATTCCTATATTACAACCAACGACACAAATCCCGTTCGGGAAAAATCCAATATTAGAGACAAATTAGATGACTTATTAGGCACCTGTCCTTATTGTCTAGACAGCCGTTTCCGTCCAACATTAGGACAAACACAGAATGTATGTTTGTCGTATCGTCTTTTGATGCGGGCAATATTCTGCGACAGAATTTGGTCTACTGACATGAATGAAGCGACACTGGGCATTTACCTCGCAGCAGTAAAATACACTGTTATATACGTCTGGATGAGTGGGATATGTACGGACGAGCGTGACGAGTACGCATCAGCGCGGCAAGTATGGGCGAACGTGACAAGCACGGGTAAGTACGCACATGGGCGAACACGACGGGTCAGGTAAGCACTGGTATACGTGACAAGTATGATTGAGCTTGACAAGTACGTATGAGCTTGACAAGTACGTATGGCAAGTGACAAGTATAGGTGGGTAACGAGATAACGGGTACTAGTAAGTACAAGTACGGGCGAATGTGACGGGTACAAGTAATTACGGGTAAATGTGAAAAGCATGAGAGTGAGCGTGACACGTACGTATGAGCCTGATACGTAGTGGTGAGCATAACACATATGAATGAACGTAAACCTACCACATATGAATGAACGTGACACGTACGGATGGGTGTTACACGGATGGATGAAGGTGCATTACTTCAATTCAAGAACTACATTTCAAGGGATTGGTGCAAAACTATTCTAACTCCTTCCCTGTGTGAGCGACGATACTTGAATTATATATGCCAACGGCATATCGCTACTTCATTTACTGTCCATTTCAAGACACTTTGTGACTGAATTTGAATCGAAATTTGTTTTATTTCCATCAGACTGAACTTACCCCTACTGCATTTGATCGCATCGTTTGGCAGGAACTCCCATGCTAAATATCGCTCAATGTCAAGCAGAATCAAGGAAGAAAATGAAGTAATTTCGTATAGGACATAAAGTTCTAAGCGCTATAATTAATCTCTGAAAAAATCAAATGTTCCACTTCGCGTCATTTGTCCGCCATTTACAATTTAAAATTAACATGTTTGCAATGGGAAAACATTGTGGTTAGGCCTAATATCTTTATTCAAGGGAAACTCGGACACATAGTTCCAAAACTACGATGACACATGTGGTTTAAATTTGATCTCAATCCGGTAAGAAATGAAACATTCTCGATTCAAATTTAGTGACAAATTTTATTGAAATGGACACTAATTCAAATCAAAAGCATCCGCATTTAATACTTTCGTTACCACTTAACCCTTTCACCGCCGATGTCGCATAAATGCACCACGACAAATAGTGCAGTCCTAGATCAGACGCCGCCTTTTCAAGATGGCGTCTGATCAGGTACTTCACTTTTTGTCTCAATCTCTATTTATGTATCTGTTCTTTATTCCTTTGAAATTTGCATTTATTTATCTCATTTCCTTATTGTACCGAATGATTTAACAAAACTTGGATTGCATAGGACAATTAGAATTTTGGCACCGAAATGATTAAACTATTTACCTTACAAGGTGTAGAAACAAACAACTATGTAAATACAATTCGACTCACCTGGTGATGTGGAAGGCGTCATATGAAATAGAAATGAAAGATGACGTGTTAGTGACAAGTAATATCAGCATCGAAAATATTTCGTACACCTTATCACATACGGCAAGATATACTATAGTAATACTATGCCTAAAATATACACTTAGGTACACATCAACTAAAATTAAAATCCGAAAAGGTATGGATGCTCTGGATGTTTTAACGAATTATTTTACGTTTCATACATATACACTTGTTAATGAACATTGTCCTAAGCATCCATTCATTTATTGAACATAGGCGTCTTAAAAGCAGACGGTTGCTTAATGCAGGGCAACGGTAATACCACTTTCGTACTGCATTCAGTGACCACATGTCTTCCAGGTCCATAATTAAACCTTGAGTTGATGGTCACTTAAGATGGTCGTTCTACTGCACCGTCTAATATTGTTCTTCTCTATGTTCTTAAGTAATAATAAAGATATGATTCTACAGTTTCTTAAATAGTAAACTGAATCCATTCTACATTGACCAATATATAATTATAGACAATGAACATTCCCGAAATCATGAATTCAAGAATTTCACGAGGAAGGGATTAAATTAAATGTATGCGTTTTGTTTGTGCATTGACGTTTATATATCGCAAACGTAAATCCTAAATTACGATAATTCTATTATTTTCAAATGTTAATGTCTCTAACAATCCTTGTTTCGTTTTGATATTTATATCATCTTCTTTAATTATTCGTCCATAGATCTTTACAAATTTAAATTGATGCGATATTAAAAAAAATATCTTTGGAGATGTGTAAAACATTTTAGTGAGACCAACCGCCGCAACATCTCTTGTTTAATATGTAGCAATACTTCTTAAAGGACGTTATATAGTAATAATGTATAAACAAACACGAGCATCACATCACATCACAGAATAAATTCAAATCGGCAGCAACAGAATGGAAGAAAAATAGGCAAAATAAAAGGGCACCAATACCACATGTATAGACTACTTTAGAATCGGTATTTCATACTTGTTTACCCATAAACGAGTCTTTAAACGAAGACAATATTATGAAACATATATGGATAACATGCAATTGTCTCACACGTTTCCCGACACAAAAAAAGTTATTTTCCTATATTTATGAAATAACACAAAACTCATTATGTTTTAAACGGAATAGTGTTTCCGCTAAAAAAATAGACCCATGGCCTCCATCCAGTTGAACACCATTTCCTCTTTTTTGTTTCTCTCCACCTTTATCAATGACATTAGTTATGTAATTATGTCTGTTCTACGTTCTTTGTGTTCTCCAAAGGGACATGTAATACATGTAATATATGTATTATTCTTATATACATGTATATAACATTCCATAATGTATGTCTATCAAGAAAACCTGTTATGTTGTAGACATATTCATATACCATTTTATATGTGTCTCTCGTATCGTAGTTTATTTGACGTGTACTCAATATTTCTTATGTTAGAAAATGTCCAACAGTATAGTTATAATGCGCCAGGGTGAGGCTTCTAATGAATATTTTGCTTTCGATCCAATCTTTAATATATATCTTAATATATATCTAGTGATATGTGAATTTATGTAGCGTTATGAAATAAAATAGGTTTAAACTAAAACATATGAGCTGATTAAAACTCGAACATCTACGGGAGGTGTACCAGTATGTACCAGAGCTGGCTACTTCTCTGTCTGAAGACAGAAAACACATTTAACTTTCTCGTCGATGCTCAACATTACATGTTATACTTTTCTGTGCCTGTTCTCTTGTAATAGTCATACAGTGTATGTACATGTAATTTGTTACTATATTCTCCAACTTTGGAGGAAATAAAGAAATCAATCAATCAACCAAAGTAAGAAAGCCCCTATCCGGCCATTCATTATCCATGAATGGCAGTATACATATGCTCAAAACATAAGCAAACCAGCGAATATATTCATCTTGCAGGGGTGACAAAATCTTCGATCAAAACTTCTCAAGAGTAAATTCCATTAAAGTTGTGCCATACCGATGCGCTGCGAATAAAAGGCGATTCCAAAGAACAAATGCGCATTTAATGCTCATAAAATATGTTTACAAAGTATATTTGGATATGTCAACATATACTTGAGGTAATCGGCTTTAATTATTTGCAAAATTACTGGGACATTCAAGCGCGGTCAGCGAGAAACACTTTTGCCTCCCGATATTACCTTTGATCCTGAAGAATGACATTGACGTGTCACCCTTCAAAATGTGCAGCTTCATGAGATACACATGCATGCCAAATATCAAATCTCAGTGTGTACTGGTTCAAAAGTTATGGCCAATGCTAAAGTTGGTGATTTGACCTATATATTTCACTTCTGACCTTGAAGGCTGACTCTGACCTTGACATGTCACCCTCCAAATGTACGACTTTATGAGATACAGATATGCATGCCAAATATCAAGTCCCTATCTTAAAAGATTTAAAAGTTATACCCAATGTTAAAGTTGCTGCCAAACAAATAAACATCTGACCTTTGACTCTTTGACCTTGACATGTCACCCGTTAGTATTTGCAGCTTTATAAGATACACATGCATGTCAAATATCAAGTCTCTATCTCTACAGATTCAAAAATTATGGCCAATGTTAAAGTTGGTGATATGACCTATATATTTGACCTCTGACCTCGAAGGATGAACTTGACCTTGACCTGTCACCCCTCAAAATGCGTGGCGTTTTGAGATACATATGCATGCCAAATATCAAGTCTCTATCTGTACTGACTCAAACGTTATGACCAATGTTAAAGCTGGTGACAAACAAACAAACAGACAAACAAACATGGCAAAAACAATTTGCCCCCCTCCCCACCCGATCTGATCTGGGGTAATGGTGGAGAAAGAATAACAAGGCTTCAGAATCCGACAACCTTATGTCGGACTTCTGTTATGGAAAGACACCAGTTTGAACGAAAGCGTCTGGTTTGAGTAGATTTGTTCTTCATCAATGTCTAGCAAAATAGTTAATTCCGTATGAAAGGGTATACCTCAGTGTGCAACAGTACTGACTGACCCTAATCACAGTGGTAAACTATTCCACTCTGGTATTTTAGTATTGAAAGGGTTAAGCAGTGGTGTATATTTACACCATGATAAGTGATACATGGGTGACGGACTATTTGATACGTTCGTTGTTCGGGTTGTATCCTAACTTCACCAGTATGTTTGTTGGTAAAGAGATGAGCTCTCCCGACATTGGAGAAGATAAGTAGGAGAGGTAGATAAGATACGCCCTCTAATATGACCACGAAAATGAGGTTTAAATTTGTGTCCTAGAGTCGAAGGTGTAGCATTACATTACATTGCTCCCTCCCTACAACGGCCCTTTCAATAACGATTCCCTCCTTACAACAACGCATGTCACTGTTTCCGAAACAACAAGGCTCCAGACACAACTTTTTTCAATCGTATTTTCTTTATGCCTCCATCAAACCCTATGTTGTGACCACTCTTTAGAATCGTCACTTTGTGACGATTCTAAAGAGTGGTCACAACATAGGGTTTGATAGAGGCATAACGTTTTTAGTTCTCCAAATACACCTTATCTGGGGATCTGCAAACAAGTCTATTATGTTTGATTTTCCCTCCCTATAACAACTCCCTCTGAACAACACATACAATATTCGTATCCCAAAGGATGTCGTTGTCGACTCCTATAATGTTTCATGAGCAAACGGAGCAGACCATACAGGAGAAGTCTGATCAGGGTCTACCCTGTTTGCAAAAAAGTCCATGTGTGACCCATTGTGGTAAAGGGTTAATGACGAAAGTAGAATATAACAATACAAATTTTAGATTAGCTTTTCTAAGGTTGCTTTGTGTAACCTTGGTGTCAATATTTGACGTTATCTTCAAAAGTAATTAATACAAACATTAAGTTACGTATCGGGAATGTCTTCAGTTTATTTCTGCTGAATATCATGTAAAAGCTTGGGAAATTCTATCTGTCGTATTCCAGTGTAAATCAATATCATGGACCTAAAGGGCACATGTAACATTGTCCAGATCTGAAATTTGAATCGTTTAACGCTCCTGTGACCCATCTAAAATTTCAAAGCAAAAGTGTTTTAGCATTACACAAAGATTCTAAAGCCCGTGTGTAACATAATGCTAACCCCTAGGAACCGAATGCATTAAGCTAACTTGATTCTAAAAACGTAACAGCTACGCTTATCTAAAATGTAATTATTCTGGATTGTCTTTTAGGGAATCAATCTGTATAAAAGTAAATTGAGGCAGTGATGCCAACTTTACAATTTTTGTAACTTTTACACAGACACGGTTTCAGGAAATATCAATACTGACCTTATATTACAGGAATGATAAGGATCAGGGGGTCTCACTTTGTGTACGAGCGTATAGGGATATCATGTTAGAAACTAGAGTGTAGGAATGCTACCAACCTTAAAGCGGCTACAGTAAAACCTCTCTTAACCGGCCGTTAAATTGAGTATGACTATCGGTCTTGGAGACAGGTGGCAGCTTAATGCAGGGTGAAAGTCATGCAGAAAGCTCCTCTAGGAGCTTTCTGCATGACTTTCACTCTGCATTAAGCAGCCATCTGCCTAAAAGTATCTAAATTCTTATCTACCAGAATTCCGGTTAAGAGAGGTTGTACTGTATATGATACATTCGTACAGAATGGCCACGGATTACTCCAGTAATCGTGTTTTATCGTTTGTTTTACTATTGACGCCCCTACTATAAATGATGAAAATGGAGAAGAAGTAACTTTTACTCAAAGCAGTGCCAAACTGAATTGATAATGTATCTGCATGCCGGCATTTATACTAGGCAGTGCTGTCACACGTAAATCAATTTAGGACATAATAAAGCATCCGAGTAACTGTATATCGGACATATCGGGTAGTATATATTTTGTTGTGGTCAGCTGAGAGCAGAATGGCCATTCACATGTAATATAAATTACAAACTTATTTTGATACAGCAAGGTGTGTTTGGCTTCACCCTTTCGGCGCCAAATTTCCAGTTGTCGTCTGCAATCTAAGTTTGGTAAATCAATGCAAATTTCAAAGGAATAAAGCACTATTATTTTAGTGTGGTAACGTAATTCCATAACACGCGCGGCAGTTTAGAGATATATTGATGCGAATGGCACTAAATATTACTGTAGATCTAGAACAAATACTACCCGTACCTAAGTACAGTAAAACCTCTCTATAACGACCACTAAATTGTGTTAATTAGTTGGTATTTAGGGCAGGTGGCTGCTTAAAGCAAGGTCAAAGTAAAACAGAACGCTCCTACAGGAGCGTTCTGTTTTACTTTCACCTTGCTTTAAGCGGCCACCTGCCTTTAACACAAACTACTTGGTGTAATTTAGTGGTCGTTATAGACAGGTTTTACTGTACTTAGGTAAGGGTAGTATTTGTACTAGGAATTACGTTACAACACTTAAAGAATATGAAAATGAATATGATAACCAAATACCGCTTTCTTAAAGCAAGCTGAAAGTAGTAGCGTTCTGATTTACTTTCACCATGCTTTAAGTAGCCACCTGCCCTAATAGATACCATCTAATTAGCACAATTTAATGGCCGTTATAGAGAGGTTTTAGTGTACTACGTCCGAAAGTTTGTTAGAGAGTCTCAAGCTTGCAACAATGCTACATTGTAATTTCGTCAATAGTTTCAGACAAAACATACTGATAATTTCATTATGAGATTTCGGGTGGCTATGTTTGTTTAACATTAATCACAATGTATCGAGCAGGATTGAGACAGAAAAACCTGACACCTGGCACGTTTTGTTTCATTATAACAATATCTAAACTACATACATTCTGAAAGTAGGAGATCCTTCGAAAGCAAAAGTAGCAATGCGCAAAGGGAATATTGCAGATTCGGTTTTATTGAGTCTGTTTATGAGTAGTAATCAAAATTGCAACACTACTCACGCCCCTAGCAGCACCGGCTTAAGCAGTATTCAATTTTCAAAACACATAACATCAAAACTAATGATCCCGAATGACCAGAAAGTATAACAGCACTGAGAATGAAGTGAGGGGCGACTTTTTACGGCCGCCACACAAGCACTTACCATATGCTATTGTGAAGTACATGGATTCTGAAAGTAGATCCTTCGAAAGGAAAGGTAGTAATGCGCAAAGGGAAAATTGCATACAAGATTCATGAATTGTACGTTTCACTTAAAGGTCATCGGGACACCAAGTCTGCAAAATTACATTCAATTTCCGTAAATGATTTCAGATAAGATGGGATTTAAAATAAAGCCATGCATGGAATGATTTCCCTGTCCCTGGCGGTTTTGTTTTGGAATTATGTCATTGTACCTGGCAGTCTGTTTGACGAATATAAATAGCTTTAAATCCTTTGGTAGATAATTATACAATGAATCTTTCTTTAAACCCATGATAAAAAAGTTACTTCTTTGAACAAAGTAGATTCTCGATTAAGCGACCGCGTTATATATTAAACAAATGACTGTTAAAGTAGGTGGGTGCTTAATGCAGGACAAATGTGATACGGAAAGCTACTATATAAGCTTCCTGTTTCATGTGTGTCCGGAATCAATCTATCACACGTTTTAAAAATCCAGAAATAGACTTATTTTCAGTGGTCGAATTAGCGAGAACACCAATGATGTCCCTTGCGAACGTGTTACAAATGTATACTGAACTGTGGCAAGTTGTTCCTGGGAATATTCATTGTTTAACTCTTTCGGTGCCAATGTCGCCTGTTGGCATCATTGAAAACAGTGCAGTCCGAGGTATTATTTTAGCCCAATCATACAGGTATTTAAAAGCAAATGCTTTACTAATATACCTTTATTAATTAGTTTAAAATTATATTTAATATGAATTAACTATTATTGCAAACGACACTTTTAAATTTGGCGCCAAAAGAGTTAAATATGTCCTAATCATATATACAAACGAGTCATATCATTATCGGTCCTGTTTTTAATGAATTACAGTGTGCATAAGGTCAACCAAGAAATATGGTCATATTAAGATTACAATGTCACGCTGTTTTGATTAGAAATGTATCGTGCATGAGCTAGGCCTATTACTCTCACAATTTGACATGAGCTTCGTTTATTATCGTCGGTAATCTAACAATCCCGATTAATCGAGTCTCCGGTCAAATTGGGAGAGTAATACCCATTTTAATTGATAATTGTCAAAACATGTGTATTTTACAGACGTGGGCCATATGATAAGGTTAACTAATATGGAATAAAATTTAATACTGCCAGTAAATTCCATATGGGACGAGAGCGAAGCGTAGGAGGTAGGATAAATGAGTATAATCATCTGCTCAGCAGACTGAATGCCATTAGCCTGCTGGACAAATTATTTTTATACATACCTGCTACGTGTTCAGATTTTAAGCTATAATCAGTTTGTCTATCAAAATGCATCCTGAGTGTCAAACAGCTTGGATCCAGATGAAACACTACTCGGGGCCACGTTTGGACCTAGCCTGTTTGCTTAGGTAATCACACATCCGCCACTGTTAAGACAGAGGTTCTAATCCGACGTTACCACATCTGGCGAAATACGAGTTTAGTTTTGCTGTTTCCTTGTGTTGCTGTTCGGGCGACTGTTTGTTCTGTGTGTGGTGTTTCCTGCATGACTCATTTTTGTATATTAGTGCATTACAAAGGTCTGTTAGTCAACTTAACTAATGTAATGCTAATGCATTCTATGGTAGACCTATTCAGATTGCAACGTCCAACTTGACAAACGACCGCAGGTGCGTTTTTAATTAAAGAAATTCTATAGATCTATATTGTTTTAATATATTTGTTTCGAATTCATCAGCCTTTTGATATTGAACAGTCTCAGGTCTGTGAAAACCGATGCAGTGATTTCACCGCACTTTGAAAGATAGTATCCGGGATCATCGCAAACTGACGAGACCTGGTACCAAGGAATATTCAGAAGATGGATTGAGCGTACCAAAAGTGCATCCGAGAAAATGGACAGTATTTTGAAAAACGGTGAAGTAGTGTGCGCACCTGCTACAGAGACTGTGAGCAGACGCTTATAGAGCGCAGTCTTAACGTCAAACGACCCCGTAGTAGAATGATGTTTACACCAACGGCGCGTTCCGGGTATCCGTTACCTCCGTTATAGGAGGAGGCATTGCAACGACGTTTTATTATCGACTTTTCTAAATCTTCGTAATTATGTCAGTAATGAATATATCTTGAACATATACAAATTAGAATGTAATTGAAACAAGTTTAGTTTTTTGTTAAAAAAAGTCTATGAACTTTATTCTGCAACCACGATACTAGCAAGAACGTTTTGTCTGCCAATGACTTGGCTACTAGTATTCAGTCATTTAAGGCTTTGTCTGCCAATGACTGGTTTACTTTCCGTTTAACCATTTAATTTTCTTATTTCCTTTACCTTATTTTACTTCACTAACTTTTTAACCTTTTACATTTCTTAACACCTTCGCCTTATTTTACTTCACTATTTTTTAACATCCCTTTTACCATCTCTTACCTCTTATTTTACTTCACTAACTTTTTAACCCTTTACCTTTCTTAACACCTTTACCTCATTTTCCTTCACTAACTTTTTAACCTCCCCTTTTACCATCTCTTACCTCCTTTTACTTTCCAGTTTACTATTTTATTTTGTATTGATAATGGTATTGATAGAAAAGTAGTAAAGTCAAGCAGGCAAAGTCACATAGAACACGCAACCACCACCAAAACACCGACAGATAGCATGACACACACACCCGCCCACAACTATACACCCAAACACACACACACAACTATACACCCAAACGCACACTCACACACGAGACTAACACAGAAAACACCAAAAAACACACAAGAACTAGAGACAAACACTCCACACATGAACAAAATCACAAACACAAAGACGTAAGGCAAACAAAAGGAAGGGTGACAAAGAGAGTACCGCCTTGGCACGGTCAGTAGCAAAAACACCACTGGGGGTTTAAACCGGTTTACGGACGTCCTAACCTAAAACGTCTCTCAAAGTCACCCTAGCTTTACAAATAGTGTAAATAAAGGTATCCTCGCCGGACTTACCCACAAGATAGAAGACGGTGAACACAGGACAACATGTAAAACATAGCATAATAACTGCTATAATAAATTGTCAGACAATCCGTCAAATATGAGTCATTTAAGGCTTTGTCTGCCAATGACTAGTTCACTGGCATTGAATCGTTTAGGTCTATGTCTGCCAAGGACTGGTTCACTGGTATTGAGTGTTGTAAAGTTAGTCTGCTAATGGTGGGTCTGTTAAAACTTTGCCAACAGTGCCGCTCCAGTTGGGACGAGTTACCTGGCGTCCCATCAGGATAGTTTGAATATGAGTTGAAAGGAAAGGGAAGAAAACCAATAAATGAAAAATGTAGCAGTCGACGCTTTGTGCATACGACAATATGTGACAGCAGTTATCGTATATTGCGAGATTGCATATAGTGGATTAATCAAGACGATACAAGATAGGACGTTGGATTATTACAAGACACATTCAGAAAGTAGCAGCAACGTTTAGTATGTCTCTGTTAACCCTTTCGCTGCCAACGCCGGATCTGTGATTACCTATGCAAACAGTTTGGATCCAGATGAGACGCCGAGTAACTCGGCGTCTCATCGGATCCAAACTGTTTGTTACTGTTACTATGTTTTTGAAACAAAAATGAAGAAAATCAGAAAAATGAAAATTTGTAGCAGACGACAAAGTTAGCAGACGACAGAGTTTGGCAGCGAAAGGGTTAAAGTGCAATTTGTTCCCATCTAATTGTTTATTCATGGTAAACTAATAAAACAACTGATAGGATTGCATCACGCTACTTGAGGCAATGCTAACAGTTTTAATAATTACATAAGAGCAATCAATGAAACACGTATAGTACTTTGTTGTAGTTCGATGACATATTCCAGACGATCAAAGCCGTGTTGCTTGTTAAAACATTTAATTACTCACAATGAAGAAATAATGCAAAAGGGAATTAATATGATACATATATACAGTAAAACATCTCTATAACGACCACTAAATTGTGTTAATTTGTTTGTATTTAGGGCAGGTGGCTGCCTAAAGCAAGGTGAAAGTAAAACAGAACGCTCCTATAGCAGCGTTCTGTTTTACGTTCACCTTGCTTTAAGCAGCCATCTGCCTTTAACACAAAATACGTTATGTAATTTAGTGGTCGTTATAAAGAGGCTTTACTATACTTGAAAAGATCTGATCTAACATTTCTACCAGTGGTAATGAGTAATCTAAGGTCTTGTCTGCCAGTGAATGGGCTACTAGTAATGAGTCATTTAAGGTTTTGTCTGCCATTGACTGGTTCACTTGTATTGAGCCATTTAAGATGTTCTCTGCCAAGAACTGGGATACTGGTGATGAGTCATTTAAGGTTTTGTCTGCCATTGACTGGTTCACTTGTATTGAGCCATTTAAGATGTTCTCTGCCAAGAAATGGGATACTGGTAATGAGTCATTTAAGGCTTTGTCTGCCAATGACTGGGTCACTGGTAGTGAGCCATTTAAGACTTTTTCTGCCAATGACTGGTATTGAGTCATTAAAGGTTTTGTCTGCCACTGGCCCGTTCGTATTGAGTCATTTAAGATTTTGACTGCTAAAGACAGCGATTAATATGCCTCTGTTAAAGTGCAATTTGTTCCCCATCTAATTGTTTATTCATGGTAAACTAATGAACAACTGATAGGATTGCATCACGCTACTTGAGGCAATGCTAACAGTTTTAATAATTACGTAAGAGTAATCAATGAAACACGTATAGTACTTTGTTGTAGGCCGATGGCATATTCCTGACGATCAAAAGCGTGTTGCTAGTTCAAACGGTTTAAACGTTTAATTACTGATTATTCATATTTGAATGATTCATGAATTCAGTATTAAAGAGTAAGTTTGCGATTGTAATGGCAAACTGTGCCGACCCTGATCAGACCCTAGGGGTCCTTCGATCAGGGTATGAACTGGCTGTAAATGACACCTATGGTTCAATAGATTATATTTAAGACCATTTTCTCGCCGAAAAAAGAAATAAATGAATATGGTGAACAATAGGTTAGACAAACAAATCTTGGTAAATGCAGCCAAACTATGTTAACAGCAGCCGTAGTGATGGCCATAGTACTACATAGATAAATACATCAAGTATAGATTCCATTGTCAGCCGTTTGATGCATTAAGTTCCGACTCATGTTGTGATCTTTAAACAGAATCAACATATCTATCATCTTATGTATAAGTTTATAAGACGGCTGAGTGAGAGTCTACACTATGATTGACGGGTTGTGCAGATTAGGTTATTCAAATGGCCAGCTTTCCTGAATGCAGCTTTGACAATGACACATAACCAGTCTTCTTGTTCTTACATACAGGGCCGGTCTACAGTAGAACATGTCCTGTGCCGCTATTCATTAATTGAATATACGAATATCGCATAAGTCTTAAAATCAGGTAGTTCTTTATCAATACAAGGCAGAAGTAATACAGAAAGATTATAAAGATAACTTTTTACCTGCATTAAGCTACCGTCTGCCTTACAGACCATAATTATCTTATGAATAACCGCTTAATAATTTCCCTTATGTAAGCGCATTTTGACGCACCAGCAAACAGAGTAGACCCAGATCAGACGGCTCCTGTTGGAGCCGTCTGATCTGGGTCTGCTTTGTTTGCTTAAGGTGTAATATAGATTTGATTAAACAGTTTCTGCCTGAGCCCAAATTGCCCGTGTTCATATGCCATTATAAAAAATAATCTAATTAATAGTCATGACGTCATTATTTCTTACATGAATATGCAACAGGGAAAGGTTAAGACCGGATCTACAACAAACCATGATTTTGAGGACCCTTTGCTGGCTCCATAAAAGTTTGTCAATAGAACACTTCGTTTCCTTCTCTTTTCAAAAATTATTTATTTTGTATTTCTAAAAGACAATGACAGTGTGAGACAGTTTGTATCGAAGTTGCTCGCTATCAGACCTGGGACCGAATAGCTTGTACCGACGATACTCTCCATCTGACATTGAACCAAACTGTTTGTATCCAAGTTACTCGCTATCTAACCTGGAAACGAACAGCATGTATCCAAGTTACTTGCCTTCTGACATTGAAACAAACTGCTTGTATCCAAGTTACTCGCTATCTCATCTGGAAACAAGCTGTTTGTATCGAAGTTATTCGCTATCTCATCTAAACATAAACCTATTGTATCCAAGTTTCTCGCTATCTCATCTGGAAACAAGCTGTTTGTATCGAAGTTATTCGCTATCTCATCTAAACACAAACTGTTTGTGTCCAAGTTTCTCACTATCTCATCTAAAAACAAGCTGTTTGTACCGAAGTAACTCGCTATCTCATCTGGAAACAAACTGTAAATGTAATCACGGGGTCACAAAACACTTATTATTATTTTGAAAACACTAATTATTATTTTGAACTCAGTCAACACACTGTATCAAAATAATACTGTATTTTTTTTCTCCAAATTAACTTAAACGAGGCGGTCATGTTTACAAAATGACCACTCGCTGAACCGTTCATTACACTTGTGAATGCTGGCAGTTTTAAGTAGTGGCTGGTGGTCACCTTATATCTAAGAATATCTAAGAATTTGTTCTGTACATAATATCACATAAAAAGTATGTGTTATTGGCATCCCAAATGTATGTGATTTTAACACTTTTTAATATATTAACCCTTCTCTTGCTGAATTTTAAAATACATTTCTCCTTCTTTACCCATGCCCTGTTGTATAATTATATTTATCTTCATCGTGTACAAGTATTGCGCTGTGCAATCACTGCTGTGGAGTGCACTGGTTGCACAATCAACTTGTAAATAATGCAGACCCTGATGAGACAGCTCCTGCAGGAGCTGTCTCATCTGGGTCTTCACTATTTACATGTAGGCATATTGACGTGAATAGCAAGCGAAGGGTTCATACTTTTTATATATCATAGACAGCCATATGTTATACATGCATACACTAGAATTGTGCGTTACTGTAATTGTGATGATCTCTGGGTTTGTCTAACAATCTGATAATGGGTAACCCACAGTAAACACCTGGCAATATATGTCATTGTTGTGAAATATTTTAGATATATAGTTGTTGTAAGGGAATAAAGAGAAAAAAAATATATATTCCTCCACACATATATTATTCCTGCCCATTACATATTCCTACATCAATTATATATACCTACATATATTATATATTCCTACACATATTTTATATTGTTACACCCATTTTCTATTCCTACACGCATTATCTATTGCTGCACATATTATATATTGCTACACATTTTACCTATTGCTACATATACGTATTGCTACACATATTATATATTGCTATGCATATTATCTTTTGTTACACATATTATATATTGCTACACACATTATCTATTGCTACAAACACTATGCATGTATAACGAGTCCATATTAATATGCGCTCTTCCTTAGCGACATAACTATCCATTTATTGGTAATTTGTTCCTTTTAATGTGTTTAGGATTGAAGAGAACAGTCACGTAAAGATACATTGTAGTATATGTCGGCAATAGCACTGTCTGATATTTGAATAAGTTGATGTGATTGTATCTCTCGTGACAGAATAAATCAAAAATTTATTCAAACCACGGCTTATCTGAAAACGAAAACAAGCAAACTCAATAACATTTGTTGGCTATAACAGGTCGTTGCCAGGCGGTCCAGGATTCACTTCCCTAATTGTGTGAGCTTAGTTTCCATAAAACAGTGAGACATCGTTGATATGGAAAACATAAACGGTGAATTGCCATTGGAGTCTTGACAATTTATTTCAGCCATTTGGGATATGAGGCTTTTTAACCTCTGGAATCAGTGGTAATATCACTATTGCAAACCCGATGTGAACAGCATCAACGAAAGCATTTAACATCTACACGAAAATTCCAATAGTTTTCACTTTTTCATTCTTATAATTTATTTACAGATTCATAATATCCCTAATAACTTGTGCAAAATTTACAATCATTTTCTATTGTAGTCTCAGAGAATACGAAATTTAAGTGCATCTGGAATGGAACCCATTGGAGGATAAACCATTTCAGTAGTATGACCAATGACTGGTTTCCCAAATGGATTTCGCGCCTTTAACATTTATTCGTGCATAAAACCTGTTATCATAGTCCCAATAACCAATGTATTAACCCTTACAACGATGACTTTTTAAATGGACTACTCCAAAACTCAAACCGGTCAATCTTATGGTGAATATATAGGAACTTTTCTAAAGAAAAGTGTAACATGACAAACAGTGCATACCCTGATGAGAGGGCTCCTCTAGGAGCCCTCTCATCTAGGTCTACACTGTTTGCAAAGGACATAAGTGACTCGGGTCCCGCACTGTAAGGGTTAAAATAAAAAAAAGTACTACATCGTTTTGACAGTGTCCCGGTAAAAGCATATCGAATGAACCGTCAACGAAATAACTTACAGATATGGTTGTTTTTTGAAGATTTAAATGAACACAGGAAATAAAAAAAAATGTTTTATGCAAGACTAGCGATAAAAATGTTTGTTTCGGGTAATATCATCTGCAGTTTCCCTTGGGACTATTGATGCACTCGCACTCTTTTTGTGCTCATTAGTTGTTTAAATATAGTTGAACTTCGATATCCACCATCAAGTAATGCGATTTGTTACCTGAACAATTGCTCTCAAGTTCACAGCTAAATGCAGGTTGAAAGTAATGCTGAATGTGTTTCGAATGTGTTTCAGTAATGCTGAATGTGTTTCGAATGTGTTTCAGTAATGCTGAATGTGTTTCGAATGTGTTTCAGTAATGCTGAATGTGTTTCAGTAATGCTGAATGTGTTTCAGTAATGCTGAATGTGTTTCGAGATATGTGCAGTGAAACATTTTAGAACAATTCTGTTTTGTAAAACTTGAAACTTTCTAGTTATTTCTAATTTTGAGTTATGGAAGTTCAACTCTATCGTCTCTACCATTACTTTAACAGTTTTTGACCTATTTAACTATAATAAATACATGCGGACTTTTCGAGAAACAAGTGTACGAATTTACAAATATCTATACTCAAATAGGATCCTATAATACATAGTTATTCTGCAATTAAACTGACAAAGTCCGTAGGGACTAATCCAATCCATTTATGTTCATCTTGGAATATTATGATTACCGAGTTTTCAAAGAGACTTCTATTCTTAAACTTTTCCCTGTTCCATATTTCATTCTCCAAATGTCATTCATGGACAAAGTAGTTATAATGAAATATGGAAGGGGAACTAAAGAAAGAAACAAGCATACATGTATCAAATTGCATTATCCAACTGAGCAGACTCTGATCAGACGGTTCCTATAAGTGATGTCTGATCTGGGTCTACTCTGTTTGCAAATGCGAGAAAATACGTTTATATGAAGGAAAGCGTTAATGTTTAAATTTCAATCTACAATGTTCATGTTTCTCTCATTTCAATACAGGCACATACAGCCGCGATATTAACGGAGGTTCTTAGGGAAACATAGGCACATAGTGTAGACCCAGATTGGATGACTCCATCATCATTATTCTATTTACGACCTGCATTGATCACATCGGCAAGGGAAACAGACAGTCACACATACACAAACATAACTATAAAACTAAAGTATTGGAGAACGTGATATTGCTACTTGATAACAGCTGCCTGACATATACATGTATACATGCAACAATAACTGTAAGGTTGAATTTAAAGATGCATCCTGCGCAAATTTTGTGTTTCAAACTGACTTCAAAATCGGGATCTATTTACCTTAAAAAGATTTATTTTAACACAACACAGCACGGTTAGTAAATAGTTGTTTGTGTCGAAGAAAACTGGATTGCCACGGGAACCAACGGAACACCGCTTGCCATTTGCCGAAATCTGTCGTAGGATTCAAATTTACTTACCGGAAATAATCATTCGGTGTATATGTAGGCCAACAACCAGTGTCAGCCATTATACATGTGATAACACCATAATCAATAGCCAAAACGTTGTTCCGAAATACAATTGAAGTAATTCAGAACTTGGCTCATTAGATCATGATGAAAACATGTTGCGTGTAAACCCTATCACGGTTAGGCAAGATAAGGTATATTGCCAAAAAACTTTTTGAAATTTCATCTCCAACAAATACACGGTTTTAAGCCTTTATTTATTTTACATTTAATTATACCCAAAGGAACATATGCATTAGACTAAGTTGATTTTAAAATAGTTAAAGCCAATCTTATCTAGATAATAATTAATCTTAATTGTCTTCTAGGGAAACACATGGTATAAAAGTAAACCGAGGCATGCAATTTAAATGTGCTAGCTTTACAAATAGACATGATATATATAAGTGAGACTATTGATCTGAAAATACATGAACAGAAAATCATTGGTACGTGTTTACAAACTCCACAGGTCCAATGAACAGGGATATAACCCCTTAACCCATTCCCTCATATTGATGGCTTTTGACGACTCTGTTAAAGTCATTTTGTGAAACCATTGTGATAAATAGAGCATTTGCTCCTATAAGAGCAAATGCTCTATTTATCACAATGGTTTTAAACTACAAAATTCTAAAAATTTCCTTTTCTCTAGTTAATGCTCCTTTTCGGTAGATTTATTCAAAGAGGTTGTATCTAAAAATAGCCTATGATGTAATGGGTTAAACGTGGGGAATGCATGAATTAGCATCAGCAAACATTGTAGGCCCAGACGAGTGGGCTCTCTAGACGAGTGGGCTCTCGAGTGGGCTCTCTAGACGAGTGGGCTCTCTAAGAGCCTATTCCTGATATGCAGTTGTCATTTGTTTTGTCATTTGCTGTGCTCTCTAACATTAACATGTTCCCTTATGTAAGCGCATTTTGAGGCATCTGCAAACAGAGTAGACCCAGATCGGACGGCTCCTATAGGAGCCGTCTGATCAGGGTCTGCTCTGTTTGTTTATGGCGTAATACAGATCTGATTCCACAGCTTCTGCCTGAGCCGAAATGTTCTATGTTCATATGCCATTATAAAAATTAATCTTATTAATATTCATGACGTCATTATTTCCTACATGAATATTCATCAGGGAAAGGGTTAAACCCTTTTATATGAGTTTTTCTACGGACTCTATTGTTAAACAATGATTGGTCATTTCACTTTGAAACATCAAATAATAATCCATACGCTACAAATACAATGATGAATACTTTAATATTATACAGAGCATGTACATATGCCAGCCAATCTTATAAAACATCACAATCTGATTATGCACGCGACTGAGTTGAATTGTATAAGCATGTTCCTTAAGAACATGTTCCTTATTTTGGTTTATGAATATGAAAGTCACGTTAAAGCTATTGGGTTTCGAGGGACAATGTTTGAGCTGGCCATCATTAAATGTTGTCGGTTGTGCTATACTATAATGCTAGTAATATACAATGTAGCATGATGTAAAGCCAAATATCTGAACTGACGATCCATAGATCCCTGCCCATAGCGGCCATCAAAATACAGTAACCCCCGCTAATGCGACCACCTAAAAGAGGTATAATTCTGGGTGATAGATGCAGGTGGTAGCTTAATGCAGGATAAAAGTAATGCAGAAAGCTCCTCTAGGAGTTTTCTGCATTACTTTTGTCATGCATTAAGCAACCACCTGCTTATTAAAATGCTCATGTCTATTCAATTAGTGGTCGCATTAGAGGGGTTTTACTGTATATCTAATTAATGCTCTATTTATCACAATGGTGTCATAAAGTGACTTTTACAGAGTCGTCAAAGGTCGTCAATACGAGGGAATGGGTTAATACCTCACATACATGTCTCGGATCTAAGATTTCCCACCACCAAACAAATTCGTTGTCATTTGTATAATGTGTATTCATGATCACTTATTAAAAGAGCAACACTACTCATGCCCCTGGCACCTGCTTAAGCGGTATTCAATTGTGGTCAAGAATCAGAAAATATAACGACACCGAGAATGAAGCATTTATTAATAATTAAACATTGATCATATTGTGTTTTGTTCGATATCTTAAGACTGGATTATTTTTCTCAGTATCCATCGTAAACACGAATATAAAACTGCAATTTGACCACGTATTCCGTCTTATACATTAATGAGAACACGCACAATCAGTTTGAATAATTGTGGTATCGCGAGGCAATTGACAGAAGTGTTTGATAGATAGTCATCGTTGAAATGTTAAATTATACAGACCGTAACAATTTCCTTGTCCAATATCCATGACACAATGAATGTTTATTAGCTGAATATTTATAATGAAACAGGAACACAAACACATACATATTGTACCTTAGAATAAGCTGTACAATCAGACCTATATTTTCCATTAGCAAATAGAGCAGATCCTTCTATAAGAGCTGATCTTGGTCTATTATGTATACCAGTGCATGGAAATGCGTAGTTATGGAATAAAGGGCTAATTGATGAATGAGAAGCGTCCGTAAGGAAATGCCAATTCATTTGTATTTAGATTTTTGTTAGATTTTCAAGTGTCGTTCTGCTGGTCAGACATTACTTGTACAATATTGAATCCAACGCTGCGCAAACTTAAATTTAAATGTGTCGCCTGCAATAATAATTTCATATTAAATATAATTCTAAACTAAATAATAAAGGAGTATTAGTAAAACATTTGTTTTTAAAAACCTGTATGCTTGGGCTAAAATAATACAGAAAACAGTGAAGTCCCAGGTCAGATGCCGCCTTTAAAAGGCGGCATCTGACCTTGGACTGCACTGTTTTCAATGGTGCCAACAGGCGACATTGGAACCGAAAAAGTTAAATTAAACTTCACCGAATCTTATAGTCAAAGCGACAATTCAAATTACATATAGTTATTGCACTAAATAAAACAAATGATTGGAAATAAGTATGATAAATGTTGGTAGGCGTAAACCTGAGTAAACTCAATTTACTGATTTGTAATATTTATGGGAACAACTCGTAGCGCTGCTATTCGTTGGGTTAAACTTTGAAAGCGACAAAAACAGACAATTGAAATGCTGAATATTTTGACATACTCAACATACTCAACGAGGACCAACAAACGCAACCGAGATTTGACCCCAAAAACGTTACTGAAACTATACCCCCAATACATTCAAAAGTACTTGTCTCGTCTCACAACACATAACACGACCAGTGGTAACTGGTTTAATCAAGGACTATTTCAGAATACCCCATTTGTTTCAAATATTTAATTACAAGATTACAAGCTGTGTCCATCTACATGTATAAAATCTACCGATTATATGTGTTGATGTACGCCACATAGACAATGTATAAAAACTGCAAACGTTTGCAGATTTAAAAAAATCGTGTTTTCCATTTCCCACATACCAATCGCGTTTCAAATAGTCTAAAATGCAAAGTGGTCATTCACAAGAGAGTTAACCCTTTTTGAATATTCATGTAACAAATAGAAATTTTATGAATATTATTTAGATCATATTTTGCGCAGTGTAACTGGTTTATGATCATATCGTGTCTTGACTGTGTCAGCAATTGTGGAATCAGATTTGTATTATTTCTGGAAACAGAGCAAACCATGATCAGACATATACTGAAGGAGCTGTCAAATCTTGATATTCTTTGATTGCAAATCCGTAGACATATTTCTTTATCATGCACAAACTTAAACTCGCTGAAAATGTAAGTTTAAAGAGACTCACACTAATATAGTCATGAATAGTCCGAAACGTTCCCCGTTCTGTGGTTTTGGCGAATGACACTTCGTCCCCTAACAATGGAACCTACTTAAGTTTCAGACTTTCCTCAATTTCTTCATTAACCCATTCCCTTATATTGACGGCTTTTGACGACTCTGTAAAAGTCACTTTGTGAAACCATTGTGATAAATAGAGCATTTGATCCTATAGGAGCAAATGCTCTATTGATCACAATGGTTTCAAACTACAAAATTCTAAAATGTTCCTTTCCTCTAGTTAATGCTCTTTTTCGGTAGATTTATTCAAAGAGGTTAGGTCTAAAAATAGCCTAAGAGGTAATGGGTTAAACGTAAGTGGTGGATCCAGGTTTGGATCCTGATGAGATGTCGAGTTACTCTGTGTCTCATCTTGATTGAAACTATTTGCAACGGTTGTTGCATATTCGGCAGTTGCAGTGAACCTCGTGTGTCGCTTTTTTGCGCATATTCGCCAAATGCAGCAAACCTCGCGTGTCGCTTTTTGGCGCATATTCGCCCAAATGCAGCAAACCCCGCGTGTCGTTTTTGGCGCATATTCACCCAATGCAGCAAACCTCGCGTGTCGCTTTTTGACGCATATTCACCCAGTGCTGCAAACCTCGCGTGTGTTGTTTTTTTGGTACATATTCGCCCATTGCTGCAAACCTCGTGTGTCGCTTTTTGGCGCATATTCGACAATTGCTGTAAATATCATGTGTCACTTTTTGACGCATATTCGCCCACTGCTGCAAACCTCATGTGTCGCTTTTTGGCGCATATTCACAGATTGCTGCAAACCTCATGTGTCGCTTGTTTTGGAGACTTCGGTGGAAAATAGTTAAAGACGCAGCTTACAGGGAGTTTCTTAGCCCTTACTTAGTACTAGGAATAATTGATAATTACTAGATTGTCATTCGTAAGGCAGATGTTACGAGACTCCCATTAACGACCTACAGTATGGCAGATGTTCTCGCGTTGTCAACACTGGTTCTCATAATGACATCGCGTTGTCAACTCTGGTTTTCACCAAAACACGAAATGAGGCCTGGTTCAGCTGAATATAATTATATAATTTAACTTTGGGATATAAGTATTAAACATTTAAACCCAATGAAAGCTGTTAAATGTATTGTGTAAACATTCTCAACATAAGCCCTCACTTGGTTTGGTTCTAATTGGAATATGACGGTCACAACTGTGTGGCAGTCTGGTATTTTATTACTGAAAAGTAGTCAAAGTCAGTTTGTAGCTGACTAAGACGGTCATCAAGGTCCAAGGTTTTGATTGGTCAGATTTGAGTTCTCAAGTTTTTGATTGGTCAAATTTGAGCCAAAGGCTCAAATCTGACCAATCAAAAACTTGAGAACGAACTCAGACTCAACTAAAAGCTTTATAAGCAATTTAGGTTAGACAATATGGCTGATTTAAAGTTCGTTGCAACATATTCTTCATTTTCTCGAATCAAAGTTGAGAAAAAAGTATCTCTCCTGTAATCTGGAGCCCTGAGACAACAAATAGTAAATGCTTTCACTTGATACACTTGAGGGTGATAAATCAAGTGAAATCAAACAGTCGCATTCTTTTTTGTAAGATGTTGTCTTCAGGGATTCAATTAAGCTGTGCTCGCGTCTTGTTTGTTCCAGACCTATGTCTGTGAACTTTGACTATCATACAATAATCTATAATCGGGAAAGAACGTGTATGGCGATACAAAACAAAATGAATCAGGCAAACACCAAACACAGGTCGCTGTCCTGTTGATACAAAACGCAAACAATCAGACAATAGCTAACAAAAGGTCTAACTCCTGAGAGTAAATTACTGACTTGGTCCATAATTAGGCTGCGTGCAGATGCGTCGTCATCTACTCCGGACAATGCGCGGCAAAACCTCTGTGGCAGGAAATTGAGTTTAAAAGTAAGGCACAGTTGCAAACTTGTATTGACATCTGTCTTGTTTTATCAAGTTCTAGAGTGTTACAGACGAATAGTGTCAGCTAATTAAAGTAACATATGTCATTGCATTACGCATCGCCAATGTATGACAACACATTTCTATGTAACAGGAAATTAAACACGACATAGATACATGTATAGTAACCCCCCCCCCCCCTCTATTGCGACCACTTAATAAACAAATATGGCTGTCTTCATAAGCAGGTGGTTGCTTAAAGCAAGACGAAAATTATGCAGAAAGCATAGGAGCTTTCTGCATAACTTTCGACCTGCATTTAACTACCATATGCTTTTGCCACTGAGAATTATGCCCCTTTTGCTGGTCGCGTTAGAGGGGTTTATTGTATGTACAGCAGCCACTCCAAATGTAACTTTGGAACTTTAACTCGCTACTCCACGAATATTTATGTAAGAAATAATGCATGTGTAAATCTTAGTGAGCTTCATATCAGTAATCGAATAAAAACAAAAACAGTTAGGGTACTGGTCAAAACTGTAAATTAAAATCTTTATAAAGTCATAAGCAAAAATAGTAAACCATGATTTGAGTCGTCAGATCTTGGTCGACACTGTTTGGCGTTAAAAGGTTATCAATGGTTATTGAAGTAACACGTTACACTGACAACGCCCATACGAATGTTATGCATTTTAATTTTGTCATCAATTTACCATTTCTCCATACAAAACGACTTAATACGCTTTTACAAACAGAGTAGACCAAGATCAGACAGCTGTTTGATTAAGTATTGCTCTGATTGTTTCTTGATATAATATAGATATGAGTCTACACTGTGTCCATGAGCGATTTACAACAATTAGTTTAATTGATATTCATGACGTCATTATTTTTCCATGAATATTCATGAAGAAAAGGGACACATGCTTCAACACACACTTTGGTCATGTATTAAATAGTCGCTTTTGGGAGGTCCTATTGTATGTTATGGATAAAATTAATAAGAAGTCACTAAATAACTAGAACATACACATATGCCATCATAAACGGACATATATCTTGTTATTGAGTGTATGCTTCATAATATTATATTGAAACGATTGAAGATTCAATATAAAATGTAGACGTGTTCCAACAATTGGATTGGATGAGTGTATTACAAATAATATGGAACAAAATGGGACAGGATGTTTCGATCTGACGGTAGCATGTTTGCTATTCTTTAGTCTCACAAATAATTGGAAGACAAGGTAACGCATCCATTGTCAGAGATTTGGAACATAGAGCAATTATGCCTCATTTTGTAAGTACACTTGACCAAATATGTATAGATCACGATTTTTCATTTATGATCGGAGTCTGTAATTCATTTACCAACGTGACATTTGAAACTTAGACCGTGAAGCAAAAGTGTAATGGCCGCGTAGAGTTGTATTAAAGATCCTCTCATCTATGTCTGCACCGTTCGCCTACGTCTAGTTTAGAAATACCGTGAATATACGAGTCGACTTCAGATTTGTTTTGTGATCTTACGGAACTGTAACAATCTGTCACAGTGTTGGTTATTTATAAGACAGCTAAGCGTAAGTCGACAATGTGATTGACGATCTCTGCAAATTAGGTTGTTGCTCGTTTGTCCATCACTGACAAATACAGTCAAGACAATTGCATACGTGTATTCCATTGTCCCAATTGTGTAGTTGTTGCTGTTGATAATATTAGGCTCAGCTGGAATGTTTGCAACGAAAACAACCTCTGGCACTCTACTGACGAAATACAAGAAAGAAATTAGCTTTGGGGCAACGACAATATTTACAAACGACAATTGCTATGAACGCAAAAGATGTATATAGTAGAGCCCCTCAAAAGCGACAACTTAATGAATAAACATGGGGAGCTTTCTGCATCACTTTTGTCCAGCATTAAGCTACCACCTGCATCTAAAACCCATAATTATACCTGCTTCAGATGGTCGCATTAGCGGGGTTTTAGTGTACTTTCCGCAGAAGATGTATACTTTCCGACGAGCCAGTTGTTCAATTGTAAATGTAAAGGCAGTCTAGGGTATTTCCTCTAGAGGAAAATCTCCATTAAAATCCTCAGCTATATAACTGTTACATTGTCATACGTGTATCAGTGACAATAATGTGTGTGCAAATAGCTTGAATCAATATGAGACGCTATGCAATTCAGCGTCTCAATTATTCAACACATAATTAGGTTGCATTTTGTTTTATAAACGTCGTCTTGATAAGGCGAACATGTGTACCAGTTTATTTCAAAATCCATACATGCATAGAATAGAAGTCAGGCAGGAAATTTGGAAAGACACAAAACAGTGCACAACAACAACAGTAGCATAACTGAAACGCGCGCTCACACACGACAGTACACAGCAACACCAGTAGCACAACTGAAACGCGCGCTCATACACGACATAACACAGCAACAACAGTAGCACAACTGAGACGCGCGCACACATACGACAGTACACAGCAACAACAGTAGCACAACTCAAATGCGCGCTTACACACGACATTATACAACATCAACTGTAGCACAACTGAAACGCGCGCTCACACACGATAGTACACATCAACAACAGTAGCACAACCGCAATCCGCGCTCATATACGACAGTACACAGCAACAACAGTAGCACAACCGAAATGCGCGCTTACACACGCCATTATACAGAAACAACAGTAGCACAACTGAAACGCGCGCTCACACACGACAGTACACATCAACAACAGTAGCATAACTGAAATGCGCGCTTACACACGACATCATACAGCAACAACAGTAGCACAACTGAAATGCGCGCTCACACACGACAGTACACAGCAACAACAGTAGCACAACCGAAACGCGCGCTCATATACGACAGTACACAACAACAACAGAAACACAACTGAAACGCGCGCTTACACACGACAGTGCACAGCAACATCTGAAACGCGCGCACACATACGACAGTGCACAGCAACAACAACAGCACATCTGAAACACGCGCTGACACACGACAGTACACAGCAACAACAGAAACACGACCTTCATATGCTGTTTCTTCTTTGCCTGTTTAACACTAATATCATTTAGGACTGCGACACTAAAACGTCACGTAGTGCATAACGGAACTCTACAAGCAGCAAGGGATACACAGCAGGCGAATAGTGCTTATACACACATACATTGTATACCACGCACGCACATAGAACTTGCACTGAATGCTCGATACCGATAACATCTTCGCTGCGCCGTTAAATCAAAGCTAACCCTCATCAAAAAAAATGGCAATATGAGACACAATAACTTACACAAGAGTACGACAAGACATACCATAACACAAATAAAAAGTATGTATCGGTTGGGTTGAGTCTAGTGCACCGAGACCATGAAATAAGGGGTCGTGGCATTTGGCACCTAAGAGTGACCTTGACCTTTGAAAGAGGGACTGTGTCTTGCGCGCAGCACGTCGTTTGGATACGGTTATTTATGTCTGGCGATTAAAAATCCATTCATGCATGTCAGTCAAACATCAAACACGAATGGGGACAGACGGGAGGAAGGACACACCGAAGGACGGAAGGAAGGAAATATGAACGAATCATTAACTGTATGCCAACCTTTTTCAACTGGGGACATAAACAAACTGGCGGCGAAAGATTATTTTTGGAAAGAGACACTTTGATTACTTAAAATGATTATAAAATTAGCTTCTTACTGAATGTTGTCGATGTTTTGTCATTATACATGTTTCAGGATTGTTGATATATTTCATTATCTGTCATAGTATGCGTTTTAAAAAAAACAATTATCACTGTTTAGTAAGAACTGACATGATAAGAAATTGATATGTGAATTAATTCAAATATGTTTCGATTGTACCGTCTGTGAATAAAAATACTATAGCACTCTTTGTCTTATTTGTCTTATGAACATTTGTACAAGAGCTCATGGCTTCATGAATATTTGTACAAAAGCTCAAGCTTCATGAACATTTGTACAGTAGATCATGGCTCCATGAATATATGTACAGTAGATCAATGCTTCATGAATATCTGTACAGTAGCTCATGGCTTCATGAATATGTATATAAGAGCTCATGGCTTCATGAATATTTGTAAAAGAGCTCATGGCTTCTTGGATATTTGTACAAGAGCTCTTGGCTTCATGAATATTTGCACAACAGCTCATGGCTTCATGAATATTAATTTTGTACAAGAGATCATAGCTTCATGAATATTTGCAGAAGAGCTCATAGCTTCATGAAGATTTGTACAAGAGCTCTTGGCTTTATGCATATCTGCACAATAGCTCATGGCTTCATGGATATTTACTAGAAGTATTTATATTCTGGTATCTGAACACAGGGCTTTTTGACAATGGCAGATCATGTAGAATCAAATCTATATACGTCTAAAAGCAAACAGAAAAGAACCGTCTGATCTGGGTCTAGTCTGTAAAAAGCCGTTTCTTTGGGGGTAAACGGTTCAGTTTAGATTCTCTATTCTTGCAATAAAGAATCTGACGAAACAGACACCTTGGTCGTTTGACCAGTGCTTGATTTCCCTGGTGGTTTAACGCTATTAACGTTTAATTGAGACTTCCCCTGACGAGTGACCTCTTCAATTCCTGACATTATTTTAAATCACAATATCCGCAATATTATATATATTGGGATCCTGATGGTGTAGGGATGTCATCCTTGTACCAGTGACAATTAAACATTAGAATTACAGGAAAGAGTTCTACGATATTGCCAGTAATACCAAAAATGCAGGGATAACAACAGCTTTCCTTCAGAATTAGTTGATTCACTTCAATGGAAACTTTCAATTTCGATTCAGTAAGCCAATAATGTGTTTCAGTCAAATACAGCAACACAACATTATGGCCAAAGTTAATTCTGCTTCCTCATCAATATATGGTAAAACCAATACATAACCAATGAATAGAAACAAGAAAAGCAAAAGCCATATTTAGTGGAAAAGAATAGTTCGCTATCAGACTGTATAAAATAACACATTCTGGAAGATTACATAATGGAAACTGTTAGAATTGCTCATGAAAATATGTTTTACTGCACACACTCGCATCCATAAATCTACAACTCGAGCCTTGAACACGTTTATCTTTAAATTGAATCAACTCCCAATTTCCTGCTGTCCCGCTGGAAGTTATTTCGGTTTAGGTTTAATCGAACAAAACATCTTGTTTTTTATTTCGTTTCCTTCCCAATGTGAACTGTAATAATTGACCTTTGAAGAAACCAGGAACTAGTGTATCAATTCTAAAAGCCTTCTACATCACGTTTACATATCACAAACACAAATACAGTTTAAACACAATGGTAGCGAAAAACTAATCACTTCATGCGTACTCGTTTAATAAAGAATGACAACATATATTTAACTGATTTTGTATAATGACATTGATTGAACATCGTTTGTTTAGTTTGACAGAAACTGCATCTATATCATGTTATAAGCAAACAGAGCAGTCTCTGGTTAGATATATCTATTTGCAACGAGGTTAATATGTTGATCTATTAGCAACGTGTTAACATATTTGAGGCTCGTGTCGCTTGATAGCTCTCTGAACAGAGTCGGCATTCATTGCTTCCCACACCAATTTCGAAGGTCGAAGCTGCAATGCAATTCTAGTAGAAGCATTAATTCATTTTAAATAGTTGATAATGCATATTTGTACGAGTTTATGCAGAAAGTACAAATATGAGTCATGAAGGAAACACCACATACAGAACAAACAGCCGCCCGAACAGCAACACAAGAAAACACAGCTAATGTGCACAACTACCAAAAACATAAAGAGACGCACAAAGACAAAACAAACACAAAAGGGAAGATGGATGTACCGCCTTAGAACGGTCAGTGACAAAAGTCACTGGAGGTTTAAACCGGTTTAGGGGCTCCAAACCTCGCACTTATTCCATCGCCTTCCAAAAAAAGACAAACAGTGTAAATAAACGTATCTCCTCTCAAACTAATATACAACAACCGCGAAGGCAAATACAGCGGTAAAGTGCATGTAAAACGAAAACATTGAAGTATTGTTTAAAATGGTTAACAGTATTAACGTTTCTCCTAAATATCGATATGTTTTATATTGACTGTTTCTGATGGATCAATATTTCAGCAGTTATTGACCGAGTGCTCTGACTGACCAAGTATTAAACAGCTAGCATCCTTAACTGGCGTCTAATCTAGATCCAAGCTGTTTGCTAATACATGTAAGACTGCAGTTAGCAGAAGGTTAACCCTTTACTCCATAGATATTAATGTAAGAAAATAATGATATCATGAATATTATTTTAGATCAATTGTTATAATAGCAGATGGACAAAGATACGTTAGTTGTGGCAGACCCAAATCAGACGGCTCGTACAGGACCCGCCTTTTCTGGATCTTAGGCGTAGGGTTGTAACGTTCGTTTTATGAAGTGGACGTACAGAGAATTTCTGTCGTGTTTGTATCTCTGACGTGTTTGTTTCACCGAACAAGATCCTGTACAGTGCTCCCTCCCTACAACGACCCTCTGAATAACGAGTCCCTCCTTACAACAACGCATGTCACTGTTTCCGAAACAAGGCTCCAGAAACAACTTTTTTCCATTGTATTTTATTAATGCCTCCATCAAACCCTATGTTGTGACCACTCTTTAGAATCGTCACTTTTTGTGACAATTCTAAAGAGTGGTAACAACATAGGGTTTGATTGAGGCATACCGGTATTAATTCTCGAAATACACCTTATCTGGGGATCTGCAAACAAGCTAATTATGTTTGATTTTCCCTCCCTATAACAACTCCCTCTGAACAACACATACAATTTTCGTATCCCAAAAGGGGGCCGTTGTAGAGAGGGAGCACTGTACACCCTTACCACACGTTACATTTGTAACATGGTGTGTGTCGTATATGTAGTTATCATCACCAAGTTTGACACTGTACATCTTCACAAAACGTTACCTTTCCAATTTGGTATAAGCCGTATATGTAAATATTATCACTAAACTGGACAGTGTTCGTCTTCAACGAGCTGTATGTCGTATATTTAGTTATTATCACGGACCCAATACCGGCAATTTATACTAAAATTAATGTCCAGTTTAGAGAGGTTTTACTGTAATCTATGCAATAATAGAAAAGCAAGCAATCATATCATTTTAAATACACATTTCGCCGTTCACCGAACACTGAATTATATACCGATTGATAAGTACTTAATGCGACCCTCGGGTAATGATCTAACAGTTTAATGACAAACGCGTTGTCTAAATTCTTTCCTTCATAAATACGCCTTTTCACGCATTTGCAATCACAATAGACCCAACTCAGAAGGCTCCTATCACGATCTGCTCTGTTAACTTTTGACTTTTGATATAGCATAAAGCATAAACTATTCATTGAAAAGTTAACATTACAACAAGAGTGCCAGAATGGCCCTGAAGCGCTCACCAGACAATCAGAGGAGAAGAATTTCAACGTTTTCATCATACGTTTCTATAGAAAACTAGCCTGCCCTGCGGCGTGGCTAATTTTGACCCAAGCGGCATAAATTATATAACATTTGTAGAGGACCTGAACATGATGCTATGTGCCAAATAGGAAAGCTGAGAACCTTTCAGTTTCAGGCAAGAAGATTTTCAAAGTTTTCACTATATGTTTCTATAGAAAACGGGCTACCCTTGGGGTGGGGCCAATTTTGACTCCAGGGGTATAATTTATATGAAGTTTGTAGAGGACCTGAACATGATGCTCTGTGCCAAATATGAAAGCTGAGAGCCTCATAGTTTCAGCGAAGAAGATTTTCAAAGATTTCACTATTTGTTTCCATTGAAAACTGCCCACCCCTGGGGCGGGGCCAATTCTGACCCCAGGGCCATAATTTATATAACGTTTGTAGAGGACCTGAACATAATGCTCTATGCCAAATATGAAAGCTGAGAACCTCTCAGTTTCAGAGAAGAAGGTATTCAAAAAATTCACTGTTTGTTTCTATTGAAATCTACCCACCTCTGGGGCGGGGCCAAATTTGACCCGGGGCCATAATTTATATAACTTTTGTAGAGGACCTGAACATAATGCTCTGTGCCAAATATGAAAGCTGAGAGCCTCCCAGTTTCAGAGAAGAAGATTTTCAAAGATTTCACTATTTGTTTCTATTGAAAATGGCCCACCCCTGGGGAGGGACCAATTTTGACCCCAGGGCCATAATGTATATAACTTTTGTAGAGTACCTGAACATGATGCTCTGTGCCAAAAAAGAAAGCTGAGAACCTTCTGGTTTAAGAGGAGAAGATTTTCAAAGTTTTACTATATGTTTCTATTGAAAACAAGGCACCCCTGGGGCGGAGTCAATTTTAGCACCAGGGCCATAATTTATATAACTTTTGTAGAAGACTTAAAGATGATACTATGTGCAAAAGATGAAAGCTGATAACCCTGTAGATTCAGAGGAGAAGATTGTTAAAGGTTCAAATTGTTTACGACTGACGACGCACGACGGACGACGGACGACGCACGCCGACGGACGACGGACAGCAGGCAATCACAAAAGCTCACCATGAGCACTTTGTGCTCTGGTGAGCTAAAATGCAGCTAACAATATTATAGGCATATTGAACAGGGAAAGGGTAAAGGACATTCAGTTTTTGGTTTTAATGGAATGATATAGAAGTAAACATTAAGTATGATCCGAGGCATTTAACTCATCCTGTCTACAGAAGTGTCTCTGACATTTGCCAAATTACAGAGATGAAATGTACATTTCAGTGCTACTAATTAAGGTTAATACCCAATGTTTACGCTCGGGCCACGCGCCTAGTGAAATCATCTTAAATAGGGTATCATAAACCATTAGTTTACCATGACACCTGTGGGGCTTAAGCACTCGCGTGTCTATTTGAACGTGTGCAACAGGAGTTAATTAATTCAGCACATTATAAATCATGCAACAAACCGTGAGTCCGTCATTAGCTTACACAATAATCAATTGGTCATTTGCAGTATACTACCATCACTTGGTCGTTAACTGTAGACGAGCATTAGTTGGTCGTTTGTTGCATACGATCATCAGTTGGTTGCCCGAACTAGGCATTAACAATTAATATTACTCAAACTGTTATCAACACAACTAATTTAAGGCATGCAAATGAATCTGACATAGTTTTCAAAATACGTCAAAAAGATCCATTTTGGCGCATTATGATAAATAAACCGTGATGCGAAAATATTGTACGATTGTGAACGTGTCGTGGACGTGGCTATGATAACACAGTCAATGGGTACATTGTCCAAACTCTATCTTTCCCCATCAGATATAAATGTATAAAACGAACAAAAGCGTTAAAGAAGTAGAGATAGAACAATGTAATACAACAAGTGACAGTATTCTAGATATGAGGTCAGATGTCAGGCATACAAACGGGATAGCATAGACAGACAAAACACACCGATATAATTCCCCTTTTTAACAAAAATGAATTAAGAACATTATTTGAACAACGCGACGACCGCCTCATTTAAAGTTTATATTGCATGTTTCCCTAGAAGACAGTTAAGAATAATTACAATTTAGATAAGATTGGCTTTTACGGTTTCAAAATCAAGTTAGACTAATGCATTCTATTCCTGTGGGTATGGTATAAAGGTACAGACTGACTTAAAATTCTACAACGATGCGTTTGAAATTGCCATTTGCAGAGCATCCACTGAAAACAAACGCATACAATATCTAATGTGCGAATGTTTCTACGCTTAAATAAACGTTAGGTTATGCAGCTGAACCCTCTAAACCGTACCGTTTGCACACAGGAACCTGGGCATCCGCTAGAACGTACCGCTTGTATAGAGAAATCTGGACTGTACTGCAGGTATAGAGGGACCACGGAATCCTCTTAAGCAGGTGTTTGCTTAAGGCAATTTGAAAGTCATGCAGAGAACTTGGCGTCACTGTAACTCTGCATTAAATACTGACATTGATACACATTTGATAGTCCTGTTTACATAGGGTTCATTATGTATCCATGAACCGTACCCTATAAGTAATCAACGAGCAGTGAACCATGAAAATAAGCGCAGTCCACTTTTTGGGGAAATCAGCATTCTGTCTGTTTGATAAATTAAAATATGCATGTGAAAATCATGAATTTCCCCTTATTTAGATGGTCTGCAATAATGCCGACACCACTAAGTCGTTGAACGTACCAAAATGCAAAGTACATTCACGGTTCACTGCTCGTTGTTTACCTATAACAATAACATTGTTTATTTATGTACATTGTGTCACACACACTGAATACTTGCACAGATTAAAATAATGATTAATGTTGACTTTGCAAATGTTCCACATTTCAAACTATCAAAGATAAGGAGAACTCGTCCATGCTGGTGTTTCAAAGTATGTCAAAAAGGAAATCAAAAACAAAAGCGCATTCAACATTTATAACCAGTAAATGCATAAAAATACAATCGTATTAAGACGTGTGTGTAGATGGCATCAGTGGTCAGTAGGCTATATCTGTTGCAAATTATTTTTTAAATACGCACGTATGGAATCCGATCCGTCATCACCCAACAGAACTTGAGTCTGTTCGCAGAGGCTGATGTGCAAATATAATAATACAAGTCTTACTCAGACATGCATTGACAGCATGCATACATGTATGTCGTAAAATAGTAAACATTTAAAGCTTGATGAGTATTTGGTATTGGCGCAATCTTTTTATTTATTAAAGATCATCAAACTTGAACAAAGTTTAAACACCTGACACCCTTTCATTATTGACCAACAGTTTCACGTATTTTAAAGCACTATGTTTACAACAATCAGGAACAAAACTATAATTTAAAACTGTAAAAGAACTTTGAAAAACGTAACAACCTTTCCTTCATTTAAACGCTTTTCACGTATTTGCAAACAGAGTAGACGCAGACCAGACGGCTCGATCAGGGTCAACTCTGTTTCCTTATGAAATTATGATACATCTGATTATACAGTTTAAATCAATACCCAACAATGATATGATGCAAGTTCAGCTAAGAACTATTCATAATGCCATTATTTCTGATATGAATAGTCAGCAGTTTCTATCAATACCCCAAAAATGATGTGATACAATTTCAGCTAAGAACTACTCATATTGCCATTATTTCTGAAATGAATTTTCAGCAGTTTCTATCAATAACCAACAATGATATTACACAAGTTCAGCTAAGAACTACAAATAATGTCATTGTTTCTGAAATGAGTATTCAGCAGTTTATATTAATACCCAACACTGATATTACACAAGTTCAGCTAAGAACTACAAATAATGCCATTATTTCTGAAATGAATATTCTAGAGTTTCTTTCAATGCCCAACAATGATGTGATACAAGTTCAGCTAAGAACTACAAATAATGCCATTATTTCTGAAATGAATATTCTACATTTTCTATCAATAACCAACAATGATATGATACAATTTCAGCTAAGAACGATTCATAATGCCATTATTTCTGAAATGAATATTCTACAGTTTCTATCAATACCCCAAACATTATATGATACAATTTCAGCTAAGAACGATTCATAATGCCATTATTTCTAAAATGAATAATCAGCAGGATAAACATAAATGTTCTTAAATCGTTCTTAAAGTTGCAGACAAGGGAGGTAATTATAATATCACTGATGCACAACAGTAACCATTCACTCCATAAATTCGCATTTATACGCCTTCGCAAACAGAGCAGACCCAGATCAGACGACTCCTATAGGAGCCGTCTGATCAGGGTCTACTCTGTTTGCTTATGATATGATATAGATATAATTCTACAGTTTCGATCATGACCACTATTTCCTGTGTCTATGTGCCATTTTTTAAATTAATCTAATTAATAGTCATGATGTCATTATTTCTTAATGAATGCTCATGGAGTAAAGGGTTAAGTTATTAGCCCAATGGCTAATGGCTAATGCCCAATGACATTCTTATCGAATTCTATTTGAAGGTTATTAGTCATGCAGTCATTGTTTATTTCATGTTTATGGTTTAGGTTAAGTAATAATCTTGAACTTGAAGTAGCTGCTGCTTGTACACGGAAGTTTAATTGTCAGTTGATAACTCTTGATTTTAGGAGATGTTCGCTTTTATTGCAGCTTTGATGACACAAGATGGTGGAATTTGTTTTTAATGTTTGGCGTGTTGCAGAGTTTTACCGATACTCTTGCTAGTCTCCTACCGGCAACGCCGAAGGGAACTATATAGGTTTACACTCTGTTCCTCCGTCTGTCCGTCTGTCAGTCTGTCTGTCTGCCTGTCAGTCAGTCACACTTTTTTTCTCTAAACTTACATATATTGAGTTGCTCTGATCTAATCTTTGAAAAAGACCCTTAGTGGTCGAAATATTAGATCAGAGCAATTCAAGTATTTGTGTATTATATAATTCCATTCTTTGGAATACTTTTTACATTGTGTATATTGAGTTGGTACAGTAAAACCTCTCTTAACCGGCAGTTAAATTTAGTATGAATATCGGTCTTGGAGACAGGTGGCAGCTTAATGCATGGTGAAAGTCATACAGAAAGCTCCTAGAGGAGCTTTCTGCATGACTTTCACCCTGCATTAAGCAGCCACCTGCCTAAAAGTATCTAAATTATTATCTACTAGAATTCCGGTTAAGAGAGGTTATACTGTATGTAGTTTTATTATAATGCGTTACAGATCAAATTGAATGTTGTTACGCTACGTTGATTTTTCACGTAATTACAGCAATTAGTCTTAGCTTTTTTTCTGGAAAGTATAGTTTTTCCGGAGTTTCTTTTCTAAACCCTGGCATATATTGAAGTGATATTTGGTATGTAACTTTATTACAATGAGTTACAGACCAAATTTGAACTGTTTAAGCTACATATTGTACGGATTTACAGCTGTTGGACTTAGACATGTTCCGGACATTTTACATTTCTGGAGTTTTTTTCTAATTCCTAGCACATATTGATGTGATATTTGGTTGTTGGCCTCATTATAATGGGTTACAGATCAATATTGAGTTTGTTATGCTACATTGGTATTTTACGGAATTACAGCATTTGGATTTAGAAATTTCCCGAAAATATTAGGGTTTTCGGACTTTTTTCTAAACCCTAGTAGATATTAGAGTGATATTTATTATTTAGCTTTTTTAATAATGAATTACAGATCAAGTTTGAATTTTGTTGCGCTACCTTGATTTTTCATGGAATTACGGCAGTTGGACACTTTTTGTACAATTTCAAGAACGTCTAGGTTTTCCGGATTTCTTTTCTAATCCCTAGCAGATATTGACTTATATTTGGTCTGCAGTTTTATTATAATTAGTTACATATCAAGTTGAATTTTGATACGCAATATTGATTGTTTAACGGAATTACAGCAGTTGGAATTAAAATTCGGCCAGCAGGGGACTGTGGCATTGCTTTTAATTCTCACATTACTTCTTTTAGTTGGGAGCAAAATTGGTCATTCAAATGAATATTTAATCACCATTCATTCAAGAAAGCAGATGCAATGACCTATAAATTAACTAGCCAAGTAAATTGATCGCTATTATCTGAACTACGCATGTGCCAATTCTTGTTTATACAGTAAAACCTCATTAGAATGGTCACTAAATTGTGTTAATTAGTTGGTATTTAGGGCAGGAGACTGCTTAAAGCAAGGTGAAAGTAAAACAGAACGCTCCTATAGGAGCGTTCTGTTTTACTTTCACCTTGCTTTAAGCAGCCATCTGCCTTTAACACAAAATATTGTTATTGGGACGGTTTCCTGTAATTGTAATACGTTCAGCCAGGCATCGTCTCTCAGTACAACTCTTATGGTACTGTGGCCTTAGGGCAAACGTGCAACAGTAGAACTTGGGTTAAGCGGCCATTCACTTATTGACCATAGGAGTCTTTAAAAGCAGGTGGTTAATCAATGCAGGATAAAAGTAATGCAAACAAGCTCCTACCTGCCTTACAGACCCATACTTAGTGTATTTTAGAAGGTCGCTTAAGATGGGTACTACTGTATATAACCCGGATGTGCGGCTTTCAAATGAAGTTCTACTATAATGCCTGTATACATCACACTACAGGTATCTTGAACGACACTTGTCTGAAATCATCTCCACTCATCTACGGCATCTCCACTCATCTACAGCATCACACATCTACAGCATCTCCACTCGTCTACAGCATATCCACTCATCTATGTACAGCATATCCACTCATCTACATCATCACTCATCTACAGCATCTCCACTCATCTACAGCATATCCACTCATCTACAGCATATCCACTCATCTACAGCATCACTCATCTACAGCATCACTCATTTACAGCATCTCAATCCATCCACAGCATCACCACTCATCTACATCATCTCCACTCATCTACAGCATCTCCATTCATCTACAGCATCTCCACTCATCTACACCATCTCCACTCATCTACACCATCTCCACTCATCTACACCATCTCCACTCATCTACAGCATCTCCACTCATCAGCATCCGTAGTGCTGATCCTGACGAGTACACGATATTGTAGACCAGGTGCTGCCTTTCAGAACCAGGGGAAAATAATTTATTATTAATTTGCTTTTTTGAATACTGACATCTTTCGTTATTTATTTGGTTTTTTCCATAAGTACAATAGAACCCCTCTAATGCGACCACTTAATGAATTAACATGGATGTATCTATAAGCAAGTGGTTGCTTAATGCAGGACAAAAGTAATGCAGAAAGCTCCTCTAGAAGCTTTTTGTATTACTTTTGTCCTGCATTAAGCTACCACCTGTATCTAGCATCCAGAAGTATACATCTTTTAGTTGGTCGCACTAGCGGGGTTTACTGTACTTTAATCTCTGTTTAATACCAAGTACATTAATTACACTTTCAAACACCTCCTGACTCGCCAACTATTTAATCGCATGGCTAGAACAGTAGATTTATCATTTTCTGAACATCCAAAGACAAGTGGCTATCCGTTGAGGACATTAGAAAAACAAGGCTCCAAAACGGAACGCTGTTAGTCTCTCCGTGTAATAAAGCGAATGAAATGTGCATGATTTTAGACCCCGTGTTCACCTAAAGTTTCATTTATTCAAGTGTCAAAAGGCTGAGTGAAGGGTTCAAAAGTGGATAATTTGATTTGAGGTATTTATTGCACCTTTTAAAGCACACCAGGCATTCCAGGAAATCCTAAGAGATTCATAATCGCATTCCTTTAGGGAAATGTGACCATTATCCTCATTGTCTTGTTCTGCGACTGCCACAGTGATTGATGTTTTATCGACTTTTTAGAACTAATAGTGGCATCTGCATGTGAAACAGACACAGACAGCAAATCGCTTTTTTGCAGAATAGTTTTTATCAGAGATTACGGTTATGACCATACAAATTTCTCGCGTTACGGTTTTTATGAAGTTAGCTTTAAGAGGTTGCAGGCAGTGCAGACCCGGGATACACACAGTGTAGACCAATACCACATCGGACAAACAATGTAGACCCAGACAACAGGAGGCAAGCAGTGTAGCCCGTGACCACAAGAGACAAAAATGTAACCTCAAACCACAAGAGCCATACAGTGTAGCCTCAGGCCTCAAGAGACATATAGAGTAACCTCAGGCCACAAGAGACATATAGAGAAGCCTCTGACCACAAGAGACATATAGAGTAGCCTCTGACCACAAGAGACATATAGAGTAGCCTCAGACCACAAGAGACATATAGAGTAGCCTCTAACCACAAGATACATACTTATGCCCCACTGTATGTCTCTTGTGGTCTGAGGATACTCTATATGTCTCTTGTGGTCTGGGTCTACACTATATGTCTCTTGTGGTCTGGGTCTACACTATATGTCTCGTGTGGTCTCTGTCTACACTATATGTTTCTTGTCAATCACAATGTCAAGAAGCTTAAAACATAAACTCTTAAGGTCAAAATACAGCGATTGGAACATAACAAGTGCAAATAGTATATAGCAACGTTTCGATTATCCTGTCTGTATTAGAGAAAGAAAACAAAATGGTAATTCCAAACAAATAAACATTAACAGTAAAAGTTTCTACAACAATATATCTAAGTCCAGTAAAATCCAAAAAAGGATAAGTTCTACTCAACTACCCCAAGACTGGAATTTAAATATACAGAAGAAAATCACGACCGCGAGCATTCTGCTGAAGAAGAGAATAATGACGAAACATCGTTGACAAACATCTCTTTGCATGATCCACTTGAAAATTACTCAGACTCGAAAGATGAAGATCAAGGAGAAGCAAACATTGACAGGTATATGATTGAAAAACTAATCAATTCATTGTCAATGGTTGAAGAGAATCTGAAAGTGAGTGGACATATAGAAAGTTATATGAAATTCAACAAATTAGTTGCAGACGGCAGGGTGCCTTTGACAAATATTGCATATTTACTATTTCTTGATATCGTTAGTTCTGACAACTGGTTTTAGAAAAGAAGATGTTTAAATATTTATTTTGGTCTCCATGACAATCAATGTTCAACATGTATCCAATTAGTTTAGCAGTTTTGTCAGACCATGATACTAAGATGATTTATGTACAATTTGGTTACTGCCTCGTGAATTCGGAGGAGATTCCGATTGAAGCACGGGTGGATTGACAGTCGATCGCAAAAATCTCTCCTAAGCATAAGCAGGTGTTATAAAAACTCAGAAACTACAAAATAAGTAAATAGCTTAATTTTCAACTTGAAAACAGCCTCATCTACATCTAATGCAAATCGCATGTGCATCGTGACATAGAATTGTCTGTACTATAAATCGGTTATAATTCATTGTTAATATAAAGTATAATGTATAAAAATACATATAATATAGTTTTTGTTCATATTGTATTCCATTTATATGCTTCTACTTCGTTATTTTATGTTATCATTTGTTTTTCAATTTTGTATTAAATGAACACAATATACGATATGCACAGGGTCCACGCTATTGGATTTTTGTTTTCAAATTACGTTACTATGGAAAAATTGTTAAAGTCAATTGAAAACAAATACGTTACGGTGTCCCCTTTCTTAACGCAATTTGATTTTGTTTTAGATTTCGTTTTTTTGTTTGTTTTACGTGTCTACAAGGCTCAGTTATGGCATTTGTCATTTTACCAAAAAGTCAGTTCCATTCCGAAATGTGGAATAGCATTATTTTGTGAAACCGTTCCAGACATTGAGACGTATTATAAAGAGTTTACGAATTATCTGAAATATCACTACATTTATAATACACTGAATTAAGTATAAGAAGTGAAAAACAGAAATGCAGATTTACTAGAAATGATAAAATGACTTCCCTTGTGACGTATGGAATCAGGGTCCATGCTTATAAAACTTTTAGTTGAGTCTGAGAACGTTCTCAAGCATTTGATTGGTCAGATTTGAGCCTTTGGCTCAAATCTGACCAATCAAAAGCTTGAGAACTCAAATCTGACCAATCAAAAGCTTGAGAACGAAACTCAGACTCAGCTAAAAGCTTTATAAGCATGGACACTGGCTACTCAGTATATTACAGCGTAATAAAAATAAGTGACGTGATCAAAGAATGGCAATGAATGATGTTAATCACATGTGTCTTGGACATAGTGACACTGGCTTGGACATAGTGACACTGGCATGGACATAGTGACACTGGCTTGGACATAGTGGCACTGGCTTGGACGTGGTAGGTTTAATGACATAGTAGACATAATGACATAGTAGATATAATGACATAGTATGCATAGTGACACATGCTTAGACATAGTGGACATAGTGACACTGGCTTGGAAACAGTGGACATAGTGACACTGGCTTGGACACAGTGGACATAGTGACACTGGCTTGGACACAGTGAACATAGTGACACTGGCTTTGACACAGTGGACATAGTGACACTGACTTGGACACAGTGGACATATTGACACTGGCTTGGACACAGTGGACATAGTGACACATGCTTAGACATAGTGGACATAGTGACACTGGCTTGGAAACAGTGGACATAGTGACACTGGCTTAGACATAGTGGACATAGTGACACTGGCTTGGAAACAGTGGACATAGTGACACTGGCTTGGACACAGTGGACATAGTGACACTGACTTGGACACAGTGGACATAGTGACACTGGCTTGGACACAGTGGACATAGTGACACTGGCTTGGAAACAGTGGACATAGTGACACTGGCTTGGAAACAGTGGACATAGTGACACTGGCTTGGAAACAGTGGACATAGTGACACTGGCTTGGACACAGTGGACATAGTGACACTGGCTTGGAAACAGTGGACATAGTGACACTGGCTTGGACACAGTGGACATAATGACACTGGCTTGAACACAGTGGACATAGTGACACTGGCTTTGACACAGTGGACATAGTGACACTGGCTTGGAAACAGTGGACATAGTGACACTGGCTTTGACACAGTGGACATAGTGACACAGGCTTAGACAAAGTGGACATATTGACACTGGCTTGGACATGGTAGACATAATGACATAGTAGACATAGTAGGCATATTGACATAGTCTTGGACATAGTAGACATAGTGACATAGGCTTAGACATAGTGGACATAGTGACACAGGCTTGGACATAGTAGACATAATTATGTAGTAGACATAGTAGGCATAGTGACATAGGCTTGGACATAGTAGGCATAGTGACATAGGCTTGGACATAGTAGACATAGTGACACAGGCTTGGACACAGTGGACATAGTGACAGGCTTAGACAAAGTGGACATAGTGACACATGCTTAGACAAAATGGACATGTTGACACAGGCTTAGACACAGTGGACATAGTGACACAGGCTTAGACACAGTGGACATAGTGACACAGGCTTAGACACAGTGGACATATTGACACAGGCTTAGACATAGTGGACATAATGTCGCAGGCTTGGACATAGTGGGCATAGTGACACAGGCTTAGACACAGTGGACATAGTGACACAGGCTTAGACAAAGTGGACATATTGACACAGGCTTAAGCTCAGCAGCTTAAAACAAAATTATAAAAGCCTATATGGTTTGTGTCAGCATACATGTAATTTGAAAAGCAATCATAATCGTGTTCTTATAATGTAAAGATTATACAGGATATCTAACTATCTACATTTGTTTATTTTCTGTAAACAAAATACACGCCCATGATAAAAGCTTAATAGCGTAGTATTGTTGTTTCAAACACTTTTGCATTTAACCCTTTCGGCGCCAAATTTCTAACGATCGTCTGCAATCCAAGTTTGTTAAAGTATTCAGAAAATGCGGCGTCTGATATAGGACTGTACTGTTTGTCGTGGCGCATTTATGCTACGGTGTAAGGGTTAAAGGGAAGGCACACTCTTGAAAAGAAGGCTAATGCGCAACAAACCAACTTGTTTAGTTACACTCTAAATATTTTTATTCGTTGTCAACTTTATTAAACTTGTCAAGAACGTTTGAACCCTTTGCCCCGTATAATAGCAGTTTCTCGACTTTGCAAACAGAGTAGACACAGACAAGGCATCTCCTGTACGAGCTGTCTGAACACTGCTTGAATTTTACAGACCTGATTACGCAGTTCCCATGGCAATGACACAATTCCATTTCCCATATTCCATTTTATTAATTATGCCCATGAATATTCATGAGGTGAAGAAACCTTGAATATATATAAACAGAGAAAGGGTTAATCAACATAGAAACGCTTAGTGCACAGGCGAAACATAACAATGCCATTCGAGCCTAATGCGACATTGGTTTTACATACAAAGCATCCAGTGCAGGCATAGATAAGCCCTTCAAATAACACCTATCAAGGAAATATAATTATACAAAGATACTTTTTCATAAACAAATGACAATTCGTGTTTAACCATTTCCCCTATGTAAGCGCATGTAGACGCATCTGCAAACAGAGTAGACCCAGTTCAGACGGCTACTATAGAAGCCGTATGATCAGGTGTCTGCTCTGTTTGCTTATGGAGTAATATAGACCTGATTCTACAGCTTCTGCTTAAGGCAAAATGTCCTTTGTTCATATGCCATTATAAAAACAATCTTACTAATATTCATGACGTCATTATTTTCTAAATGAATATTCATCAGGGAAAGGGTTAATTCTTTTACACAACATCAATACTTGTAATGTGTTTATTGGTAAGTTGCACAGATATAGCCAACATTACTGTTTGGTCTTCTGGAGCACTGACAGAGTCTTATTTATCAACAGAAAACAGCTGCCACACAGTGTCATCTAATGAACGAACATCACGAACATAGCTGGCATGCTGTCAACATAAGTTAACCCTTAAATGACAAGACGCCCCTGAATAAATAAAACGTGACGTTCGCACACAATACCATACACGTGTAACAACTCATTGGAAACATCAGCATATGTCTTGGATAAAGTCGGACCTCCCTACCACGACCACTTAAAAAATAAGCATGGAACTACAGTGAACCCTCGTGTTGGTCTCGAGACATTTTGCTGGTATTACGAGGTTGTCGTTATAACGAGTTTAAATATAAAAGGAACACTATGGCCAGTTTTAAACTAGTATCAACAGGTGAACGCTTAATGCAGAACGCAAGAAGTGCAAAAAGCTCCCTTTGGGAGCTTTTTGCAATTCTTGTGTTCTGCGTTAAGCAATCACCTGTCGTCTTATTGGTATTGTACATATTTATTCAGTGGTTGTTTCAAAGACACAACGCTAATGTTGTTTCAAGGCATACTGCCGGTATAACGAGGGTGCCATTGTAACGAATGCCGGTATAATGAGGGTTCACTGTATTTACAGTAGGTTGGTGAATGATGTTGGACATAATTACCTATTCAGTTTGGGTTCAGATAAGATGCCGTCTTATCAGAATTAAAACTGTTTGCTATTTTTACTACTTATGCTGACATTTGCTGTAATATTGCATTTAATAAGACTATTACTCTCAGTAAGATGATACTTAATTCCAAATGTCCATTATTCTAATGCATGGTCAGTTTCAAACAAACTCATCTTGCTATTTTGTTCATCTGGATGATAATTTCTCCGGCAGTTGTCTTCTTTGGATGGTCACTTGGAGATGTTAAACTGTACATACCTATGCAGAATACTCAAATGCAGACTTTGCATAGCATGTTGATCGATTTATGATACACGGCTTGCATTACTCTAAACGATTAGTTTGGTAGTACATTAACCCTTTCGGCGCCAAATTTCTAATTGTCGTATGCAATCCAAGTTTGTTAAATCATTTAGTAAAATAAGGAAATGAGGTAGATAAATGCAAATTTCAAAGGACTAAAGCACGTGTATAGAAATAGAGATTGAGACAAATAGTGAAGTCCCTGATCAGAAGCCGCCTTGAAAAGGCGATGTCTGAACTGGGACTGCACTATTTGTCGTGGTGCATTTATGCGATTGCGGCGGTGAAAAGGTTAAACAGAGCAACAAATAAATGTGTGCACACTAAAATTCTAAAATCCTCATTTCTCAACCAAACCCCATGTTGTGAGATCGAAACGATTCTAAAGAATGGTCACAACATAGGGTTTGGTGGGGAAATAAAGAAGTTATTCTTGAAAATGTTTCAATTTACGCAACTTATCTGCAACCACGTCATTTATTAACACTGAAGTCTGTAAAAGCAAGTTGTTGATTAATGCAAGGGCTTAGTCGCACTGTGCAGAAAGCGTCTATAGTAGGTTTGTGCACAGCGTTTCATTTTGTATTAAACTACCATGAACCAATTAAAAAATCCAGATGTATACTTCGTTTGTGTTGTTGTCTTAGCGATACTTTACTGTACCATATATTCAAATATTGCTGCCTGGCGATACTTTACTGTAACACATATTCAAATGTTGCTGACTGGCGATACTTTATTGTAACACATATTCAAATGTTGCTGCCTGGCGATACTTTACTGTATGATATATTCAAATGTTGCTGCGATACTTTACTCTACTATATAATTATTTTCAAGTAATGCTGCCTAGCGATATTTTACTCTATCCTATATTCAAATGTTGCTGCCTAGCGATACTTTACTGTACCAAATGTTGCTGCCTGGCGATACTTTACTGTACCGAATGTTACTGCCTGGCGATACTTTACTCTACCATATATTCAAATGTTGCTGCCTGGCGATACTTTAACTGTACCATATTAGTTATATTCAATTGCTGCCTGGCGATACTTTAACTGTACCATCTATTCAAATTGTATTGCCTAGCGATACTTTAGTGTACCATATATTCAAATGTTGTTGCTTGTCGATACTTTACTGTATCACATATTCAAATGTTGCTGCCTGGCCGATATTATTCAGACATTGCCATCCTAATCACAATCATGTTCAATATAACAGAATAATGCTTATTGGTGTGTGATATTACAAGAAGTCGGCAAGGCTGTGAATAAATCTGGTATATTAAATTACCAAATACATGTAGTTAACACATTGCATACGAGTATTGCTATCTTTTCTTCGGGTAATTCTGCACATAATAGAAAAATTGTATTAAGGATAGATCTAAGTATGTCCGACATATGTGTAGCAACTGGTATATCATAATCGTAATTTTAATAGATCTGACTCTTTGGTTTCTACCAAAATCAGAACTGCATGACATGTGTACACATTTCATTATAAAACTTCAGCTAATAAATATGCATGATGTCATTGTCTTTATATAATTCTAAAGCATAACGCGAATATCCTCGGAAGACCAAAATGTTGCTAATAATGTTTCAATTCAGTTGACAGTATATATCACACATCGATCCGTGTGTGGGAACATCGGGTATAATTTCTATCAATTTATCCCTCAGGGTAAGTGAGTGTTTCAACGATCATCTAATTGATGCCCGAAACAGTACACATGAAATAGTAACTAAATTAAATAGAATTGAAGTGTGTAAATTACAAACGAAAATCTCTTCAAAGGTATAAATATTAGTTCATTGTTTGTCTTGAAGCAAGACAGGTAAACCCCACGGCCGTTGGAAGCATATATTTATATCTTTGAGAGCGTGCATTGCATTATTGCATCATTGCTCGACAGTGAAAGTGGCATAATTGATTTTAAAATATTTATTACTTCTCTTAATGTATTACAGATAATTTCGAGACCTGCCTGTCCATGGAGTATACACAAATGACTCTCCTAGAGATTTATTGACAGACATTACTCAAAATTTATTATCGGTATCTCAATTTTATGGTCCTGGCCTGTCAGTAAGATTTATAGATATTCGTTGATTTGTATCAGAGAGGCAAATTGTCCTGGAGACAGTAAAGAAGAATTTCCACCAGAGAATCAAGTAAATTCTTTAGACGACACTAAAGGAATACATCAGAACTATAATACGGAGAAAGTGCGTGACATATATCACTTTATATGAATTCCGTATCATAAAAACATATATTTCTGATTCAATATATCTATGTACACAGAAAGGTGTGTCCGTGGCAGGAAATGTAGAATCAAATTTACATAATTCAATAAGCAAACATATTTCCTATAGGATCAGTCTGTTTGCTAAAGCGTGAGAATGTGTTTTTGTTGTAACGGTTAACTGCTTAAAATAAGTCTATATTGTCGGTAGAAATATAACAAATAGCAATCAAATCAATATTAGTAATCCACAACACGATAGCGACAAATTGCTTATCAATAAAACATGTTGATATTTGATATTGGTAATCTATAACACAGTGAGATAGTTGTAATTTGGTAATCTATAACACATGTTGATATTTGATATTGGTAATGTATAACACCGGGAGATAGTTGTAATTTGGTAATTTATAACACATGTTGATATTTGATATTGGTAATGTATAACACCGGGAGATAGTTGTAATTTGGTAATTTATAACACATGTTGATATTTGATATTGGTAATGTATAACACCGGGAGATAGTTGTAATTTGGTAATCTATAACACGGGTTGATAGTTGTAATTTGGTAATCTATAACACATGTTGATATTTGATATTGGTAATCTATAACACAGGGAGATAGTTGTAATTTGGTAATCTATAACACATGTTGATATTTGATATAGGTAATATATAGCACCGTGAGATAGTTGTAATTTGGTAATCTATAACACATGTTGATATTTGATATTGGTAATCTATAACACAGGGAGATAGTTGTAATTTCGTAATCTATAACATTCTTCACCACGGGTTGATAGTTTAAAAATGGTTAATCTATAACACTTCACAGGATTGGTTGTTGATTTGAAAATTGGTATTTTAAAACAATCTATAACACCGGTTGATAGGGTTTGTCATTATTATTATCATCTTGATACGGTTTTATCAACCGTTTTCGCTGTATGTGAATGTACTTGCATGCTATTAATCGTTAACCTTTAGCCTGCTGAGCAAATTATTTTTACAGTATTTTTCATCTACTACATTTACAAAATTATAGTCAATTTGTCAACAAAAATGCAACTAGGGTGACAAACAGTTTGGATCCTGATGAGACGCCAGCTGGAGACAGGGCACGGCGAAAACTGAATATGAAGTGTCAACATTGCCTATGCCAGGAATTAAGTCTAAATCGCATTGGGTCATCAATTACACCGGCATTGCCGTGACTCAGCAAGGACACAGTCATTGCCTAACGTCAGCAATTATGTCACCATCGCCTTGCTTAAGCAAATTAGTCGAACAGGCTCTGCACTTTTAAGATTTACTGATAAAATATTAAAGTGCTCAAGTATGATTTGCTAGACAAATATTGTAAACTTCATTATCAATAAATAATTTGTACGCCCATGCTGTCTACTATATATAGCATCCTTTCCCTTAAAATCAAATTGTCGCGTACGACGAAACAATTGCCTGATTATTGCTCCCAAAACCCAATGTCGTTAGACCAAATCATTCTCTCAGAAATCAAGCAGAACACAAGGGATTTGTTTTCATTACGGTCTACCTCCCAACGCGTGCCGGTGCATATATGGGTAGTGATTTACAAGGAAGCGTCTTTCAATACTTAACCCTTATTCAGCAATCCGTCACGTGACTCGCATATTGTATACAGATTGGATATAGATGAGACGTCGAGTAAAATGGCGTCTCATCAAGATCCAAACCATTTTTCACTGGTACAATAGCTTCCCAAACGCTTAATCGACTCGTACGTAGTCCAAACTGAACAGATTCAGATGCCAGTATGAGTAGATAGTATGTCTTCACTTCGTCATAAAGCTAAGTTCCGTCTGTTAAAATACACTAGAGAGCAAAGCCAATCACGGGTAAATCTACGTTAGTGACAATTTACTTAAGGAATAAATTGCATTGCTCATAATACCAGCCTGTTAAACCTTGTTGATATTAAATGTGTGATAGTCATTTTGTTTCAATACAAGTGAAGCAAAAAGTACGGTTAGTCATTATATATCTGCTTCTCATATTAGATCACAACGTGTTTTAGATCTAAATAAATGTAGTTTGTATATGTTTTTATTAATTTATCATTTTACTAATAAAGCAACTTGCTAATCTAAGTATCAGCAGGTTATTAATTTATCATTTTACTAATAAAGCAACTTGCTAATCTAAGTATCAGCAGGTTTTAACCATGTCGGCGCCAAATTTCTAATCGTCGTCTGCAATCCAAGTTTGTTAAATCATTCGGTAAAAAAGACTGAGATAAATAAATGCACATTTTGATGGAATAAAGCACAGATATAGAAATAGAGATTGAGACAAATAGTGAAGTCCCAGATCAGACGCCGCCTTGAAAAGGCGGCGTCTGATCTGGGACTGCACTATTTGTCGTGGTGCATGTATGCGACTGCGGCGGTGAAAAGGTTAAGGAAAATATTTGGCCAGTGTTATGTAAGAATATTTTCATAATCATTTTTTTACCATTATATAGATAATATTTTCTTCAATCAAATAACAGGTGACTGGATTAAAATGCCAATCAAACTCGGATCGCTTATTATATCAACTGCATCAAAATGACAGCGAGGTCGAACTGTTCAGATAGGAGTTACGTGTGTGCAATAACTGAAACAGGTTGTTACCCACTGTAGTGTGTTTCCAGTGGCATGGACACGTATCCCAGAATGGTGGATACCCTACACGAGACCCTGGCCTAAGCGGCCACTCATTTATTGAACATAGGGATCTTAAAAAGCAAATTATTGCTTAATGCAGGGCAAAAGTAATGCAGGAAACTCCTACATTTGACCTGAATGAAGCTAACAAATTGCTTTACAAACCCACAATTAGTGCTGTGTTTGATGGCCGGTTAACCCATTCTTTCGTATACAGTAGAACCCCTCTAATGCAACCACTTAATGGATAAACATTGGTGTAGTTATCAGAAGGTGGTTGCTTAATGCAGGACAAAGGTAATGCAGATAGCTTTCTGAATTACTTTTGTCCTGCATTAAGCTACCATCTGCCTCTACCACCCAGAATTATACATCTTTTAGGTGGTCGCATTAGAGGGGTGTACTGTAAATGTATTTGCATGCATTTGCTAACAGAGAAGACAGAGATCGGACGGCTCAATGTCAACTCTACGTGCTGATGGCATTTGGTAGAAATGGCTACTATGTCGAACCTTCCGTACTTCATTATAACTCATTTGTCTATGAATATTAAGAAGGTATTGGAAATTGGACTAAACGTAGACAAGTGAAGGAGTTGAGACAGGTCCTACTGTGTTTCCACAACTCCAGACATTGGATACTGGTTACACAATGAAGACTCAGGACTGCGTATACATTGTTTTCCATTGTTATACGCGTAAATACCTACAAATAGTTTGTCTTTATAGTTACAGTTGATGACACATCTTTCTTCAGTTTTCTTTAGTTATGACACACACACGTAATAACTATTTAAACATGTATACGATAGTCATTACATAAAGGGTTATCAACTATGAGAAACAGACGCATACCCACTAATGTCGGTCCCTTTGTTCACATTAAAATCTGTCAGAGAATATCAGAGAAGTCACGTGGTACATAAGTAGGCGTGACCAATCCACTTTTCTTTTAACCGTTTCGGTTTAGTCTTCAGTCGAGAAGTTTTGCTATTTTGGGTTATGCGAACTGGGAAAATACAGTGCTTTTATTTCTGGATGGCATCCGCCGTCATTTCTGTGTGTAAAGACATCCGAAACTAGTACAATGACATTTAGCGCACTTCGAATTTTACAAACTGTTCTTACTGATTCTGGATTTCCAGAATGGACATTTACTCGTATATACTTGATTGGTCGATGAAATGTTTCATCTGGGATTTTATTGATTTGAAAATATTCTAAAATATAATACCGACACTACAGAATGACTTAAATCCATACTTCATTTCGGATATATTTACTTTACGGAACAAGGCAATATAATACAATACAATACAATACAATACTGGTATTGGTACAAGACTCTTCCAATAATGAATACATATCATTGTCTTGTTTTTATAATACAAGAAATTATAGTGCAAGAGAAAACAACATCTGATCCGTAATATATAATCATATATTATGACCATGTTCTACTCTGTCTGCTATGCCACGACCATGGTCTACTCTGTGCGTTATGTCATGGCCATGGTATATTATGTGTTATATGCCATTTTCTACTCTGTTATGTTCTGACCATGGTCTACTATATGGACCATACCATAGTCATGGTCTACTATGTGTGCTATGTGTCATGGCCATAGTCTACTCTGTCTGCTCTGCCATTAAAGCCTCTATATCAGATAAACGATTTACATTTGAACTAATATTACAGGCTATTAATTCCTTCTTTTCTGCGCTGAAAAAGTCAGACAACGATTGAAGGAAATTCTATCAGACTTGTATAATCTATTGTTTGTTATGTTTACAGGACGGGACGTTGTTTGAAAGACACTGACTTCTTCAGATAGGGATCTCACAATGAATATATTAAACCGTCATCTATTTTATCAGACACATCTAATTTTCCTACTGAATTCAACAGATAAAAAACAACGAATATTTTCCCAGTTGAATAACAAGAAACCCTTCAGGGCCATGAAATTGTCATATGAAAACAGTTAGGATCCAGAGGAGAGGACGAGTTACCCGGAGTCTAATCAAGGTTCAGACTTGTTTGACACTCTGTTCAACGTCTGTATAAAAAGATAAACAATTACCCACTCTTACATTTGAAATAGTCGAATGTGTGCCCAGTTGACGACATTGACGAAACTGTGCCCAGTAGACGACATTGACGAAAATGTGCCCAGTAGACGACAATGACGAAAATGTGTCTAGTAGACGACATTGACGAAAATGGGTGCAGCAAACGACATTCGCTGGCACTGGAAGAGTGAGACTACCGGTAGGAATATAATTGACACAGAGCAATTATGAATTTTATCAAAAGTTTTGCTACATTAAGTATGATTCTTGTTATTTCGCATTCACTGAGATAAACACAATGTATTAAAAAATGAATTGTCAAAGTTAAATGGTCTATCATTGTTTAACCCTTTCGGCGCCAAATTTCTAATTGTCGTCTGCAATCCAAATTTGTTAAATCATGCAGTAAAATAAGGAAATGAGTTAAATAAGTGCATATTTTAAAGGAATAAAGCGCATATATAGAAATAGAGATTTTGACAGATATTGAAGTCCCTGGTCAGACGCCGCCTTGAAAAAGCGGCATCTGATCTGGGACTGCACAATTTGTCGTGGTGCATTTATGCGACTTCGGCGGTGAAAGGGTTAAAACTATTACGTCCATTCAGTATGAAAGGGTACACTTTACTTTCCCAGAGGAGTGTGAATGATAAACAGGGCAGACGCTGATCAGAGAGATCCTCTATAAGAGCCCCGGCATCTGTTTACAAATAACAGTGTATATGTGTCATGTACGGACATAATACATGTGTCAACAGGAACAAGGATTAACCCTTTCATCGCAAATGTCGCCTTTATGCACCACGACAAATAGTGCAGTCCCAGACCAGACACCGCCTTTTGTCTCAATCTCTATTTATATAAATGTGCTTTATTCCTTTTAAATTTGCATTTTTTTTTATCTCATGTCCTTATTGTACCAAATGATTTAACAAAATTGGGTTGCAGACAACAATTAGAAAGTTGGCGCCAAAAGAGTTAATTAAACAAATCGACAACAAAACACATCGCTATGTAAACTTTCGTCTATTACCGGGGGTCTGATCTGGATCTGGTTAAATTTCTCTATCTCCAATGGCTATTGGCAAGCATATTAGACAGAGTAAATGAGAGACAACCCGGTACAATTCATTAGATATATGTCGCGTCTACAGACATTGATGAATACTACAGTTTATCGCCATTTCTCTTGTTGATACAGGATGTCGTCATAGACAGGAAGGAAATCCAGTGTCATCAATCGAATATATTGAGTACGCTGAAGGTAAGTTAACATTATATTCCATAAATACGCCTTTCTACGCCTTTGCAAGCAGAGTAGACCCAGACTGTGTGACTCCTTTTGGAGCCATCTGATCAGTGTCTACTCTGTATGCAATTGATATGATATAGATGTAATTCTATAGTTTCTGCTTCTGCCATGGCCAAAAGTTCCTGTATCTATTATAACAATTATTTTAATTAATATGCATGATGTCATTAGTCCTTACATGAATACATTTGTATTCAAGGAGTAAAGTTCTACTTTTCAAATTACGACACGGTACAATCCCGATAGCTACAGCTAATCGTTTTGTGCCAAGTAACCTTTTTTAAATGGCGTTTCAAAAGCATTAACTCTCCCAGTAAACATTTAAGCATCTGACATATAAACACGGCTCGTCCGCTGTGTGTTCAACTACCTAATCTGGGTCAATGTCAAGAATCTGAGTCGAGAAGTTCCTTGGATGTGTTATTCGTCATCGCCGATTGTAAAATGAATGAGTACCAGAATGAGTTCAATCAGTCGGTCACATAAGAACAAGTAGTTTGTGTTAATCGTGAGCTTAGCCGTAGTATGGACATTTTAGCAATATTTTAATGTACCGAACTTCTTGATATGACTGAATTTGTATATAAATGAAAGGTTTTCAGATCAAATAAATGCACGATCTGGCGGTGGTAGATAATTTTGTCCACGAGACTTTGGACCAAATAGTTTTGCACTTTGTAAATGAGCATTACACATAGGCCAACTAGGTCAAATCAATCTACCTTTAGTAGTGCTTCCTGACAGGTGATCACAAGAGTGATATCTCTTTCGCCTGCCTCATAGGGGCATGCCGGAGGAGAAGATAGGTGAAATACGTTCTGAATATGTCTAATCAATGTCATTAAAATGAAAACACTGTATTTTAAGTCACATTTACACAGAACACGCATTATGTTTGCAGCTGAAATATTAGCTACAGCTACTGGTGCTAAACATTATGCATCAATGAGACAAGCAGGTGGACGGTTTGTGTGAGGTTTGCTGTATGTAATGAGTTGAAGGCATGTTATTAGCCAAATAGTAGCCCTGAAATCATGTTTAAAACGTTGTCATCATCATTACCAACATCATCATTACCAACATCATCGTTACCAACATCATCATTACCAACATCATCCCTACCAACATCATCATTACCAACAATATCACTACCAACATCATCATAGCCAACATCAGCTTTACCAACATCATCATTACCAACATCATCATTATCAACATCACCATAACCAACATCAGCATTACCAACATCATCATTACCAACAATATCACTACCAACATCATCATAATCAACATCAGCATTACCAACATCATCATTACCAACAATATCACTACCAACATCATCATAACCAACATCAGCATTACCAACAACAGCATTACCAACATCATCATTACCAACAATATCACTACCAACATCATCATTACCAACATCATCAATACCAATATCACCATTACCAATATCATCATTACCAATATCATCATTATCAACATCATCACCACCAGTATAATGGTACCTATAAGTTTGCTTGAACATATGTTTGCCAATATAAATATATGATTTGTTCTGGATGATGTGAGGTCATAATAAAGATTAATCGAATTAAACTTTGAATAATTTACCTTTGCCACCCCCTTGTTTTAAGTGAATATTGTTGGACCTTATTTGTGGAGTTGACGTTCCAGTCATCAGCTGTCACTTGACATTAGACAGTAATCTCTCTCGCCGATCGTTTTCTCCGTCATATCACAATGAATAATATCTATCGTAACCAGATATATCAGACATGACGGGGATAATTTGTTCAGAGCAAAACATCATTGACAGGAAAATACATGACAAATGCCTTTTAGTTTATTTTTGTGTGAAGCGAAAATTATGAAAAAAGTTAACTAATATTATGGGTTTTTTTTTCAATTCTCTGATAGTCAAGCACTAGATGAGTCGTTGATTATTTGAAAGTATGTGTACGAAAGTCAGGTCAGCTAAACAAGAGTCAGACACATTGGCATACTGTTTCTTGTTTTGAGATAAGGTTCGCCTTTGATATTTACATACACAGCTGAAAATGCATGTTGAGCTCATTACCCCAAAAATACATCAATAGAAATAGAAATCAAGAAAAATCCTAACCTCCACATCATAATGCCCAGAAACTGTTTACACCATATAATGTATGATGTCATTAAAACAGTCATAAAAATATGTATATCATAAAACGGACACACGACAGACTCGCCGTTTTAAATATAATAAAAATGTCGGAAAACATGCCAATAGTGTGTATTGTTGAATATGCGTTGTAATTCTGCCATAACAAAAATCTGAAATGTTTGTAGCAGTGCTGGCATACAGAGCTTAAATCAATACCTAATCGCTTGCCGAGAAAATTTTAAATAACTTTGATTACGCGGACCGGAATGAAATAAACTACAATTAAACCGTAATCCAACAACGCCTGCCTTACAGCTGAAAACAAACATATTTTATGAACGAATAAACTACAGTAAACCCCTCTGAAACGACAACCTAATCATGAGACATTGGCGTCTTTAACCCTTCTCTTTCTGAATTTTAAAATACATTTATCCTTCTTTACCCATGCCCTGTTGTATAATTACATATATAGTCACTGTGTACAAGTATTTCGCTAGGCAATCACTGCTTTGGAGTGCACTGGTTGCAAAATCAACTTGTAAATAGTGCAGACCCTGATGAGACAGCTCTGGGTCTACACTATTTACAGGTAGGTATATTGACGTGAATAGCAAGCGAAGGGTTAAAAGCGGGTTATTGCTTCCAGCAAGATGAAAGTAATGCAGAATACTCATGCAGGAGCCTTCTGCATTACTTTCGTCCTGCATTAACCCATTCCCTCATAGGCTATTTTTAGATACAACCTCTTTGAATAAATCTTCCGAAAAGGAGCATTAACTAGAGGAAAGGAAAATTTAGAATTTTGTAGTTTGAAACCATTGTGATAAATAAAGGGTGTCGTTGTAGAGAGGGAGCACTGTATTATGAGTTAGCTCAACTGAGCATGACGAACTAGTTGAATGATCACTTTCCGGTGTCTGTCGACCGTCATCTGCTCATTCATGTTATGTTGTTTACACCCCTGAAGTGATCATTATCAAATTTGGTCGTTATGTGTTTGGCCAAAAGTTCTCGGACAAATTCAGTTATTAGGATGTGCAATATTTGAGAGTTTTGCTCCATTGATTTATCAGAAATAACTACCGTATGTCGATAACGTTTGCCGAACGAAATGACTACATCATTGCAATCATGTTGAATAGATGTAATAAAGATGATTCGATGTGACACCCAGACTTGATTGATACAAGTTACATTCGACCAATGCCATCCAGAACGGAGGAAAACCGAGAGATATATTGTTGAGGTTAGATCGGACGGTTACTCAAATAGTAAGAGATACAATCATATGAATGACAAATTGGATTCTGCAATACACCTTGTCCTGCAACCAAAGGTTGACAGATGCATTAATATGCTCCAGAGTAAGACCAATGCGTGTGCAATGTATTTCGAAGAAGGCACTATCCAATTAAAGATGTTCATTTTTAGTTTATTTACTTAGTGCAGCCGTAAATACAGAAATTTTAGCGTTTATTTGAGCCATTTAAGGACCACAATGGAAATAAGAGCATGCTCTTTATTGTGTTATCCTTGTTATAAAAAGCATGCCATGGGTTTTCACAATGCATCATTTTACGAATTATTATTTATTGTGATGTGATACTTGTTTGTGAACCATATTGTGTTTTCTGTTTGCCGAAATGAATATATCTATATATCTATCTATATATTAAAATTGTTACAAACTGTTAAGTATACAACTGCGTCATTCGCGAAAGTTTTCTGAAATAACGATTGAAACCTCATGTTTATTAATGTATACATACACATTTGAGAAATGTCTTTCGCGGATTTTATACAAATGAAACAATTGGTATCCAGTACTCCTGACCCTTTTCTTTAGTCTGATAACGTTCTGAAGCATCTGATTGATCAAATTCTGAGCAAGCTCCTCCCTCATATAAACGTGTTCCACGCATTTGCAAAGAGAGTAGACCCAGATCAGACGGCTCTTAGAGGAGCCGTCTGATCAGGGTTTACTCCGTTTGCTAATGAAATTGGATAGATCCTAATATGGCTACAATGTTCCACCTTTCATATTTCATTATAACTGTTTTGTCCATGACTATTCAGAAGGTATTGACATTTGTAAAAAAACAACAACATAGAACAGGGAAAGTGTTAAAACATAATTATGGAGTTACGATTGTCGGTTCTAGGGGCGAATATTCCGGGCTGTTTTCTAGCAATTTGACAGTCCATTTTCTTTTACACGTCCAACTATTAACCCATTAACACATTTGTTCCCTAGGTCCCATATATGGGACATATGCAAACAGTATAGACTCTGATCAGAGTCTACACTGTTTGCTGATAGGAATTTCAATATAAAACAAAACGAAATAGAAAATTTAGGCCAGGCATCCCTTAGATAAAAAATGGACTAATCCAATACATAAACATGGATGAATCCACTGGGGGTAATTGGGTAAAACACGTTTGCATCCGATCAGTCACGTTTGATAACTTCACAATTAATGTCTTGTCATTTCCTGTTCCAATTTGCTTTCAAAACACGATGAATAGTCTTTTCATATGATGCATGTTTTGTCGCTTGAAACTTGATAAAACTTGTCTTGAGAATAATGTCCCAAACGATCTTTAAAAACACTTTGCATATTATCTCGGAAAACACTTGACCTGAAAGCATCAGCCCGTAATTTATCGGGAGTTGGTCCATTATTGAATGAATAACAAGAAGAGAACACAACGCGGAGAATATGGAAGCTTAAACGATAACGTTGCGTTGCGTGATCAGGAAGTCCAGATCAGATGCGTACATGAAAACAATGTCAGGAATAACTCCTTTATTTCTCCACCAAACGCTAGTGTGTGACTACTCTTTAGAATCGTCTCGAAGAGACGAGTCTAAAGTGTGGTCACAACATAGGGTTTGGTGGAACAATGACGATTTAGTATACGAGTACGCACCTTTATCTGTTGCTTTGTAAACTGTCTCCTTGTTTAACCATTTCCCTGTTCTGTATTTATTACAAATTTTAATACCTACTGAATATTCAGGGACAAAATAGTAATAATAAAATATGGAAGGTAGACCATTGTAGCCATTTTAGAAAGTATAGAAACAGATCTATCAAATTCCATTAGCAAACAGAGAAGACCCTGATCAGACGGCTCCTATACTCTGTTTGCAGATGCGTGAAAACACGTTTATATGAGAGAAAGGGTTAAACAATAGTGTTTGCCTCTTTCCAGAATAAATATCAGTTACAAACACTCATTATTATTTGATAACACCGCTTTCGGAAGTCATTAAATGTACATTAACCGTCTTTAAGTGAATGTTCTACGAAAATTTACTTTAGCTAAACTGAAAATATTTGCTAGCCAAATAATGAGTAATTGATGATTTGCAAACCATTTGAAAGTAGTCTACGGTGCATTAATGGCGGATGATGCATATAATATATAATCAACAGTGTTGTGGACGAAACACGAAAATACTACCGTTGTAATACTGTTATTGCACTTAGCGTCAATATCGTTAAACCGAACCATTATCTCAGAAATCAAGCAGCGCACAAGGGGTCTATTTGTATTACGTCTAACACCCGAAATGCGTGTCTGTGAATAGTACGAATAGTGGTACAAACCTGTCTTTGTAAACGACGTAGTTGTAAATACAGAATTAAGTTTAATGCATGACAAAACATATACGAAAGCTCTATATATATCTTAACCCTACATTAAGCGACAATCTGCTTTAACCCATTGCCTCCTATTGGCGACCTTTGACGACTCTGTTAAAGACATTTTTGTGAAACCATTGTGATGAATAGAGCATTTGCTCCTATAGGAGCAAATGCTCTATTTATCACAATGGTTTTAACCTACGGAAATCTAAAATTTTCCTTTTCTCTAGTTAATGCTTCCTTTCGGTAGATTTATTCAAAAAGGTTGTATCTAGAAATAGCTTATGAGGTAATGGGTTAACAGATATATGTGTCAACCATGTCAACCATTTACTCCATGAATACAGTAATACCCCTATAAACCGGACGTTAAAATAAATATCGTTCATTACGAGCTTTCAGCGTGATTTTAACCCTGCATTAAGCAGTCACCAGCATAAAATTATTTAAATTCTTCTCTACTAGAATCCGGTTTAGAGAGGTTTTACTGTACGTCATCCTGTGTTATTGCAAACAGAGTAGACCCAGATCAGAAGGATCCAGTCGGAGTCATATAGTCAATAAAATCAAATCAATTTGCTTATGCAAATACAGATATGACACTACAGTTTCTGCCATGTTCAATATGTGTTCATAATATGTCATTATGGAAACGAATCAATTAATATTCACCGTTTTTCTTACAGGAATATTTATGGGTTAAATGCTGTAGAAAGTATAATAGAAACACATCTATTAAATTTCATAATCAAACAGAGCAGACCCTGATCAGACGGTTCCTATAGGAGCCATCTGATCTGGTGTACTCTGTTTGCAGGTGCGTGAAATCACGCTTATATACGGGGAAGGATCTTTGTGCTGGAGAGAGCCTACTGCTTAGAACAGGGAACATCTTTTAGCAGGTCAATACTGTATAAAAGCTTGGTCGTATCGTTTTCAGCAGACAGTATGGTCTGCTTCAGAAAATATTAAAGAGCCAACTTGAAACCAACAAAATCCGCATTTGTCATATTCATAGGAGATTGCACCCATTTTATAACAGAGGTCCAGATAAGATGTTTAAATTAAAACATTTGCAAGAACTTTATTTCTCTACCAAACCATATGTTATGTCCACTCGTTAAAATCGCCGCAAACATATTATTGTATAGGGTGGTCACAACATAGGGTTTGGTAGAAAAATGACGATTTAAATATTTGAGTAAAGATATATTTGGATTATGATGATCGTTTTTGTTTTAGTATTTAACAATTAAGTGAAACAAGCATATTTTATCGCATACTATAGAGAATTATCCATTTTGGTTTCGTTGGAAAATTTAACCGCTGGCATCGACGGATTCTGCTAAGGGTGCAAACGCTAATAAGGGATCTATATCAAGACTCTTCTGCTCTGGGCCTATATGGAATTCCTGTAGGTTACTATCAGTAAGGTCAAACTGGAATCTGCCTTTAACTCAAGCTTTGTTGGAAAGCGACACAATTCTAAAGCTCTAATCAATGCAAGTTCTGTTAAAACACTCATCATTTATTACTTTGCATGGCAAATGATGTAATTCTGGAAACCAAATTTGGGATTTTCTGGATATTAGCATGTTTAACAAGTTTGACCCTAACGAGAAGCCTATATCGCTGGCATTCATCTATCACCCCGCGTATAAGCCAATTCAAATTTTTTTGTTTGCAAAGTTGAATTGTCTCTGGAATGGCTTTCTCGCATATTGTAGGCATTGCAGATGTGTATTGGAGATGTATACTGTCCATTTCGCCAGACATCGATGATTTTAGACATGGATTCAAAAATCGGTCTTTAGTTCTCATGATTAAACTGGACACTGTTAATTTATTAACATGGACTTCAGTTCAAACGTCATTAACCCTTTCGCCGCCGTTGTCGCATAAATGCACCACGAAAAATAGTGCAGTCCCAGATCAGACGCCGCTTGCTATAAGGCGGCGTCTGATCAGGAACTTCACTTTTTGTCTCAAACTCTATATCTACATAAATTATGTGCTTTATTATTTTGAAATTTGAATTTATTTATCTCATTTCCTTATTGTACAAAGATTATTCAACAAAAGTGGTCAGCAGACGACAATTAGAAATTTGGCGCCGAAATGGTTAAGCGAATGTCAGTCTTGTCTAATAGGACGAGACATTTAGCGACATAAAATAAATGTTTATCCCAATCCAAGGTTGTGTAACACATGTTCGCCGACATAACGTTGTTTTGGACTATGAATACGTAGCGTACACATTAATTAAAATCAATCAAGGGTATTATTTTCTGAGCTTTTATCTTTTCCTAACACTTGGTCAAGTTTACTAAAGACGTCAACGACAAACGTTGTATATTTCTACGTGGCAGACTCCTTTTAAGTTGTTTTTATAACAGTGATTCATGTGTAAAGTGTATTCTCTTATGTCAACTCAAACCGATTTCTAAATCGTTACGATGCTGCTATTTGAACTGTATATATAACTGATATATAGACATCAAGTAAATACAGTAAAACCTCTCTTAACAAGCCGTTAAATTGAGTATTTTACATTCGCCCTGCAAAGTCCTTATATAACCTTATTCTAAAAAGAAAGTTGCATTTTCCCATGAACGTTCATTTCAATACCCGATCCGTTGAAATATCAGAAATACAATGGAATATAAATATAAGGAATGAATGACGTACTCCCGGTGTTCATGAGGTTATGCAACGCATAGCTTTACGAGCAAAGCTTCACGTAAATCTTTGCTCGTAAAGCTATGCGTTGCATAACCTCATGAACACCGGGAGCACGTCATTCATTTCTTAAATGAATATCGGTCTTTGAGAGACGTGGCAGCTTAATGCAGGGTGAAAGTCATCCATAAAGCTCCTAGAGGAGCTTTCTGCATGACTCACCCTGCATTAAGCAGCCACCTGTCTAAAAGTATCTAAATTCTTATCAACTAGAATTCCGGATAAGAGAGGTTTTACTGTATTAACTCTTTAACTGTATTAACTCTTTTGCTGACACAGTTTATCCATATTGACAGTTAGCGCCACAGACACACGAATGATTACTCGTACCTATGGCACTCTATCTGAACTTTGTCAGATTTTGGTAACTGATTAAGTTTGGATATCGAAAATATAGTGGGTAAAAATTGGTGTAAAAATAATTTGCTCAATAGGCTAAAAGTTAAGGCAATATAATAGACACATGCCTGACATACGTTTTAAATTCACACTTCCGCGACAGAACGTTTAACTGTGTATTTCTGAGAGTTTGCGAGAGTTTAAAATGTTTACCCCTGTCTTATAATGACACATTTTACAAAACCGTGACTGTGGACCTCAGAATAAAAGTAATACAGAACGCTACCAGATTTGAAAAACAGCTTCGATCAATATGGGACACCGGGTATTTCGGGGTTTCATCTACATTCATCCTGGTCGACAGTAAGTCTTTCCAAATCTTAATAATCTGAAATCTCAAAAGCATTCAGGCCTGTCATATAATGGCATATAAACACATTTTACATCAGGCAGAATGTGGAGATTCAGACCTATATTACACCATAAGCAAACATAGTAGACCCTGATCAGACGGCTCCTATTTGGGTCTACTCTATGTGCACATGCGTCAATTTGCTCTTACATAAGGGAGAGGGTTAAATCATACTACGGGAGTGTTTGTACTCCTTGTATTAGATACTCCAGTCCTCCAAATATATTATGAGCAACTGAGAATAATGAAGAATAAAAAATTACTCACCTAAACGCACCAAGAGACATCACATGAAAGAAAAGAAATATTCTGTATTACATATTTGTTTTATATAACTGTGTAGAGCATATTGTCTGTTTTACATAACTGTGTAGAACAGAACATATTATCTGAATGATATTACTGTGTAGAACATGCCTGTATTACATAAATTTGAATAATATGTTATCCATATTACATAACTGTGAAGACAATGGTATCTGTATTACATATTTACACACTGTCTGTATTACAAAACTGTGTAGAATATATCATCTATATCACATAACTGTATAGAACATAATCTAGAACATATCTGTATTACATAATTGTGTAGAACATGTTATCCGTATAACATAACCATGTATAACATACTGTCTGTATAACATAACTGTGTATAACGTACTATATTTATTACATAACTGTGTAGAACACGTTATCTGTATAACATAACCATGTATAACATAATGTCTGTATAACATAACTCTGTATAACGTACTATATTGATTACATATATGTGTATAACATGTTATCTGTATAACACAACTGTGTATAACAGTACTGTGTATAACATGTTATCAGTTTTACAATAACATGTAGAACACAATATTTGAATAATAAAACTGTCTATAACATATTACCCTTATTACATAAAGGTGTATAACATGTTACCTGTATTACATAACTGTGTAGAACATTTTATTTGCATTACATGCACATGAATAACATATTATCGATTTTACATAACAGTGTGGAACATTGTTGTGTGTATTACATAATTGGATAGAACATGTTACCTGTATATCATAACTGTGTAATTTAAAAGCATAAATTCTTTTAACATGTATCTATTGTCAAATAAAACATGAAACTTTTTGTTTGATCTAAAGTACTAATTAAGATTGATGTAACTTTAGGTGGAATTATTAACCTGTGAAACCTCTTTGTTTAGAATGAATACATGTCAAACTGCATAGGGGAAGCTGAGTCCGCATCGTGGATGACATTCCAATCATCATCTGTCGGCGGACATTAGACAGTAATCTCTCATGTCGACCATTTTCTTCGTCATGTCTCAATATTTTCCCAAAAAATATCAGAAATGACAAGGATAATTAATTCAGAGCAAGCAGACATGGGCACTAAAATGCATAAGTGTATTTTCTTTCGCACATGGAATTGTAAAAAACACACAAAATCAAAAGGCCAGGTTATAGCTGCGGCATCGATCAAATAGTCTTTGTCAAAAAGCTGATCAGTTGTAACACGCAGTAGACAACGGTTTGGCTTTAATTTTTGATTTACAATAAAATACACAGGACGCTTAAATATATTAGTATGTACTAGAGGACAAGAGTGTTACATGGCAGTGATACAAGTATGGATTGTGACATGACAGTGGCAGTGATATAAGTATGGATTGTGACATGACAGTGGCAGTGATATAAGTATGGATTGAAATTGAAATGTTAGTTACAGTGATAAAAGTGGCATAACAGTGATAGTGAATCATGTTTAGATTGTGGCATGACAGTAATACAAGTTTGGGATGCGACATGACAGTCGTAGCGACACGACAATCGAAGTACAAAACGAGGCATGCAGGAAACACCACACCCGAAGAGCAACACAAGGAAACAGCAAATGTACATAACTATAAAAATATCAAGAGATGCACAAAGACAAAACAAACATACAATAGGGGGAAGATGGAAGTACTGCCTTGGAACGGTCAGTGACAAATCACTGGGGGGGTTAAACCGGATTTTAGGCACCCAACCTCACACTTTTTCCATCCCCACCCTAAAAGACAAACAATATAAATAAATGTATCTCCTCTCCGACTAATCTACAACAACCGCGCGATGGAATACAACATCACATTGGCAGTGACAAAAGTATGGAATACAACATGACAGTGATAGTGACACACGTATCGAATACAACATGACAGTGGCAGTGACACAGGTATGGAATACAGCATGACAGTGGTAGTGACACAAGTATGGAATACAACATGACAGTGGTAGTGACACAAGTACGGAATACAACATGACAGTGGTAGTGACACAAATATGGAATACAACATGACAGTGGTTGTGAGACAAGTATCGAATACAGCATGACAGTGGCAGTGACACAAGTATGAAATTTGATATGACAGTAACAGTGATACAAGAATGAAATGAGACATTACAGTGATAATGAATAAAGTATAGAAGGAAACATCGCAATGGCAGTGATACAAGTGCTGCAAATGCTATCATATATATTATATGTGTATCTTATGGAAGCACTACAATTACACGAATGAAAGCATTGGCTTTTTTAAATGTGGCTTGTCCTGCAACCATACATTAATGAATGCATTCGTCAATGACTTGCCTGCGGGCCAAACTAGCCTGCGCATGGGAGCCTCCATGACATATTTCGGCTTCTCTGCAAGCATATTGGTTTTTTGCAGAACAAGATGCTGCCTTAAACCTTTCCTTCATATAAACGCTTTATTGTGCCTTCGCAAACAGAATAGACCCAGACCAGACGGCTCATATGACCAGGGTATGTTCTGGTTGCATATACAATTACGTTGTATAACAGATCTGACTCTACAGTTTCTACAAATATCAAATAAAACTGTACAAATGCCTTTCATCAACTAACACATATCCATGCTGCCATTATTTCTCACAAACGAAATGTTTGTACCGTAATACAGATAGATACGAGTTTGTACCAATATACAGATATATAAGGGTTTGTACCGATATAAAGATAGATAAGGGTTTGTACCGAGATACAGATAGATCAGGGTTTGTACCAAGATACAGATAGATCAGGGTTTGTACCGAGATACAGATAGATAAGGATTTGTACCAAGATACAGATAAATAAGGATTAGTACCGAGATACAGATAAATACGAGTTTGTACCGAGATACAGATATATACGAGTTTACACCGAGATGCAGATAGATACGGTTTTGTACCGAGATATATATAGATACGGTTTTGTACCGAGATACAGACAGATAAGTGTCTGTACCGAGATACAGATAAATAAGGATTAGTACCGAGATACAGATAGACAAGTGTCTGTACCGAGATACAGATAAATAAGGTTTTGTACCGAGATATAGATAGACAAGTGTCTGTACCGAGATACAGATAGATAAGGAATTGTACCGAGATACAGATAGACAAGTGTCTGTACCGAGATACAGATAGATAAGTGTATGTACCGAGATACAGATAGATAAGGATTAGTACCGAGATACAGATAGATAAGTGTATGTATCGAGATACAGATAATAAGGTTTTGTACCGAGATACAGATAGACAAGTGTCTGTACCGAGATACAGATATATAAGGACTTGTACCGAGATACAGATATATAAGGACTTGTACCGAGATACAGATAGATAAGTGTTTGTACCGAGATACAGATAGATAAGGTTTTGTACCGCGATATAGATAGACAAGTGTCTGTACCGAGATACAGATAGATAAGGAATTGTACCGAGATACAGATAGACAAGTGTCTGTACCGAGATACAGATATATAAGGTTTTGTACCGAGATACAGATAGACAAGTGTCTGTACCGAGAAACAGATATATAAGGACTAATACCGAGATACAGATATATAAGGAATTGTACCGAGATACAGAGAGATAAGTGTCTGTACCGAGATACAGATAGACAAGTGTTTGTACCGAGATACAGATAGACAAGTGTATGTACCGAGATACAGATAAATAAGGATTAGTACCGAGATACAGATAAATACGAGTTTATACCGAGATGCAGATAGATACGGTTTTGTACCGAGATATAGATAGATACGGTTTTGTACCGAGATACAGAAAGATAAGTGTCTGTACCGAGATACAGACAAATAAGGATTAGTACCGAGATACAGATAGACAAGTGTCTGTACCGAGATACAGATAAATAAGGTTTTGTACCGAGACATAGATAGACAAGTGTTTGTACCGAGATACTGATAGATACGGCTTTGTACCGATATATAAATAAGGAAGGTTTTGTACCGATATATAGATAGATAAAGTTTTGTAATAGACAGATAAGTGTCTGTACCGAGATACAGACAAATAAGTGTCTGCACCGAGATACAGATAAATAAGGTTTTGTACCGAGATACAGATAGACAAGTGTCTGTACCGAGATACAGATAGACAAGGCTTTATACCGAGATACAGATAGATAAGTGTATGTACCGAGATACAGATAGATAAGTGTATGTACCGAGATACAGATAGATAAGGTTTTGTACCGAGATATAGATAGACAAGTGTCTGTAGCGAGATACAGATATATAAGGTTTTATATCGAGATACAGATATATAAGGATTTGTACCGAGATACAGATATATAAGGTTTTATATCGAGATACAGATAGACAAGTGTCTGTACCGAGATACAGATGTATAAGGACTTGTACTGAGATGCAGATAGATACGCATTTGTACCGAGATACAGATAGATACGAGTTTATACCGTGATACAGATATATAAGGATTTGTACCGATATATAGATATGAACGAGTTTGTACCGAGTTACAGATAGATGAGGCTTTGTACCGAGATGCATGTACAGATAGATAAGGGTTTGTACTGAGATACAGATAGATAAGAGTTTGTACCGAGATACAGATAAATATGAATATTGCTGGTAGTCATATTGATGCTTCCATCGATCATAATGGCGACCCTGATAACAGACACCTGACGATGATGATGTTAATAACTAGATATGTAACTGATAATCATACTCTCACTACTCTGAACATATGTTTCAAAGCATGGTACATGTATAAAACCCTGGAAAATACTTCCTTGAATGTCTGTAACTTAAAGAATAAATTTTATTTTTATTCTCGGTACATAACAACTGTGCAGTGCATTATACAAACGCGGGTCGGATTTTCGTCCTTTACAACAAAACATAATATATTCACAACACATACATGGTCATATCAGACAGATACACCTTGATATACCAGGTTTATTTGTAAATATTTCAAATGGTGAGCTTGTCCTGTCGTTGTAAATTACATGTTTGTTGCTTTGCCTTATGTTTCTTGCTTTGCTTTATGTTTAATTGAAGTTTTTATGAGTTTTTTTTATGTACTTATTCCTAGATGTTAATCCACTGTGAGGAAGTTGCTGATCAGTTATTCCCAAAACTGATTTGAGTGGATAAATGGTTTTACTTCTAATTTTACCTGTCGCACTTTTGTGCCTTCTTTTGACTGTCAGACTCTTAGTTATACTCATTTTAAGGCAGTTTTAGGCTTAAGTCACGATCAGCAACTTTCACACAGGTTTTAGTTTTAGAAACAGGTAATCTACAGTTTGACACCTGATAGGGGACCAGAACGCCTGGCCCCTTGTCAGGATCTATGAACCCAGAGTAAATCAATTAGCATGCGCAGACAGTCATATATCCAAATTGTGCACCACTTTACTAGATACCTGATCTGGATCTATGCTGTCTGCACATGACCCCATTTTACTTTTTATCATTGTTCCTTATTATGCATGCATTTATATGTATACAGGTAGATGTGATATACACTGCATGCTGTATTAGATGTATATAATAATGCATTTTGTAGAATTTTTACTATTTTAAACTTGATAATGTATTTCTTAACAGGCTGTTAGTTAATTTTATTGTTAAGAAACTTATGTTATTATGTCGGTAAATGGCTTTTAGCTAATGTTAAATATGTTGTGAAAGCATCCGACTATAAATAAAGTTTCTTGTATCTTGTATCTTGTTATATTATCGTTAGCAGCACGTACAAGTATGCTTTGCCAACCAGTGTTTACTTGTCAGTGTATAATGATATAATTACCAAAACCAAAGATCGCGACAATAATGAAATCGTCGATGATGATAATGATGTCGTTTCTGTAATTAACTTAATGGTGATGATGATGATGAGGAGGAGGAGAAAGAGGAGGAGAAGGAAGATGACTACGCCGTTGGCTCTGCTGCTGTAGTGATATGAAGCATCTATGCAATAACATAATCAGCACTGAAAGAGTTTAAATACTGGTTATGTTATCGTGATCTTTATTCAAATAATATAAAATAACTATAATAATATATCACGTTATTCTGGATAGAAAAACGCTATACGACAGAATTTACTATCAAGATAGCATGCGATCGTTTTTCTAATGGTTACCATATCATGATATCTGCTCTGATATGAGCACTTTCTTAATTCAATTACATGATGCATTCCTCTGCTAACTACCAGTATCTATGGGTTTAATATAATCCCTTTGTGTACGTCCGTAATGCACCAGATGCTATCTAAGACTTTGTTCTCATAGAAAACTAAATGCGATTTCAATGCGATAATCACTCTGTTATGATTACTGATCAATTCTGACTGACGCATATCATGTTAATGTAAACTGACGTTAAAATGAAATACTGATGTAAACAGATGGAGCTAGTGTATTAATAAATAAACGTATATAACACTATGATTTATGTACATGTAGATAGTGTCAGTGTATTAATATATATGTAACACTATGACTGATGTAGATAGTGTTATTGTATTAATAAATATGTAACACTATGACTGATGCAGATATTTTCAGTGTTTTAATAAATGTGTAACACTATTAATAATGTAAACACATACTGTTTGTGTATTAATAACTATGTAACACTATGACTGATGTAAATAAATAGAATTAGCCTAACAATATATAAATATCTGTTTCTTGATGTAAACAGATAATGTTAGTGTATCAATAAATATGTAACACTTGGGCTGATAAAAACAAATAATGTTGAAATAATAATTGACATGCAATACCATGGCTGATGTAAATAAATGGTGTTAGTATAAATGGGACGTTCAATTTAGTATAAATATCGGTCTAAAGACAGGTGACAGCTTAATGCAGGGTAGAAATATATCATGCAGCAAACTCATCTAGGAGATTCTGCAAAACTTTCAACATGAATTAAGCAACCACCTGCCTAAAGGTATCAAAATTCTGCTCCACTAGAATTCCGGTTTATAGAGGTTTTACTATACTTAGTTTACAACTGATCTTACAATGACAATATAGTAGATATATACATTTATAACGTAAAGTACTGTAAAGTACCTAGTTATAGTCTACTTTCATTCTGAAGGACCGTTCAGCCGACAGTACATTTACTCCCCTGGTCATTGAGTCATTGGCCTACAATAATGAGCACTGCTGACATATGGCGCAATCATGCAGCCGCATTACCGGCTAGTGGCTCTCACAGGTATCCATTTTTAACCCCTAGGTGGAGAGGAGATGCAGATGACACTGAAAAACATCTCTGACATTTCGGGAGGGACTGGGATTTGAATGTGTATTTCAGCTTAGCATGAGGAAAGTTAAGGCCATGAAATGAGTCTTTACTCGTCTATTTTAGTATAGGTCAATTATCATAAGGAATACAGTGCTCGCTCACTACAACGGTCCTCTCAATAACGATTCCCTCCTTACAACAACGCATGTCACTGTTTCCGAAATAACAAGACTCCAGAAACAACTTGTTTTCCATCGTATTTTCTTTATGCCTCCGCCAAACCCTATGTTGTGACCACTCTCTAGAATCGTCACTTTGTGATGATTCTTAAGAGTGGTCGCAACAAAGGGTTTGATGGAAGCATAGCGGTTTTAGTTCTCGAAATACACTTTATCTGGGAATCTGCAAACAAGCTAATTATGTTTGATTTTCCCTCCCTATAACAACACCCTCTGAACAACACATACAATATTCGTATCCCAAAGGGTGTCGTTGTAGAGAGGGAGCACTATATTTACAACAATGAATATGATGTGTATGCACCACTGTTAATAACAATGTGACATAAGTTAATTGCAAACATATATGTAGTTTACTTTAAACAATTAACTTATACACAATATGCAGTAACCTTCAAGATAATGGCGGCGGATGAGTGATTACCTATGCAAACAGTTTCGATCCAGATGAGACGCCCAGATCATCAGAATTCCAATTGGTGATAAAACTGACCGAGTTGTTGAAAAGATGAGCAAGATATACTAACTGTGACAACCACAGTTTATCACACTTTCTACCTAATAAAATATTGCTCAGCAAGCTAAATGTTAAACATTGCACAGCCGGTATTTCAAAATTGCATCAAGTATACAATTTGCGTTTAGATTGTCTACTCTGGATATTACAAACGCATTGGGGGTAGCGTTCCTATAGGAGCGTTCTGTTTTACTTTCACCTTGCTTTAAGCAGCCACCTGCCTTTAACACAAACTACTTGATGTAATTTAATGGCCGTTATAGAGAGGTTTGACTGTTTATACGGCTTTACAAAAGTAATTGAGTGGTATGCACCTAGACAACAAAAAAGGTCGAACATTAATATATACAAATACTAGTAGAAATTGGCTTAACCTAAAAACAATGAAATTGTGTTCTATTTCACTTAATCGGAGGTTATGACAATTTCCGTCAACATTATCTATACTTTAATAACCTCCATTAATTTCAGTGGGGTACTCTGCAATTGGTGGCTACTTCTAAAACTGTTTATGTTTATAATTGACGGGAACTACACATAAAGACTGGCGGAAAGTTCAATTCTGAATTGGTATAATTCACTTGGCCCTTCATCTGTTTTAAAAATGAAATTGCTAAACGTTGTTCGATTGAAGAGTAATTATGTTTAAGCGTTCATTGATGTTGACATTCTGGTCGTTAACTGTCAGACATTATCTGGTAGTTATCCATCACATTGATAGTTTTCGTCATCAGCTTGTAACAAATAATTTTATCGTTATCAAAAATTCTAGAAATGACAAAAATTAGCAACTGCAGACATAAGTTGAATTGACAGAAGTCTGCAAAACGAGAATCCCCTACGGACAATTTCATAGGCAGGTGGACGATAAGCACATGGTCGAATAGTTTGGATCCTGATGAGATTTCAAGGATGGAATAGTTTGGATCCTGATGAGATATCAAGTCCAAATTGTTCGCAGAGTGAGCATTACTAACGAAACAGTAAATTCAAAAGGATCTGATACAAACATATCTGATGGCATTATGAAATAAAACATAAATTATGCGAGAAAACAGCTCGGCTCAAGACACTGCATGACATATATAAATACAAAACTCTTTGAATTGGCGTATAGGCGTTTTGAAACCAACTAACCACTATCTTGTTTCGCCGCCAGATGGGTATATCTAAATTTGAAACCGAATGACTTCACTACATGTAAAACGTTACTAGCCGATGTTGTCTGTGACAACTACAGTGCATCACATGTACGTAGTATGGCAAGTAGGTAGAATCTTTGGCGTTCCAGTTCAACTCGCTTCACGACAAGTCTCATAGAATAATGTCCTTGGTAAAAAAAATAATGTATACGGATGAAATCAATATATGAAAGATACTTCCTATATGTATTATACCCTAGAACAGGAGTTTGATTGGAGAAGACAGCTGAACTTGTCAAATGAAGTGCGCACGCACATATGTTTTACACGAGAGTCCACAACAACCACTGACGCACATATGAAGAGCACACTCACATGTAAATTGCACAAGAGTGAACATCAACCACAGATTACGCAGAAATGGAGTGCGCACACATATGCACATAAATTACACGAGAGTTCACAGCATCCACATACATACAAGTGAAGTACGCATGCACGCACACATGCATTACACGAGAGTCCGCAACAACCTCGGACACAAAAATCAAGTGCACACGCACATAATAAAATTTATACGAGAGTCCACGGCAATCTAAAACATACACATACATTTTGTAAGTGCACACGCACATATACACTATACGAGAGTACACAGTAACATCAGACACATAAATGAAGTATACATTTGCCATGGAATCAGCTGTTATCGTAAAATATTATCCAAACAAATAAAATTAAAATAACAACTAAATTCACGGACGTTGTTTTAGTTTTCACTCAATTACGTCTGACAATTGTTTGTCATGATTGTTAAAGCAGAACTACTTCACGATAGATACGTTGTTAAGTGACCGTAGGAATATCTCAAAATAGTAGTTGGAATTTTAAATCTATAAAAACATGTACAATTGATCAATATCTGGACCTTCGTGCGGCCGTTATTTCGTAGCACCCTTTCGCGGACCGTACTTTCATATCACCATTTTGCGGACCGTACTTTCGTAGTACCATATCGTTGCTCGCACCAGTTTGTGGCGTTATATATTTGAAACACAACAGAAGTAGATGCATCATTTATTTGGGAGAATAGCGCGTTAATTATGGGCCCGTCACATCATAACGTTCTGGTCAGCGTTCTCTGGCGTTTGAGGAAACGTTGGTAGTCGCCCATGGTCGCTGGAATAGCGCCAGAAGACCGTTGTGTGAACGCTTGTGAACGCTAGTGAACGTCGGTGACCGCCGGGAATCGGCGGAGACCGCTGGTCCGCAAAAAAAGTTTTGAACTTGCACAAAAGTTCTCACTGAGACCAGCGTTCTTCAACGTTTAAATTTAAACACTGAAGAACGTTTAAAAACGTTAATGTAACGTTTTACTAACGTTCGATGAGCGTTGTACGCGTTCGGGTATCGTTAGTCAGTCGTTACTCTACCGTTACTTGGTTGTTACTAATCGTTTGCTTTGCAGTGAACGACTCACTGGCGACCTGTCATCGACCGCTGAACGGTCCCCTAGCGCACGCAGCGTGTGACTAAAGTCAAACGAACGTCAAAACGCTATTCTGTCGTTATTCACACGTTAGTCACACGCTCAGCACGCTGGTCTAACGTTCACAAACCGTTCGCTGTGCGCCAGTGGCACGTTAACACACTCTAATGGTTTTCAGGGATATCTTACTTGGTCGCTGTTACACGCTTCTCGCGCGTAAGACACACGCTAGTCATGCGTGAGGTACTCGTTTATCACACGCCAGATGTGTCATCCTCATTCTAGAACGCTAAAAAATTGAACGATTGAAATGTTCAGAGAACGTTGGCCAGAACGTTATGGTGTGACGGCCCCTTTAGGATTACACATCGCATATTTATTGCAGCAGTATATTTACTAATGACTCAAGTGTTTTCTGTCTAACTTTTAATTGAGTGATGACTTGAGAAACACCTAATTGAATTACCGAAAATATTTTCATAATTTTGAAACTTGCAATTTCATAAATACTGTACAAACACGTAAATAACACTTATTTAAACGTCTAGATTTTTCATTAAAAGTGAAATTACCTACCACGGAAAATAATGAAATAGCAAACTAAACACATTTTGTCTATTCAATATGCCGTTAGGAATGTTTGTTTAACTCTTTTTACTGGGCAATTCCCCTATGCATTTAATTTAAAACTGTTTGGCTGTATGAACATTCATCGATTTTTATAACTATTCATTAACCCATTCCTCCATAGGCTATCTTTAGATCCAACCTCTTTGAATAAATCTAAGCCTCTGTAAAAGTCACTTTATGAAACCATTCTGATAAATAGAGCATTAGCTCCTATAGGAGCCAATGCTCTATTTATCACAATGGTTTTACAGAGACGTTGAAAGGCGTATTTATGGAGGAAAGGGTTAATAATGAAATGTTTACTTGTAACAGAAACGTCGAAATCAGATCTAAACCTCTCTTAATCGGACGTTACATTTAGTATAAATATCGTTCTTGGAGACAGGTGGCAGAATAATGCAGGGTGAAAGTCATGCAGGAAGCTCCTCTAGGAACTTTCCGTATTACTTTCAAACTGCAATGAACAGTCACCTGCCTAAAAGTATCAAAATTCTTCTCTACTAGAATTCCGGTCTAGAGTGTATTTACTGTATACTGTTCCATAAGCAGACATAGCAAACCCAATATTGGAATTCTGATACCGGTCTGCTCAGTTTGCAAAGGTGCCCAATCTCTATGAGGGATACGGTGTTAGACGTATTTTTATTCCAATAGGATGCATTGTTTCAAACGTACTACTATCATTTTATAATCACTACAAACAAACCCGCACAATTAAGGTGATTGGATACAGTCATTTCATTCAGTTTTTAATTAACTTCAATTATAGTCCAATGCAAGCGGATTGTGACATGATGCGTGTGGTTTTAATTATATTAAGGTAATGACATACTATTCCACTGCGGCCTGAGCATGTACCACTAAATGCTATTTACAATCATTAAACAGTAGAAAAAGTGTTCATGCCTTTCGTCTCGCAACAAACTACCACATTCTTTAATCATTCCCTGATATTGACAACTTTTGACGACTCTGTAAAAGCCACGTTGTGAAACCATTGTGATAAATAGAGCACTTGCTCCTATAGGAGCAAATGCTTTTATGATCACAGTGATATCAAACTACAAAATTCTAAAATATTCGTTTCCTCTAGTTAATGCTCCTTTTCGGTAGATTTATTGAAAGAGGTTGTATCTTAAAATAGCCTATGAGGTAATGGGTTAAGATACACAATTTGACATCGAGTTGGTTGTAGCATTAGAACGAGTTTGCTGTATATAACAACATATCCGCTTAAACCTCGGCATCAAATGGGACAGACGCAGTAGTTAGTTGCATTACAACACATTCCTTATTTGATTCCAGATATGTGTTCACTTTATTATTATTATTATTATTATTATACCACATTTATATAGCGCTCTTTTCACACAGGATGTGTGCGTTCAAAAGCGATTCACCTGATTAAATTGCATGTACAGAATTGAATATATATATAATGCGTATAGAATATTTAAAACAAATGAAATTTAAGATAGAGATATCAATAAAACTATTAAAAATTGAATTAATTTAAGAATTATAGATAAAAACAAAATCATCCTTTTCTGTACATTTTTTGTCAGCAAATCAAGGGAAACACCGTGACTACCGGCATATTGTGTCCGCCCACTTATGTCACCAAAC